>VZRZ01000277.1:293154-334869 GCA_013398175.1 Climacteris rufus | reverse complement strand
TTTTTTTTTTTTTTTTTGTATGGTTTCTCTTCTGTTTGATTTTGAGCAGTACTCATAACATGACTTCTAAGGGAAAATGAGCTGAGTAACTTCCCTCTTTCACATATGCTTTTCTGTTTCTGTAAAGATTTAGGTTTTTTTTTGTTTTTTTGAGGTGAGGAAAGCTGGGTACATTTTGGTCTCCAGAGGTGCAAGGAGAGTGCTTTTGTATTGATACCATCAGTCAGGGCAGATGAAAGGCTAAATTCCTTAGCCTTGAGTAGGTTCAAGACCTACACTGAAATGTTTTTGTCTCTGATTGAGCAATGCAGATCTTAGGAGGAGATGAGGAAATCTTTTTAATTTTCTGTGAATAGAGGAATACAGCTTCTTTTAAGACTGAAGTTTTAAAATTCTTATAATGGGTTATAGGAGCTACTTGAAGGAAAGGACATGACTATGAAAGCTCAGTGGACAAAACTTTTCCCTTAAAGCAGCTTGTGAAACTGTCAGACTTTGGGCAAGAATTTATGGTATGATGCATTTGGTGACAGCACTTGTTAGTGTACGTGGTTGATCAAGATGGTGTAAGAGATCTGTGTTCAGATCACCTGTGTTCAGGTGATGAAAGGATGTTTCCAGGTCAAGGGACTTCTGAGGTTACTGTAGTTTGTTCAGTTTTGGATTTGTTTGTTTGGTTTTGCTAGCTGTTTGCATTGGTACTGTTTATACTTTTACTGAGCTAAAAGGAGACAGAGCAGGTCTCTGGTGTGCAAGTTTCCCTTTTGCTTGCTTCAAGCATTCTGTGATGGTAGAAGTCAGAACACAGTGCCTGGAAGTTTTTTTACTTCCACCTGGGGGCCTCAATTTTCCTTCTTCAGGATATTAGGGGGATGGAGAAATGAAGGGGAGGTAAGAAATCCATGTAGGAAGTTCTTAAAATTGTCTGGTTTTCTGCTCAGGCTGGATTCAAAATTTTCACACATGTGCATCTCCTCTGGCTCAGCCCACAATGTTTGCAATGATAACATCCTGAAATGTTTTGTGACTGAGCATTTAAATATGAGAAGAAATGGAGCCTTTTTTTTCATCAGCCAATCAAACTTAAGTGGAACATGGAGAAAATAAAGAGGTGAGGAAGATTTATAGGCATTAGAGTGGCACATCTGGATAAAAAGACACAGAAATCACTTCATCAAGGAAAAACAGACTAGTTGGAAAGAACTCAGGTTTACTGTTGTTAGGAATTGCAAGTAGTGTATTGTGGCCAGCTGTGTTAGAGGTACCATTGAGCCTGATGCATCTCTAGTAAGGTTCTGAATAGTAAAAATCAATTTATTAAGTAATCATTGTAGCAACCTCTTTTTAAGGAAGCATAAACAGCACTTAGCACTTGTGTACCCAGGTTACTTCTGAACATATGATTTAAGCTTTTCAGTCACTTTGACTGGTGAGCAGGGCAGAGACTTCCAGAAAAGCCAAAGCTGGGACACTGGGAGTTTATTTACTGGGGATTAAATCTTTATGAAAACATCCCCAGGTTTTTTTTTTTTTTCTAAATAGGTTGATAAAGAATGCTTATATGAAAGTGGTATAGTGCCAGGTTTGTTCTTGATAACTGTTGACAGAAACAAGGAAAAATTTGGCAGAAACAAGTAAAAATACTGTTGTCCTTTTCTCTGTTGCAAACACTTGCTCATTTCAATAATTAATTCTCTCTAATGAGTATTTCTCCTGCAAGGGAAAATTGTGTAGGGTTTTTTTTCTCTCATTCTCCCTCAAAACAAGTCAACTTTGTTTTAGAGATTACCTTTGTGAAAAAAATGTTTGAGTTGTTATTATTCTGTTAATTGCATATTAGACTTCTACGTTGGATGTTAGTTACTGTATGGTATCTGTGCTGTTGATACTGTTGTGTAAGTAATATTTCTCAGCTTGAAAACCAGTGAAGCATAAAATCAAAATCAATAAAGTAATATTTTATCAGCAACTAATTCATTATATCTGTATATGCCTTGTAAGACAATACTTGCCCATGAATATTTGAGTGACAAAACTATTTACTTAAATACTTCATAAATTCTCAAATTTTAGAAGATATAAAATAATCAGTGTTTGGTATTTAAAGTGTTTCATATCGTTTATTAACAATTATTCAGTTAAGAGAAAGAAACAGGTTGTTGTTTATATTAGAATACCCACTAGCAAAGAAGTGGTAAACATGAGAAAAGTATAATTTATGGAAAGATTAGTTTGAAGTGTGTATCCAAACTATTAAGTAAGTATGAAAAAACCTTGTATGTTATTTCATATCTGATTAGCTAAGCCCAGCTATATAACTGTATTTTTTAATTTATAAAACAGATGTTATATTTTTAAATATTTGTCAGATAGTTTGGCCAGATTTTACCCAAAACTATCATGTTGTTCACAACATGATATTTGTTCATTGATCCTGCCCAGGTTTAGTGGAGCTTTCTGAGAAATGGGACAAAAATGAGATATTGCAATAACAGGTAAAAGCTCCTGGGGATTTCTGTGCTCTGAAGCTGCTCTGCAACTGAAACACGTGGCTGCTCCCCCTGCTCTCTCTTGTATGTGCTCCCTTGTTGGAAAGGTGTTGATGGGCTTAGTGCCAAAGAGATTTGGGTTCATGCTGAAATATGATGTAACAATTAACTCAAGAAGTACACTAAGAGGAAAGAGTTTGTGAGAGCAAAAGGCATTGCTGCATCCTGATGCATGAAATGAAACAGTGGCATGGCTGGAGTCAGGCTCTTCCAGACCCTTCACTGCAGTATGCAGTGGTGCAGTACTTTGTCCCAGAAGGTGGGGGATGCTGAAGCATCCCAGAGTTTTGCCCCCATCAGCTGTGCTTGTAAACTGGAATTGAAGTTGATCACAGTGGAAAAGGCAAATGACTGGACAGCATGAACTCTGTAATGTATTTTGAGGCTTCTGTTCTGGGTTTTAATTTAAACCATTTTTTTGTAATCTAAGAAACCTTGTGGAGAAAATGTGTATTGGGGAAATATGCAATTCATAAGAAAAATAATTCTGAAGAAATGCACAAATATGTTCTTTTTTTGTTGCTTTATATTTTTTTAGCATCTGCTACTTGAATAAACATGGCATGCTTCTTTTCTTCTTTGTTTAGGATCAGTTTAATATACCAAACTCAATTTTATCATTAGAAGTCCATTTTATGCAAAATAGGCATGTTATTAAATAAGAAAAAATCAAAAGGATAAATAGATTTATGAATAATATTCTTTTCAGATTGTTTTCATTATTGTTTCAAGTGAAACTTCCAGCCACCTTTACTGAAGCCTCTTTGAAAAGAAGCTTTATTGGGTTCTTTAATTGTTGATGTAGGTTTCTTTGGGTGGTGGTCTTGTTTATACAAGAGATACAATTGAAGGACTGTTAATTTACTGAATACCAAGCTTCACTGATGTTTAAAGACCTATTTGAATAGATTTCAGTAGCATTTTATGTCAAGACTGCAATAGCAGAAGGAAAGAGCAGGTTTTAGTGGACAGTGGTCCTGTCTGCACAATATCGCATTGGACAACTACCCCGGAAAAGACAGGATATGTTTGCAATCATAATGTGCTTATTTTTTGCTGAAATTCTTGGTAGGTGATGGAATGCCTGTCGCATACTATGTCTCAGATTAAATGCCATTATGTTTTCTGTAATTTTGCAGTTTTGCTTCAAAAATATTTGTTATCCAGACTTTAAATCAGTGGATGAATTGGGCAGATAAAGCTATCTATACTTTAAAAGTATTTCTACTTTATACTGCCTTCCTTGTTTGAAAGCCTGGTGTTGCTTTGATAGATAGTGAGCACATTACCCTGGCTGCTTCAAGTCATCCCTTTGCAAGGTTGATGCAGTGCATCAAAGCTATTTTAACTGCTTCAAATAACTGAGATAAGAATCCTAATCTCAGGAATCATCATTCATTAATTGACTGTCTACAGAGTGGAGAGCAGGACTATGTTGTTTGTGCTGGTTGCAGCTTAGCAGTCTGTTCTTCTCCTCAGAGTCTCATCCATCCTGTACACGGGGTGATCCTTCTCAGAACTGACAGCTGTGCACTGTGCAGAGGGGGGCTGCGCTGGCCCCTCTGAAAGAGCATCTGCCTTGTTTGCTCAGCAGTGACTCCTCTGTGGAAAAGCATACAGCTGGAAAAACATTAGGAATTGAGAAGTACATGGACACCTCATTCAGTCTAAGATAGGGAGCATGCATGGAGTCTGGATGAAAAATGGCAATTTTTATTCTGTCTTGAGTGGTCAGATACATGTAGCTAGAAATTGCATATCCTAAAATGTGTCAAAATAGCAGCTTTTAGTTGGCAGCTGAGTGATGATAAACTGCAAGAAACTGTTGTGCTACTGTAAATACACTATCTGGCCTGAAATTGAAATCCCTTTGCTCACTATATTATTTTCTAGGCCATCTATTGCGTGAACATCTTGTTTATTGCCTATCTTTAATAGAGTTCTAGGGTCAGGAGAAATTGTTATACAAAGTCAAGGTTTCAGAAGTTGCACAGTTGATAGAACAACCAGTAACAGTGCAGACACACAGAGGAGGAGTCTTTGGGGAACCATAATCACATAGAAACTCTTTTTTCCTTTCTTTTCCCTTTGATCTTGTTGCTGAATGCTAGTGGAACATGACAGTACTGTTGTAGTGTAGAGCAATCAACTGCCAGTGCAAAGTGTAGTCTGAAGGGACATCTACAAATTAACTGAAAATAATGAGAAAATTATTATTGTTACATTAATCAAAGTGAACTTGTTACCAAGAAGTTTATAAGTCAACACATTTGTAAGCCATGTATGGTCTAGTCTGACACTTCTGATATAAACAAAGTCAGAATCAGTGCATCCACTGGGGCGCATAGACTCTGAGGACTGAAGGGATCACCAAGCCTTATCTATTCTACAATACTGGACAAAATAATCTCAAGCTTTAATTCCTTTGGTAGAAAAAATTGCTTTCCAAAATATGCTGGTGTTTGCTGTTAAGTCCAATAAATCTCCAGTTTAACTAGAACACATGATTTAGACACACATTCAAGTTCAGTTTAAGGACTTCAGGATGTGATGAATTTACTTGTTATACTGTTGAATTATTTAAATAAACCTTTACCTTTGCAGTTAAGAACCACATCTTACTGCCAGTTTGAATTTTCTAATTATGTGTTAGGAGGTCCCTTTTCTTCTCTACTAAAGAACCCCTATGATTAGATACATTCTCTATATAAAATGGTAAGGAATCTTGCATTCAAGTCTGGCACTGTTTGTACTAAGTGTGCTATTACAGAGATTGTGTAACATTTGGAAAGGTTATGTATTATTTTTTAATAACATGATTTTACATCAGTGGCCTCAGTGACTCTCCAATGAATCAGAAGGACAACTTTGCCTCCACAGTCGTGGACTGTTGAGTCTTGGTTTTTAAAGTCTGCAGAACATATGTCTAACTGGAACAAACACTCTTTCAACCAAGAGCGAGTTCATAAAGCTCTCTTTCTTTGCATCAAGTTAGAAGTATGATACTGATACTTCTCAAGATTTTTATGGACTTCTGCTGTCTTTTCCTCTCCTCTAGTTATTTTCAGCTGGCCAGGATCAAGGTTTTCTCTGAGCACTTGTGAAAGGAGAGTAATTTTCCAGGTCAAATTCCTTGCTTATGGTATGCACTGCTTGTTTGGCTCGTTCAGAGACTGGACTCCATTTCTAATGCTATATTTGAAATGCTGAAAGACAGCTGTGTAGCAGCTCTGTGTCCACTACTTGGTACCATCTGGGATGTGCAGTGAACTTTGTCTCTCAAAGTTATTTTCCCATTAAAAAAAAAAAGTATAATATCTTATTTTAGCTTAACATCGATGTAGAGTTTGGATTGGCATAGCTTTAGTCCGATTTCCTTTACATGATGTGTGCGTATCATGTCACCTGATTTTCTTGGTATTGTTTTCAAAGGCTTTCATTTATCTGAAGCATACCTTCAGTGATGACAGAAAATGGGGAATATAGAATCTAATCAACTTGGAAAGACACTGCATATATGATTTACCTGGCAGATGTTTCCTTACATTTTTGCCTAAATTCTGGGACAAGAATATCTGTAATATAACCATGTAAATAGTTTTGTTGAGTTTTTATCTTTTTGGGTATGTTAGTACTGACAAGCATGTTCATTAGCCATTGTCTTTTCCCCACATCATTGGTATTGTTTGGAGACAATATCATAGAGAGTTATATTCAGACTATTATCTTTGGAATGTCTTTAACTCCTTTGGAGTATGTCCCCAGAAGCTACATCCATCTATCCACAAAGACTTCTTTCTGTAGTTTGTGGTAGGAGTGGTAAGCACACTAATTTACTTGGATGACTAATTCCTTCCTGTTTTACCATTTCGCTGAAGGTTAAAGGCTTACGGTTTTGTTGCACAAAACTGTCTTGACAAGATGTTCTGTTAACAGGCTTGATCACTAGCCTGTGACTATAATACTAATACTAATCTTCCTAATACCTTGCACACTGGTGTTGAGTATTTCTGATTTTGCAGAGAGTTTACTGCCTGAATATAGCTTTCTTTTTTTTGCTTGATACTAAACTTTCTCCAACAGAAATGGGAGTGAAAAGGCTCTATGAATTGAAGTATTGCTTGGAATTTATTTCTGCAGTTTGCTTGAAACTTGATCTTTATCTAAACTCTTCTCTCTTCTGGGTCAGGTGTGTACCTCTATTCAGGATTTTGAGAGTGCTGTCCATTAATCAATCCAAAACCACGTTGCAATTTGTTTTTTTTACAAGCTGAAAATCACAACATGTCTTGAATTAAAACAGGACATTATTTTGTAGCAGTATCTAAAGTGGAAACTAAAACAGAAGTAGGGTTCTCTCTGCACATCACTGAATGTCTGGGAGCACTGGTTACTCCTGAATTCCCTGCTTTTTTCCCTACTGTGTAAACCTTGCCTCTACTTTCCCCTACTGAAGTTAAGGAGTTACTTCAGGTTAGTTACTTATCTTTTCTGAAACATCATCTTACACTCTTTTAATTCATATTTTTATGTAATCACATGGTAGTATTTTCTTCCCTTCATTTAGATTTTTCTTTTAGTGTCAGGGTTTGTAGTTGATTTTCTCTATAGTGAAGTAAAAATATGGTGTGCATTCCTGTGACTTGCATTCCTTTAGCTGCAAAATTAACTAAAGTCTAATGTGTATGAAGGTTGGAGGATTTTTTACTAAATAACTGTTATTTTAATATACCTTTTTTATGGAAGCTGCTACTAACTGCTGAGCAAAAATATTTCTTTTTTGGTAAATACAGCATTTATAGAGAGATGAAAATATTTTCTTTCCAATTCACAAACTTAGTGAGCTTGGATGGGTTCCTCTAAAATGAAAATGTGGAAGTGTTTTTCCTCATTTTTCATCTATCAGCAACATGTGCATCTGAGGCTTCTGATCTTTGGCTCAAATTACTGTTAAGTTTTCATTATAAATGTGCTACCTACTGGAGCAAAAGGCCCATTAGCAAATATTTATTAATGTTATCTTCTCCCAGACACATTTGCATAGTAATTTCTTGCTAGATTCCTGTGCTTCTGGTTGTCACATCTACACTGCTTTTTGTCAGCCTCACCATAGGGTATGAAAATGGTAATAAGAATTGGAGGGGATGTGGAACATGAAGGCATAATAACATGCCTTAAAAAAAAAAAAAAGAGAAGAATTGATATACTGAATTGTAATGAAAAATACCTGCCTGAAATAAATGTCCGGTAAGGGAATCTTACATTCCTAGGTACTCTAAGTCTTGATTTCATGATGAAAAAAAATCACTTAATTGTTCAACATAGCCTTGTAGGAAAATGAAATTTTAAACAAGATTTTAGATTATGCTGTGGTTTTGCTGTTGTTGTTGTTTTTTAAGACATCTTTGGTCTTGTCTTGGCATAGGATTAGTCACGATCATCTTTACAAATGAGAGGCATCTTGCTTGGAGCTTGTTGTCTTTTATGCTACAGTAACAAAATGAATGATTATTTGTGTTGCAGATATGTCTTAAGAGACACAGTTCTGTTAGGCTAGACTTCTACAGAATTATGGAAGAGACATATTCCCAAAATTTTTAAATCTGTTTTGAAACATAAGCCATGAAGACAGTAGTGCAGATTGGAAGAATAGAATGGTCTAGAAAAATTTATTCTGCTAAACTCAAATGATTTTGTGATGTTTCATATTTAAGTGAGTGCTTATTTGGCAACATTTGATTGTATCAGCATAAAAAAAAGTCTAATATATGAACAAGAACAAGCAGAACAGCGTCCTGAAGATTAATCTGTTTTGCTGCATATGAAATTTATGTGTTCCTGTAGGACAGTCTTTGGTTTAGGTAGCATTGCCTTTTTTTTAAATTGGGCTAAACATGATGTAGCTGATATGTTGACAAGACAGGTATAAAAATTTGGTGTTTTTCCTTACAGAAGTTGCTGATTACTTTCCATGACTTGCAAGTAAAGCTCAGCTATGAGGGCATTTGTGTTTGAAAAGGAAGAATGAATTAAGGAGCTATCCTCTGAGAATGAGTGTGCAGTCTAACAGGCTAGGAAGGAGGCAATAGGAAGAGATCAGAGACCTCCTAATTCCCTATCTCAGGCTGGGGTGCATATTGCAAATGCACGGTTTTCAGCAACACAATTCCAGGTCCTCAGTGTTAAATGCAGAGTCCAAATTTTATGCTTGCTGAATCTTAATTTTCCATTATATTTCAACAGAAATATAAACTGCTTAAATTTCGAGTTTTTGACAGATTTGTAAGCTGCTTACCATAATCAGTGTCCTTGTACACTGCCTGTTCATTCTTTTCTTCTGTCTAATGCTGTTAAACTGTGTTTTGATCTGGATGTGTTGGGATGGTGTTAAATATTTATTTTGTCAATACAGCATATATAAATAGAATGTAAGTATCTCTGGTAGACTGTCAAGGAGATTGGAGTGACCACTGATAGGGCTATGTGGCACATCTGGGATGGCACAGTAATTGGAAGGAGGTAGTAGCATGATATTTTTCGTCAAGTTTTGGACCTGTTTCTCTGTGTTCAAGGGGGAAATTGAATTTCTTTTTCATAGATATTTGTTGCATAAATTATCGTTTCAGTTCTTTATTTGATAATCGAAGGACCAATTTCATATTTCTGTGTGAGGGAAATTTAGGTCTTATGTTGAGCAGTCCTGCTTATGAAAAATAGAAATTACTTCTTTTCTTTGGTAGGTGATGGAGCATGTCTTCCACATTTTTGTGAAATATATATCTGGCTTTGCTCCAGGCAGTGAACACTTGGAGTGCAGTGGGGCAATGCTTGAGGAAGAATACTGCTTGCAGGAACAGTGCTCACATTTCCATTGGCTGGAAAAGTAGGAACATCAGTTGGAGTCATTAATATTGTTGTCTTTAGGGGTGACTGTAGCTGATCTGTCTGCTTTCCCAGAATGGGACACTGAAGCCAGTAAATAAAGCAATAAAATATTTCACACCTAATAAATTTCATAAACCAAAAGAAAATAAAATCTATGCAGTTGTTCCAAAAGTTAGGAGATTTAGGTTGTATAAAAAGGACAAGGATAAGAAAAAGCCCTGCTATTTTTATAGAAGTAGGTAAAGACTGTATCTCAGGAAACTTCTGAAATACTTTTAAACACTTCAGTAACGAAAAAAACAGAAAAGGGAAGTAAATCCTAAGCAACGTGAATGTTACTCAACAAAATAACTGGCTGTAAGAATATATCCCAAAGAGGTATTCAAAATAAGCAGAGTACAGCATTACAGAACAGATATGTAAAAAAAATCAAGTCCTGCATGCAGTTTTATGGGCATATGGAACTGATTCAAGGCCTATTTCTTAATAACTGGACTTCAAGAATAAAGAAATGACCTTATCTATTATGTAATATACTAAAACTGTTGTTCAAAGCATGATTTGATATTTTGTCAGAAATTATTTGGTTAGTTTTTTGTCTAATAGGTTAAATCAGCTGTGCTTCATTTTATACTTTTTTAATAGGGACATATATGCTTCTATGTATTATATGCACATACAGAATTAAAAAAACCTAATGATAATTCCACATTACAAAACTGAGGTGGGCAGAGAAGTGATACACTAGTCATCTCAGCAGTGATAAATTATGTCAAGGAATTGCAATTAGAGTTGTGTATTTTCATAATGACAGCATAAATTATTTGGTTCTTATTTCAGTTTATTTCCTATTATGCCCAAGCAGAGGAAATGTGTTTTGGAATATGTGAAATTCAGGACCACCGAGTCTGGCAAGAGTGGAAGAGACAGGCTAGTTGAAGTCACAGAAAGTTATGCAATACCTGGATGTCTTTCATAAAATAATGTGGCATTTTGCTTACAGTTGTTCAGTTGTTTAAAAATATGGTAATTTTTGTAACATTAGCATAAACTACTAAAGAAAAAAAATTTATGGAAGAACATCTGAAAGTGTTTTGAAATTCAAAGGCCCAAACTTTTGACTCCTGCAAATAATGATGCTTTTCTAGGGTAACCTCAAAATAAGCCTGGTTATTTCCCCGCTGCATGTTGTAGACATAAATAAAACTAGAACTTTATTTCTCTGCTAACCAAGAGGAATTATTTTATAACTGCCTTTCAGTTGTTCATATGTAAGCTAAAGTGCACATAAAATTATAATATGTTGTGTTCATGACATCATATGCCCCTTATTACTGTCATAGCAAATGCCCCTAGATTGGTTGGAGATATATTGAGAATTTTTTTGTTCACAGATCTTTTCTCCTTTGTGCAGGGTGAAATTGCAAGGAAGGTTTTGAGAAGTAAAACCTTGAAGGTTTAAGATGTATTTTAGTCTGGTGTGGGGGGCTTTAGGTATAACAAATTTGAGTGTGTCTTGTGCTTGTGGTATTGTGGTGGCTTTTTTTCAGCCTAGTAACCTTTATGGCCCTCATCGAGCGCTGAAATCACTTCCACTTTTGTCAGTTGAGAATGATGACTTGGCTTTGGTTGTCAGCATCTTGGTGGAGATTCAGGCTCACATGCCATTAGAAAAACTCCTCCCAGATAGTACTCCTTGTGAACAAAGGTGGCTTCAGCTGGGGCAATGGATATTGCTGACCGGTTTTGTAGTGCCCTTATATGCTGAAGGATGACTAGAATGGTCCTTAGCTGCATTTGTAAAGCAGTGACAGCCTTCCTTGTTAGTATGTTAGATAAAGGCTTTTCTGCATCTATTCAAGTGCATTAGACTGCAAAGCTTCTTTCCTTAGGTGAAATGACCTGTGCCTAGATGATGACTCTGGCTTTCCCATGCTGCTGAATGAAACCTGTATATCCACTCCTGTGAGCTGAATTTTTTGTCTGTATCATTTGTTTTGAATAGGTATTTTAACATTCTACATAGTTCACAAACACAAACTGGGTTTTTTTCTTTTCTTTCCCAAATACAGTAGTTAAGCACCATATTGCTGAAAACAGAAGCTAGGTCGGTCAATTTGCATCCATGGCAGGTGTTGCTGTCTATTCCTCAGATGTTTTCTCTGTGTCATTAAGCTTAGCCCAGCAGTGGCTGTTTAAGGGAGGGGCACATGATATGCAGGTACACTGATTTGGCATTGCTCATACTTAGTGCCGTTATAGGGTGTACCACCATTCTGACTTTGTTAAAGGAAAGCTGCTCTTGTTTGCAGAGCTTGTTTGTGTTTTCAGTTCCCATATAGTTGCATTCAGATATTCACTGTCCCTCAGTCATCTCCTCAACTTAGTGACTGATCATACCACGTGTAGAATTAGATCTGTGATTAAATACTTCAACGTAGCTGTGATCAAGTTGTGCCTTTGTGAAGCACAGACTGAGTCACTCCGTTTATCGTACAAAAGTAATGTGCACAGCTGAGTGTTTACATAAGAACAAATTGCCGTTGTTAATGAGTTTCTAAATTCTGTCTCTCTAAGGTGGGCTTGCAAATTCTCATGCCCCACATCTAGAATCCTGCATTTCAGCCTCTGAGATTTCTGAGAGGTCTGTAAAACTCTGTTGCCAATCTGCTTCCTAGTGAGAGCACCTCTGGGGAGATTTCTGTGCCTCACTTTGTTTTAGCCAGTAGAATCTTGGAACAGTTTCCACTCCAGAAGAGTGTTCCTGATGTCCCTGTTCAAGATGGTAGTCTTCCAAGAATTGAGTTGAAGAGCTTGCAATTTCTAATTTTAGCCAGCCTGGATTGTTTTCAGGCATATATAGAAAACAGTAAGTTATCTTAGTGTATGAGTATTAAATTGGCATAAACCTGTATAATGTGAAATTAGACATTATGGTTGAATTGGGTTTTGCATTTTGAGCCAACAGATGTATTAATTTTTGGTACAGTACAGTAGGTACTTATGTGAATTATCTTATGTGAGAAATGGGATGCTGTGTTGGCTTACGTGTTTAAAAACTCCTTAGTGTTTTGGGTTTCATCTGTTAACATGCAATGTGCTTATCTGCACTTTTCTAAAAGCTGTACTTGAATATTCACTGAAAACCTTTTGAAGCTTCCAATCAACAACATGGATATTAAAGTTAGCAAAACCAGGAGAATTCAAGGTAAACTTGTGTGATAGTTCATCTTGTGCCATACAGTTTTATGATTAAAGACAGTGGCATACATTTGGGTTTCAACAAAGATTTATTCTGGCAAGGTGTTGAGTTTTCAATCCAACAGAGCATTTGAGAACTTAATTTTATGTTTTTGAATAACTGTCTTGAAGATTTGTGATTAAACATGGATTTCTCATCAGTGAGTCAGTGGAAGTAAAACAATGCAATGTCTTGTGCTCTGAAGCTTCTTCACTGGTACCAAGTACCACTGGGGTTCTACATCAGAGCAAAGTCAATCACTGAAGCAAATTCTGTGAGCTAAGTGTGGTGCTCCGGCTTTTATTGGCAAATTCTCAGTATGATGTGAAAAAATTGGTATATGCAATGTGTCATGCTTGTAGACTGCTTGGAGCCAGAGTAGTTTCTGTTCGGGTTGTAGCACCTGTATCAGTTAGTTAATTTTCTCGATTTCTGAGTGTTTGTATGTGTTTCTTTGATAGGCTGCTTATGTGTTTTTAACACATTTTAAGTAATGGTCTGACATGAAATATTATTGAAACATGCTGCCATCAACAACAATATGAAGAGGTATTGATATGATTAAGCTCTACCTAGTTGAGGGAGTTAATAGATTTCTAGAGTCTGTTTATATTTATTTACCACAGTTGCTTAAATAAATAAAATCTAAAGTAGTAGACTGAATTTCTATGGGAATGTAGAAGATTTATGATTTTTAATATATAATACATCTTGAATTGGATAAATGTGTCTAAATGTATTGGCAGCATTCTTCAGGCAGTATTTTCTCTCTTCTTTACTTACATTCCAATTTTGAAATTAAGTGATAAAAGTTTTAGCTTTTATCACCTAATTGGTTTCTAAACCTTAAGCTTTATCTATCCTAGCTGTATCTAATCTTATTGTATCAAATAATTTTCAAAAGAAATAATGTAATTTCAGTACTGAAGTTTACATTTTATATTGAAGTAACAAGTGTTGCGTTTGCTGTGGATTGATGTGAGTGAAGTGTGCAGCATTGCACCTACACAAAGGTGCACCAAAATCTACAGTGTGAGAAATTGTATTTGCACACTTCCTAGAATACTTCCTAGTCATCCTCTTTTATCAAGAGTCACATTTATTAAAACTATACATTTCTCAGGGTAACAGCTTTCCCCTCCCTTTTTCTTTGAACCAAGAACAATTGTAAGACTTTGAATCCATACAATAGTAGGTGCAGTTTTTTGGGGGAATTTCATTTAGCTGATGAAAATTTGATGACTCTACAATTATGAGATGTAACTTAACTCATTATTTCTGTACTGTTAATGTAGTCAGCTAATATGTGGCTGACTAGAATTACATAACATTTTGAAACTTATTTTGCTCTTGTTCCTAAAAAACTCTACTGACAACACAGGAATCCATATTAACCAAAGGGATAATAAAAGGTTTTGTATAGTGCTAATCTACTTAATTATCATCTGTGTTTGAGGTGCAAGTATCAATAGGGAAAATATGATATTTTTATACAATTTCTGTTGTGTCCAAATGTGTTTTGTGAGACGTTTTTCCCTTGCAGTTGTTGCTGTTGAAAATCGGTTTCTTCTGCATAAAACATGACTGTTGTTTTTATCACATTTTGTTTGTATAGAAATGTTTATAATGTGAATTTATTTATCTTCTTTATACTATGCTTTTATTTGACTTGCCAAAGATTATTGCTATCTGTTGTGTAGCACATTTTCTGAATTCTTTTACAAGCACTTAAGTAAATGAGATTGAGTTAAGCAGGCATAACCTTATTACAGGTTATGGGAAAGGATATGAGGAATCCTCAAAGTAAAAAAAAAAAAAGTAATTTTGATCTGAATAGTGAAAAGTTCATACATCTGACTGTTTCTGTTAAATTTTCCTCTTTTTTTTCAAATTATTACTTTTGGTAACTTATGTTTATGGCTCTTTAGTATCCTGTTAAAAATGCTGTGTCATTTTTTCATTTTGTCAGTCAGAGTTGTGTTGTGGTAAAGAAAGTACTGATTTAGAGTGCGCTGTATAACCAGGCTCAGAAAGTATGGGATCTCAGGCATAGGGAAGGATCATGGTTATAGGTCAAAAAAAAAAGATTATTTAGAAAATACCTGGTATTTATATAGCCTAGATACATAGCACTGTTGCTTTTTCAAAAACTGTGCAGTTTTAATAGGTTAAATACTAATCCCCTTGCAAGCCATCTACCTAGCTGCTGGGAGGTGAGAGTTTCTCTAAAATAATCCATTAAAAGGTTTATGATGGTAAGTGGGGTGACCATTAGACAGAAGTTTCCCATGTCAGGGGTGGCATAAGGCATGATCTGCTTGTGAGAAAGGAATCGGTTGATGCTCACTTTTAGTGGTGAGAGGGTTGACAAGGGAGGTGGAAGGACTGCTTTGCAGGGGGGCCTTAAAAGTTCAACATCTAAACATGAGCTATGCTAGGGCTCACCATTGTCTCATGAGAGCTTGTCGCACCACTAGTTGATGTAGCAAGTTTTGGTGTGTTCAGAGTGCAGCCCTTCCTTCAGGCTGTGCAGTAGGGCTGCTCAGGAGGGGACATTGTTGGCTGCAGGCCAAGACACTCAATTTCTGCACTTCTGTTTAATGTTTAATTAACATCAGCCCTAATGCAGATTTTCATTCTGACTTATAATGGTTGGTCATAAATATAATATCCAGATGCTGTTTTCCATTATTTGAGAGTTACTTTCCCATTCTCTCCAGCAAGCTGTGTTACCCAGGCTTGACTGTGGTGTTGTGTATACTGCGCATGGCCTTACAGCAGTGAGGTCCCACATGCAAGAAGTGGTGCTATAGTCAAAACCAGAACACTGACAGCTTGCAAAGCAAACCAGAAGTTACATTGCAAGCAGGGTAAATACTTGACTAAAAAGGAGCCAGTATGGGACACTGTGCTGGAGACACTTATTAGCCATATCTGAAAAGAGCTCAGAAGGACAATGCTATTGATTTTATTCTTATCTTGATGACCTTGTAGGTTGAGTTAATGGTTTCTAAACTCGATTAATGAGTTTGTGGGACAGTCCTGTTTGTCTCCAGTCAAGGAGAAAGGAAAGTAGTGTAGAGTTTAAAATTAGACTTAAGATTTTGTACATTCTCTGAATCTTCAATATATATTTTAATTTGTATGGCTGTAGAATCAATGAAAACATTGTAATTGTGTAATCTAGACAAGACTGAAATGTAGTTCACCTGTATTAAATGATTTATTTCTCAAATTTTGTGACTGGGGAGTCATCTGGAGTTACAATAGGCATCCTTACACTTGCCTGATAGGCATTCTCGAGAAGCTGCAGTTTGAGGAGAATGGTGAAAAAAGGAGTCTGGTCTTATTGATGTAAAAACAGGCTGCTTCTCACTATGGCACTCCTGGTGTGGCTTCTAATGCAGAATATGTTTATGTATATCTGTGGATACATGTATCTAGTGAGGAAGTGGTTCTTTTGAGATAGTAGGGCTGCAGAATCACCAGAGGGAATGATCTTTTGTGCCAGTTCATTAACTATCTTTAAAATTGTCATAGCTTCTGTAAATCCAGACATAAAAGCAAGTATGCAGCATTTCGTATAGCTACTGCTAAGATAAATCCTGATTTCCAGTTCCCACATGACATAGTGAACTCCACCTTCATACATAATGTTGTTAAAACTTGGTTGTTGTTTTATAGATGAAGAGGTTGTTGCTCTCTTGTAAATGTTGACTATGAGAGCAGTCTGCATAAGATCAAGAGGCACTAAGACATAACGTAATTGTAATTTTCCAAACAACTGTATCTGTTTCAGAATGAAGGTTCATGATGGAAAAAATGAGACAAAATAGATCTCACAGTTTCAGCATAATTAAGATTTTTGCCAGTGGCTGTTAAGGGAAAACTCTCTTAAATATTTTACTCTTACCCCATTGAAAATTTTGATGTTAGTTGAGCAAGATTTTCATTCTGCAACTACTTCATTAAGCAAAAGCAGCTCTGATTCACAAACTTCTAACTGATAAAGAGGACCAGAGCTGTAATTAGCATTTACCTCTTTTTTTTTTTATTTCCAGATGGAAAGTTCCTCAAGTCAATCAAGATGAGGGGAAGTTTTGTTAGAGTGTGAAGTGTTTTGTTATATAATACATATATAAAAAATAAAGTAAGGATTGAGCAATGTGCTTTAATTGCTATGGATTTAATTTATGTAAATAAATCTGCCCTTGGGAACTTGCACATTAGTATTCTCTTCAGCAGGGTTGAAGCTAAGCATGCTTAAACATGGCCTCTGCTTTGCACAGATAAGCAACAAAATAAAAAGAACACAACAAACTTATAGAAGGTATAAAGGGGAGACAGGGCTTGCATTTATTTTTATTTTAGATCAAGTAAACTTAATGATAATATGTAGAGGCTTCTTTATAAAAATTCCATCTATTGTGACCAGTATTAAAGGTCTGTTTTAACAATATTGACAGGTAGACACTTGACCTCTTATATGTCACTGAGCAGAGACCTTTGAAAGAGTCTTAGTAACATCCACTTGGTTAATTTCTTGACAATTTCTGAGCAGCAAGCTATGTCTAGCTTTTAAGGTAGATTCTTGTATTAATGAGCTAGTCTTTCACTTCCAGGGCCAGTATAATTTAGCACAGATTTTTTTAATGCCTTTTTTTTTTTCTTTACGTGCTAGTGCTGCTAGCTCTCAGCTGCACAGAAAAGGGGTTAAACCAGGTGTAGAACTCATGGAGAGTTGGCTGCGAATTTATTAGTGTCAGTCTTTTTATACTGATGTGTAACAAAGAGGAAATTATGTGATGTTGCTTTATGTTAACATGTAAAAGAGAGGAGATGATCTAAGTAAAACAGTAGCTGATATTGCAATAATGAAGTTCACATGAACTAAGATAGGGAAGACGAAAGAACTTGTGTCAGAGTAATGTAATATACTGAAAATTGATTATACCTTTATTCTGGTGAGCTAAATTTCTTCTGGATAGACAACAGAAAAATGGGAGGTAGAAGATGAATAAAGTATTTGGGTTTTAAATTTCTGTTTGTAAAACCAAGGAATACATCTCATAAGACACAAGTCTTATGCAAAATGGTAATCAAGCCATTCCCAGGTGAGTATTACTGTCTATTCTGCTACAAAAAATGCTTTCTCTGAGGAAGAGGAGCACAGAACATCCAATGCTAAGTGCTATCACAGCTAGTTATAATACAAAAGCACTTTTTTGTCAATATTGTATGAGATAACCTGACAAATTTTAGTGTGGGATTTTTTGTTTCCCCTCACATTTCAGCATCTGAAGACATGAACTTATTATTTCATATTCACCTTTCCAAACCCTGATATTATATAACAATTTTATTTGAATACAGAAGTGGATTACCTATGTCACTTTGGCACTGCATGGAGTGATACAGATCTTTAAAAAGCCTCTTAACTGAATGGCTTTTGGAATTTTTATACCTTGAATATTTTAAATCACAGTATTTTGAGTTGTGATCATTTAGTAATAAGAACAATAGCTTTTCCATCTCTTAGAGTTCTCTACAAAGCATTAACTCATTTCACATAGTCCACAGTGATTTTTCAAGTGTCTGTTAGTGGTATGGATGGCCACTTTTCCTTGTAGATTGATTTCATGAGTACAGATTTAATGCGATTTCTTAATGTTATTTTTATGCTCTTGAACTGTATATCTAGATCTCTAATCTATTACTAGATAAAACTGTTGATCTGCGGTAGACTGTGCTATGTATAGTGTCTGTGATCTGGAACTTGCTTAAGCAACAAACACTGCACGAGCAGAGCTGTGAAAAACAGTTTCAATGGCTCTTTTGAAAAGGGGTGAACAAGAGCTAAATTCTCTGATATTATTGTGTTATGCTAATTTAACATTTTTGTGACACATTTTTTCACTACATTGATTTTTTTTTTAATGTCTTTTGGTATCATCATCTTATATGTGCATACTTACAACCTTTATCATAACATATTCTTGCAAAACTGGTTAATCGTAGTATCAGAGAACAGCCCAGGTTGGAAGGGACCTTGAAAGACCAAGCTTTCCTGGGCAGGAGAGTCTTGATGAGATTATCTAGCAGCTTGTCCCCATCTTGAAAACCTCAAATGATGATGACTTCATCATGTTCCTGGGGAGGTTGTTGCGGTAAATTATTTATCTCACTGTAATTTCTTCTCATGTCAGGATGAAACCTCTCCTGGTGTACTCCTCACGCCTTGTCTTCTCCATGTGGTTCCTTATGGAGAGAGACCCTCAATCTTCTTTGTGGCTGCCCTTTAATTACTGAAGTTCTGTTATGAGTTTTCCCCCTCGCCCTTTGATTTTCCAGGGAGAAAAGTCCAACTCCTTCAGTCTTTCCTTATAGGGCAGGTTCTCCAGCCCTTTGATCCCCATTAAGGGCCTGCTTTGGACCTGTCTAGTCTGTCCACATCTTTCTTGGTTTGTAGGGACTAGAACTGTACGCAGTATTGTGGGTGCAGCCTGATAAGCACCAAGTAGATTGGGATGATCACATCTCTCTCTCTGTTTGTAAAGCCCCTGTGGATTAAGGATTAAAGATTAATCTTAATTAAGATTAAACATACTTTTTTTCATACTGAGATTTCAAAGTGGTTGAAATGACCAGAGTTTGTTATGCTGTTTTGCAACCTGTCTGTGTTTGGATTCACAGCCAGTAATGTCAGATGTGATTTCTATTTCATTCTGTTGTTTATCCGTGAGTTGTTATTGATGGCTGATGTCCATTTCTCTGTAAGGAAACTTGTGGATGTGTCTTCCTCCACAAGCAGATCTGAGGTAACAAGATGATGTATTTCGGTGCTAGTCTTCATGTCACTCTGTTTCATATATGAAAGTAGAAGGTTATATGAATATATTGTGACAAAGCTGCTCTGTTTCTTTGCATCTCGGGTTTCAGTCTAGATCCAAATCTGGCTCTAGTAAGGAACACTTGTCTCGTTAGTCAGTTTTTCTCTTGTCAGGAGCCAGCAATGCTGACGGAAACAAATTAACGGGAACTGCTTGGGAGGGGTAGACAGAAGAGCACTTGTGTGACTGACTGTTCAATGATGTCCAAGAGCAAAATACTGAGTTACCTTTTTTGCTGATTTCTTTATGTGGAAATACTAATATTTCACAGTTCTGTTGCTGCCAATCTTTCGTGTTTATTTACATTAATGGTAGAGAATTGCTTGGCTGAATGTTCAGTTTATTTCCAAAGATGGCACAAATTTTCTGTAAGGGTCCTGTGCTAGGTTCAGAAGGTGCTCACATCTTTCTCGTGATGTATTAGAGAATGGCTGCCCTGTGCAGGTGAACCCACTGAATAGAGAATAAGCTTTGATAGTCTGTCTTCTTCATGCTAATTTTGAAGGGTGTGAGCTCTTGGCTTGTAGGATTTGACATTGAGTTAATTACACAGGCTTTTCCTTTCTGTAAGCGATTTTTTATATGAAACCTATACTTCTTTCTAAAACAGATATTTTCTGATACATAACATATATATTTAATGATTGTCATGCCCAGTTAAACACTCATTTACCTGTATATGTGCTATTTTTTGTAGAAGTCCACTCAATTTTATTCTTTCTCAAGTTTCCATCTCAGGAGCAAATTTTTTAAAGAAAATTCTTTAAGATATTATTTTATATCTAAAGAATATGAAATTGAAAGAGGAGACCTAAGGTTAAGTTATTCTAAGATCAGTAATTTCTGTTCATCTTCTACTAAGTCTGTTTAACCGCTGTGTACCCATTAAATTTTCCTCTGAAATCAGTGAAATAGGATACCTGACATGCTCAGTAGACCAATGGGCATGGAGACCTAGAAATATGTGCAAAATACAGAAACAGTAAGATAGTTTCCTGACTAAATAATTGCAGATACGTTGAAAGCAGACAAGGTTGTTTCTTGCACTGCCCCTTCACTAAGTGAAGGCACTTGTTAAGCTACTTTTTTTAACCAGCAATATTGTAGTGCAGACAGCAAACCCAAGCTACCCAGTTAATATATCCAGGCAATACTTTATTTATATGATCCATTTATTATATCATTTGTTGCTAAAGGAGACACAGAAGTGATCTCATTGTAATTTTAAGTATATTGGTAGTCATTATGATACAGCTTACCTTTCCTAGGTGTTTAGTTGATTCTACAGCTGTCAAAATGAACAGACTTCAGAAACTGACTCATTTATAGAAGGTGGCCCTCTGCTCAATTCAATTAAATTTGCTTTTCTAAACTTTCAGTTTTCTATTTAAGAACACAACTATTATGATTTTATTAAACTGAAAAATACTGCGTGATACCCATCACTTTTTTTTGCTGAGCCCTGCAGGGCTGTGCAAAGTGCAGGACTTATGGGAATAATTTCATACATTGGTAGAGAGAGCAAGCTGATGACAAAACTTGAGATGAAATGTTCATTTATCCAGAAGAATTTTTCAAGGAAAGAGTCAAAAAAACCTTTTATCTTTAAAAGACAAAATAAATTGTCTCTATTTTCCATTACACTGTATTTAAGTGCTCTTAGGTGCCAAAATGTGGTGTAACTAAAGGAGATACTGGCTGTACTGCAGAGTCCATCTCATTCAGCTGCTTTTAGTTCATGTGGTCCCGAGTGCTTGTTCTTTGTGTTTCATTGTGTACCAACACACAGAACTTGCCCAATAAACTGGCTTGCTCAAAAGAATCTGTCTTGCAGTGTTGCTTACGAGCAGGACACACATAAGCCTCATTCACTGTAGTAGGTCTTGCCTATATTTTTTAGGAATCCAGCTCAGGGCAGCCTAAATTAGTATTGTATAAGCAGGTGTGATTGCAACGGGGGATCTGTACCATTCATTTAAAGAGAGCTTGGGTTATGGTTTATTTTAAATGTACCTCAGACTTAAACTAAGGTGAAGCTGAAGAATTGCAAGTCCCAGAAAGACAGCTGGCCTAGTTTTCCAAGGACACAGTATCTGCAGTTTCTTTTGGCTTCTGTGCAGTTTCAGAGGATCAGTGCTTTGGGAAACTGGGTTGAATGGTAGATAATAGTGAAATAGCCCTCAGGAATAATCATCATATTAGGGAAAGCTTAGTCAAATGGTTTTACACTTTGATATTTTTATTTAGTGAATAATGCTATTGAAACAACCTAATTTGGATAAGATTTTTACATTAAAAATACATATGCATGTCTGTTATATTAAAAACAATGTTGTGATGCATATCTGTTTTCTGTATGACAATTAAAATCTCAGTTACGTTTTTACAGGAATAAAGCTGCATTCTGTCATGCATTGCAGTATGTTGGTACTTTGCCAAGAAGGTGGCAGACTGCAGTGCTATGATTGTGTTGAAGTCCAAACAAACTTGTTTCAAGAAAATCAGAGAAAACATGCCAATCTGACTGAGCAAATCCAAATTACTTCAGTCTATGATTAATTAAATTAGATTCTTTTGAAATTCTTAACAGGTGCCTGGAATGATCTTACTTAATGCTATCAGTGCTCCAGAGAACTGGGATTAGCTGAGTGCCCCCTTGAAGAAAGGATGTCCTATGTGAGCTAGTTGTCCCAAAGGGATAAAATAGGTACATCTCAGGTGCTCTGAAGGAAATACCCAAATGCATGTGATAAAAGGCAGCTAAGGTATCAAAGAAGAACCTTAGAGATTAAAATTTCAAGATCAGTATTTTATTCAGGTTGGGAAAGGGAGGATGCCATGTATACAATGCAAATATAACCTATATGGCATGCTTATAAAATATAACAGGATTCAGATGTTTCAAGATGAAGTAATTGCTCTAAGATGTTGCTGTGATTTTTGAGCTGTAGTAACATAACCTACACAATTCCTGTTAGGCTTTTACAACTGTTAGCTTTAGAAGCTGCAGAGCAAACTGATGGAATTTTCCATTGAAATGGTACAGGTGGAGGTATGACAGTGAAGCCACTGCTGCAGCGCTGTTCCTGGAGTCAGGGTGGGTTGTTTTTCTTCTATCCAATGCCTGGAAATTTTCAGCTGAGCTTCTGTATATCTTGCACTTGTTCATATACAGCTTTAGGAGCATATGCTTATGTTTATAGTAGATATAAATACTTATGGAGTCTCAGAAATATTTGAACGACTGTGTGCATCTGTGAACCTGCAGACGTTAGGGATGGATTTTAACAGGTGTAAATCTGCTTCTAATTCTGATGTGGCTGAACACATGCCATCTCTGCAAAGCCCATGTACACAATTCGATGACTTTGTAGAAAAAGAAGGCTGGCTGCCAAGAAAAATTAACCCTCTGCCTTGTGTTAGTTAAGCAGTTTAAATGGCTTTCACACTTAAGGCTGAAATAAAAATGAGCTACTGCTTGTCACCATGCTCTGAGAGACTGGTCTCTTTGTTGAGTAACAATATCCATCTGCTTCAGAATAAATTTATTAGAGCAGACTGTGTCCTGCTACACTGGAGTTCAGTTGTCTGGCCACAGAAACAATCCCCCCAGTGCAGTGCAGAGCCCTTGCTCAGCTTCTCACATGCATCTTCCATGTCCAAAATAGCCCTGACATAGATTCTTTTGTACTGGGTGGTTCCATTCCTTCAGCTTTCTCCCTTCCTGTGGTCTGCAATGTAGTTATGCTGATGCAAGAGTGTAGTGTCTTTCCAGCTGGCTCTGGAGTGGGTGCCATTGATCTGATGTTTTGCAGAAATACTGAAACCCAGACTCCAGGATGAGATATTGTGCAAACCTGGGGGAGGGAGAAAACAGGAAAAAAAAAAGATAAAAAATCCCAGCTGCTAACTCAAGCAGCACCAAAAAGGAAAAGGATTTAGTATGCAAGAAGAAAAAGCGAAGGAAGAGAGGCCAGTATGATCGTAGTTATGCACAGTGGAGAGTGAATTAAGTAGAGAAAGGATAGATGCAAAGACCAAGAAAAGGAAAATTGAGAGAAAATGGCAAATAGAGGAAGGCTTGAAGGGTAGGGAGTCTGGGAAATGTGCAATTCCTCTCCAGCTTGAAGAGGCTGTGTGGGAGAAGACTGGAGCCAATACAGTCCACAGAGGAACAGACATCTCACTTCATGTTTACAGAGTATGGGTAGAAAGTTTCTTCGATTGTGCCAGTTAAGCAACTCAGCCCCTGAAGGCAGGAGAATTTTCTCAGCCTGTTTTATGACTCTGGATAAACACAAATGCTGGGAGTCACACTGTGTCATACCTGCATCCAGTTGAAACACCTGGCTTAGAACTGGGTTGTACAGGCTTCCAACCCTGCATTTTATCAGAAGTGATTTGATCTGTAGAAACTTCCTGTTGTGCCCTGCCATTAAATGAGAATTCCTGTTCAGGAGGGGAGTAGTTAGTTAATATCTGAATCTCTTCAGATCTGATCTGAGTCTGATCTGAACCAAATCCCTGTTGAGGAGGAGAATTAAACTGGCATTAAGTTCTTATGGCTGCCCCATTCCTTATCATGGCAAAGTTGCATGTCTTAATGTGACATCTGGTTGCTAAGTGTGGAAATACTTCTATGCTCCATAAAAGGGGGGGATATATTTCTCATTTTACCAGTGTCCTGGGAGGAATTGTTGAAGTTAAAATGTCATCTTTGAGGATGCACTGTAGGTCTTTTTCTGAATACCATAAATTGTAACAGGAATACTGTTTTATTATTTCATTTAGTGTGCAACATAGTGCTAAGTTTAATGGGGTAATAGGCACATCTGAATATATGTGTGTAAGTTTGATGCATCTGTGTGAAGTAGATATATAAAAAAGTGGCAGAACTTGCTTCATGTAAAAACAAGTACAAGATAGCAGCATGAGCTGGTATTTTTTAATAGGTCTTTCATATGTATTTCAAGTGTGTGCTTGCCATGAGACATATGCCTTATGCATAATCTGGGCCAGAGTTAAATATTGCTTTTGTGAATTCTTCTGGTGCATAACTTTCAGTGAGGGCTGGATGACAGGAGAAGGAAGAGCTGCAATACATATATGTCTGGATGTGCAGATGTCTTGGTGTGGGTTATGATTTGAGTGGAGTTGCTTGCCTCTGCTTTGAATCTGTGTCTGTATGTACCACAATTCACTGTAATTAACTTGATGAGGGGAAAAGACAATGAGGGGAGGACAATAATTGAGCTCCTTTTCTTCAATACATTTCTGTACTGAGGTGTTCCTGGAAGGCCCTGGGAGTTTGTCATGTCTTGTGAAATTTATCTACTGTGAGAGGGGCTTAACTGTTACTGGACATGTGCTTGACCACATCTTTTGCCTGTTCTGTGCGCCTCTACAGTAGGATCAGGCTGTTCTACCTCACTTTGAAGTTCTGTTTCCCTCCTTCAAACTGGGATGATTCTTGTATTAAAATACTGCTCAAGGGTGGCGGGCGGATTTCCCACAATGTTTGACAGGGCATAGGTATTCTCCTGACAATATTACCTCACCTTGTCTTTGAGAACTGCTTTGAATTTTAGAAGTAAAGTATGGGTGATTTGGCACTACCTATGCGTAATAAAATTTAGATTATTGATCCTTTATTACAAGAGGTAGGCAGGGTAGTTGTTTTTTGTTGGAAAAGTCCTCTCAAAAGAAAGGATACATACTAGTAATTGGTTTAAAGTCAGTGTCTCTGGAGGGTACTTGTAGTTCATTAGTGTGATATTCTGCATATCATTATAAATTAATTGAAATATTCATGATATTTATGCTATCTGAGATCTTTAGCATTTTTCTGCTGAAAACATACATGTGAAAATATTTGGTGAACAAAGTTGAAAATTAAGAATTATGATGGGTAGTACAGTAACAATAAGGTCAAACCTTAGCTAAGAAGTTTTGTCCTTTTCTTAACTTTTATATTATTACCAGATATAGCCCATTTTTTTTCTAGACGGACCATTTGTGAAAATTTGCTGTAATAATTCTGTATGTGACTAGTATATGGTGCACTGAATAGAAAACCTTGAGAACAGAAACAGCAAGCCTAGAAAGTTGTCTGTGCATGAAAAGCAAAGGACAAAACCTAAAGGATCCAAGCCTAGATGCTTGGATCTAAGCTGTGCAGAGAAGCATTTTATGAATTTGACAGTAGGATGCTATTATTGCTGTTTGACACTAGTCTCTGCAGAAGTCTAAACTGCAAATTTTGGACTTCTTGGAAAGATGATTTTTCTCAATGCTCAAGCTGAAAATATAGCACATCTACATACGCAGTCCATTTTGTCTTCAGTCACATCCTGATGGTACAATTCTCCAAGTTTCTAAGCATCAGCCAAAATACAAGCATGTGATTTTGCTAGGGAGGATTGCCTGTATCAAAGCAATGTGGCGGGAGATCCTGGACATAGAACAGAAGTGAAAACACCTTGTTTTGTGTAGAAGCTCATGAATTCCGGGTGACTTTTGTTCATTATTAAAACTTGTTAGCTAGAGATATAAGTAACCTATTAAAAATAGTCCAAAATGTCACTTCTTCAGCCTCCATATAAAAGAGAGAAAATATAGAGTGAAAAATGAAAAGTATGAGCTTTGGTTTAAAAAAAAAAAAAGCCACCACCTGAGCATCTTGGTAGTTGAGCTGTATGTCAGCTTTTCTTTCTTTGACTGCAGGAGCTGCTTGTGAATGAGACCTGAGTGCATTTGCCCTCAGATAACCTCTTTGAGAGGCCTTTCTTTTCTTGTTGCTCTGCAGTTCTAGTGTGCACACTTTTGTGCTTTCTCTCTGCCCTTAGATGTGTGGTGTAGGTGTAACGCTTGAAGTGAACATTGTACCACCCTGTATTCTGGAAGGTCAGCACCTGATAGCTTCTTGGAAAAAAATGCATTCATTTTTATTTCTAATTTACCTTGTTCTTTGCCTGGTTTGCTTTCATCTTAATGTTGTTGCTTTCTTTTCATGTCTCCTTCTGCTATAACTTTTTTTTTTCCTTTCTTTACATTCTTCTTGCACATATTATACTGTCTTTGAGCCTTCCCCCCACACCTTTCTCTTCTGTATTCCACTTTCTTCTCTTTCTCTTCCAGCCACCTATCCTCACCTTTGCGACTTCTTCATCTATAATGCAGTAGCTGCATGATCACCTCAGACTAGTGTTCCAAGAGGAATTGCTGTTGTCCTGCTTTCTTTCTCACCCACAGCACCTCTCTTGTGCTTGCACAAGAGCATTGCATGCCCTCAATACCCAGAGTCTATCATGCTGATAGTGTGGAGAGGCATTCCGTGCTGTTTTGGATCTCTGAAGCAGCTTGGGACAGTGGATGTTGGTTGAATAGATGGGAGTTAGCGTTGTTTCAAAGGGAGAAGAAGAGAGAATTATAGTTAACACTGTGACTGTTTGTGCTTGGAGATCCCATTTTAAATGTGAGCTAGAAGGCAGGCTGACACTAAATCTGTGATTAGTGGTGTCTTAAGACCTTCCTCTGCAACTAAAGTCTCGTCTTCTGGACTTCCCTCCTAGGTGCTAAGGAGTAAAATAGAAAGAAGCTACAGTGCAATGAACTAGATAAATGGTTGGAACTAGTGCATTGTAATGGTTTTAGCAAGGAACTATCAAACATTGCCAGTAAAAGGGGCACTGCAGTCACTGAACAAGTGGAGGGAGCGAGGGAAGTATGCCTGCCAGTTCAAAGCAGTTACAATCCCTGCTGTTTTGTCTTGCTATAGTGCATAAACCTGCTATGTGCTTATGGAACATGTAAGACACTTCTGCAGTTAACAGTGAAATGAAAAAAATCCTTCAGTCTTCACAGAAAATGCAGTTATTAATATTATTATCAGCATGAGAGAACAGAGTATTGAGAATACTGGTCATCTTGTGAAGTCATCAGAGTCTATATAAAACCCACATAAAGTTTCACAGAAGTTTGGTGTTGCCAATCCCAAGTGTGCAATGAGAATGAGTCACATCTTCCAAGATTTGCTTAAAAATCAGAGAGGTTTATTTTTAATTTGGTTTTATTTTTATTTGCCCTTTTATGTCAAAGCTGATTCATTTTTTTCCACTGCTAGCAATGCCCACAACCCCTTTTTTCTCCTTTTTTTTTTTAAAGAAAGGGACTTTTAACAAGGGTACCAAATATTTCAAGACATGTAACAAAATTATGTAATTGCTGCCAGATCATCTTGGCAGGTAATTATCAAAGTAATCCCCCTTTAGTGGAAGGAAGGAGTAGGAGGTTGTAGAACAAAATCAGATTAAGCAAAATTTTTATATGTGCTGTTTTGAGTAACTAACAGTCATGTACTAGATAAGAGTGTTGTCACTGAAACGATATGCTTTATTCAGGACTGGGTACAAAATTAATCTTGTCACAGAAGTTCTATCTAGTATTTCTAGATATGTGGAAATTTTTTCCAAGAAGTTTACTGCTCAAGGTTGTGTTTTACCCCTCTTCTTATCCCTTCACTTTTGTAAAAAAGAAATAAGCTCAAGTAAATCTTTATATATTTAACACAAAGTACTAAAGTGGAAGGATTATATACAAGATTTCTTGTGTAATCTTTAGTTTCCTGTGACAAATTATCTGATACAACTGCAAACTGCAACAAGTAAAAATCTGTTCCTGATGCTCTCTTCTTTTATTTTTTTTTTCCCAATAAAACTCTTTCTGTCAAGTATTCTTACTAGGATGTGCTTGGAAAAATTGTTTTTGAAGAGTCAGAAGTTCTGTGCTGACTCCAGTTGTGGTGTACTGATACAGCACATCCCAGAGTGAGGGGCTGCAGTTTAGAGATGTTTCTCTTTCAGTTAGAAGTTTGATTTCGGTTCCAGCTTTCAGATTATGTGCCTTTTGCCTTTATAATTTGAAGAGGGATATTTTTTTCCTCTTCATAGCAAAGGGTAGTTTTAATTTTGTGCAAATTGTCCATGGTCAATTTTACTGGACAGTAGATACTTGACATGGTAGCAGCAGCATCATTCTAAATGTTTTTATTCCATGTCGAATTTGGTAGGTGACTTTTGGGCTAAATAAAAGTACCAAACCAGCTCCCTGTTTGTATTTCTGTAAAGGAAGTCTTTTGTATCAGAGTAGACAAATTCAGCTGTAATGAAATGAAGCATTATGGAAAAATGGAACATTTACTTTCGCAAAACTTGAATTTAGCCTACCTTTAGCCTAACTATATTAGTTCTGTAGAGAGTTTTTCTCTTGGTGAAAGATAGGAAAGTAGTTTAAAACCAATTGCAGGACAGATATATCAAAATATATTGACTTAAAAAAAATTAGTGAAGTGATAACTTTTTTTTTGTGGTTTTGTTACCTCAAGTTAAGGAGGCACCGGCTGCCCCCGTCTGCATCATTTCTGCATAGCCTGAAGAGGTATCATTCACCAATGGGAGTAAAGTGTCCCAGCAGCTTTGTGGGGCAAGACTTATTTCTCAGCAGCTCAAGTTCAGACCCTACTCAAAGCTTGCTCCAAGTCACAAAGGAGCTTATCTAGAGCTCTTACTAGCTCTATTGTGCAGAACTTTCTATTCTGCTGAACTAACTGTGGAAGAGAAACATGCTTCTGGGTAAGTAATTCCATGTGGAGGTTGAAATCTGTCTTTCAAGTAGCTGCATAATAGAATGCTGTATGCTTGCTCCAGCTGTATAGAAGGAGAAATACAGGCACTGTTTAGCTGATTTATTTTTAATAGCAATCCATTAGTGAAAGCTGTACTCCTTTGCTGTAGTTCAGGAACAGAGTAGTCAAATTTGGAAATCTCAGCACTGTGTGTGACCGTGATCTATTTTTTTAGATACTTTTTATCTTTGGGTAAATTGCATCAAAGAAATACAAATGCCAAAATCAGCATTTGAACTTTTTTTCCCTGTTTAGATGGTAATCGTGACATTTTCTGAAAGAAGGCTCTAAGTGAAAATTCTTTGTAGTAAGTCCATTGGAAGAATGTATTTCTTAAATATGAAAATAAATGTTTCTCATTTGTGAGACTGCTTATGGTTCACTGTAAAAAAATCAGGCTTGATTATTGTATGTTTTTAATTTTGTTTTATCTCTATACTGCTAAATCCTGTTGAATGATATTATTTATATAATAATTTAATAAGCACAAATAGTAGTAGCAGTTAAATTAGAGAATGTTTTCATGTGTATTTTAAGGAACAACTTGAAATTATTAAGCTTCTGAATTGTTAATATGTTGCGGATTATACAGTATTGCTTAGCTGCAGTGTTAAAAATGGTGCATGTTGAATTCAAAAAGTTCCTCTTAGGATGCCTTGTTAGGTCAAAAATGCAAATGCTCTCCTGTCCTCAAAGTCCTGTTTATAGTTAGATTATTATCTTGTAGAAAACAATTCTAAATTTTTAAATTTTTTTTTCATATGAGGCAACATTCACTGGAGGAATGTCACTGGTAGTTTTTTCAGCTGTTGAAATAAATAGAGTGCTCATTCTCTGTGAATTGAATGTTTAAATTACTTTTTGCTCTGTGTAAGTACGATCATCCTTGGTATGTGGTACATTACATTTTATAGGATTCCATTGCTTTTAAAACTGCTACTGATATTTTTCTCTTTTATTTACTAAAATTGCTGTGCGATTGTTTACCATAATTTTTGGTTACTGTCACCTTACTTAACTTTCTAAATACAAGAAAGTGGCCTGGAGAGGTGTTTTTGTAAGGTGGAATTTAAGATTAATGCAGAATTTAGCTTGGTTGAATTGATGAGATTTCAGCAAATCAAGTTTCATGTTTGTATATGCTTCAGGACTGTAATACAGCTGCTTCATAATCATTTATCCCTGGTTCTTTTTTTCTCCATATATGTGTCTGTGACATTGTTTCTATGTTTTGTTCGATTACCATAGTTTTATGCCTTGGGTGCTGAATTCTTTGTGAAGGGAAATGCTTTCTGATTTTTTTTTAGACCTTTGCTTCTCTGTGTCATTTTGTGTGTTCAGCTATGGTCATAATAATAATCTGCTGTGTTGTACAGGAATATATGCTGTAGCAGGTCTGACAGAAAAGGCTGCGAGAAATCTGATGATTTGGTTGTTCCTGTTGTTCATTTACTTGATTTCAGCAATCTGAATTTAGAAATGTGTTAGTTCTATCTGAAATTGGAGCAATCCACATCTTCCATTCAGCCTCAAGGTGCTTTGTTAAACATCGCTAGACACAGTTTCCCAGTGCTACCATTATCATGGTAATGTCTAGATTCACATTTGTCTTTGTTTTTCCAGCATGGCTCATTTGACAACCCACAGAATGGGCCACTCTGCTCTGTGTTGTCCACAGCAAAGAGCTGCTGGGCGGCGTAGACAGCCCAAAAATCTTGGGCTGTTCCTGACTCCTGGGAGACAAGGAATAGGCAATGGGCAGTCCATACTTGCCAGGCATAGTCTGTCTGCAGCCCTTGGCTAGCAGATGGCAAGCCCAAAAATGGTTTGCCAGCTGAGAGACAGAAGTAAAAGTCCAAAAATTGATGCCAAGCCTTTGAGGACAGTTGGAATGCGATGAAAGCAAGAGAAAATTGTCTGTTTAGAAAGTGTAAAAAATCCAACAAAAGCAAACAAACAAAACAAAAAGAAAATACCAGTGAATAAAAAACCCCCCAAACCAACCAAACTCAACTAACAAAAAAAAATCCCAGTTTAGCCATCAAAACTGCTTTATGCAGAACATGCAGTGCTTACACTGAGAGATAATCTGTTGAGAAGGGAAACCCAGTGAAACTTGGAAACCTGTGCACCAAATAAGATATGAATTTTGGCAAGAGCTGAGCAACACAAATGCTGGCAGTTGAGGAAAAATGCCTGGGCCTTGCTGGTGGCAGTGACTGTCTTGACCCTGCTTTCAAGGAAGCAGGCATGGGGACTGAGTTACAGGGACAAGAGGCAGCAGTGGGGGTCAGAAAGTGTCCTGGAAAGGGGATGTTTGAACAGTATTCCAAACCTGTGGGAGGTATCTGGGTAAAGAAGGATAATCCATAAGTATAGAAGTACTCTGCCATCACTTTTCCAATGATATCTCCTAAAGATAGTAATTTAAAATGGAAAGTTGAAAACAGCTTTCAAGGTAAGCAAGAATTTCAGTAACATAGCACTGGTAATGAACAGTGTACAAATAAAATTTGTCAAGGGTTTGCATTTAGGTCAATGAATATTCCACATGCATATATAGATTTCTTGATTTTGCAAACAAATATTTGGGTTTGTTCGGTACTTGAAAATTTGGCCTTTGAGAAGATGCTTTTGTGTGCTGTAATAATAAAATGCTTTGAGCAAAGTTTAAAATTGTATTCTATGGCAGTAGAGAACATGGACATCTTTTGGAATTATTCAAATATCCTTATGGTTGATGGTGTATTCGATTTGAATAAGTTCAGGAAAGATTCATCCAAAGCTGTTTCAATCCAGTGCTGCTTTAAAGAAGCAGGAAAATATAATCATTTCATCACTTAAAACTGCTTAAACCTTCAGGGGAAAATGGGTTGCTACTTAAATTTCAAATGAAAGAAGTGTTTTGTGAATTCATCTGTGTCATGTATTCATACCTGAATTAAAATGAGCCATGATGTACTGCACTTTCTCAGGAACATTACATAAACTTCCTTGTTCTAAAACATGCTCAAGTTTAAAATGTGCAAACATAACTGAAAGAAACTTTGCAGTAGTTTCTCCACAAGCAGGAAGCCCAATATTTACACAACAATCAATAGAGTAAAGAACACCAAGACAAGCAGCACTCTCTCCTACAAAACTTGGTTTAACTGGTAAAAGAAGGTGGGATCTATCTGAACAACAACTTTCTTTTAGTTAGACCTCTACGGTTGGGGATGGGTTTGGCTTGAATTCTGCGGAACCTTGTTGGCCAAGGTTTGGAGTTGTGCAATTAAAACAAGGGATTATTTTTTTGTATGTTATATTTGGAACAGTTTTCTCCTGCCTTAATTCCTATGATTTTGATCAGCTCTTTTGATAGTGTTTTGGTGAGACTCTAAAGAAGATGAATTGAGGAAAAATCTGATCCTGATACATATTGGTTTGCAGTAAAAAAGGAGTTTCTTTATATATGATTAACTTATCTCTTTCTCTAATTCTTTGCTGTCGTGGTTATTTGTTTGTCCTGTGTGCTTTTAGAGAGAATTTTGTCCTCAGTGTGGGTGGGTAGGTAAAGGGAAGCAAGAATGCACTGACCTCAGTGCAAAGCAGAAAGGGACAAGAAAGGATAGGGGACAGTATGCTTTTATTTCTTGTGATTCTCTAATCTAGAGGCGTAATATTATTATGTGACATTAAAAGTTGGCACTTTCCAATTCAAGTAAAAAGTTGCTGAATCCAGGAACTTGTAAGAGGAAACTAAATATGTCTTTGTACCTCTGGTTTTCAACAACCCTCCTGCAAGAACTCAGAAAAATGTTGGTTTTACCTAAGTTCAGTGAGTAGGAACAATTGTTAGTCACATGTGCTACATAGAGAGAATGATTGACAGAAAAACTTGCCAGCCCTCAAACCCCTGGAGAAAACCTGTCCATTGGAATGAGGAGAGGCAGCTGAAGTATTGAAGGCTGAGCTAGATTTTGTGGGTCTGAGTGTGGACATGTTGCTCTCTTACCCTGATGATACTTTTCACTGCTGCAGTGGTTGTAGCTGACCAGGTGTGTCAAGGTGAGCTTTAAAAGTAGCACGCTCCTTTCAGAGGCTGGTCTAAGTTTCTGGAAGGTTGTTGAAATCTCTCTGAGGCCAAGTGAGGATAGGGAATGATGATTTTCCACACTTCAGAAGGTACATTAATAAATCAAGGATTAGGTGGACAGGGTTAGGAAGTTCTTCCATATGCCAACAATCAGTGAAAATATGAGAAATTCCCCCAAAATTTTAAGAATCCATTGCAGTGGACAGCATCAGATAATCTTAATTGAGTAGTATCTACCAGGGTTTTTTTGTTCAAGCATATCTGCACTCAAGTTACTTATAATAGCTGTTTTCAGAAGTGACTTGAAATTTAAAACAATAACAAACCTTTAAATTAGGCAAGGAAAATTTCAGCTAATAGATTGGTAAATTACTAGTTACTGAGAAATCTTGCAATCTGGTCTTGCAATAAAAAGTAGTGTGCAAACTTCCTAGTCACATGTGCTGCCTGTTGTAGTAATACAAACCAGACAGTCATGTTCAGCTTATACTATGAACCCAAATTTAATTTTGTAGTCTTTGTGGTTGAAATCTGTTTTATTAGGTAATTTCATTAACAGTTATTACTAAATATAAATGTACCTTAGTCTTCTGTGTTTCAAAAGGCACTGCTCCCCAAAGAACTTTTATATACACCCTTTATGCAAAAGTCCAAACCAATGTCCAGTGTTTCCTGATAAAGCAGATTCCTTTGTTTGAAGAGGTAGGGACTGGTATAACAGTGGTAAGTGCAGTTATCCATGAGTGATGAAGCATCTCACCAGATCTCACCAGCAAGAACACAGGACTTGTTGTATGTTCTTTACAAAACCCGCCTGTTGGCCAACCTGTATCTTCGTGTATAATTGCATGTATAACTTCATTTAGTGTTGCTTTCTTTTAGCAGCCTGCTTGTATGGGTGTGCTTACATGGTACTAGTATAAAAAGAGAGATTTTCATGTGCAGCTAAGCTAATCACTTCTGAAGTGATTTTAAATTTTGTCCTCTGTTTTTAGCAATTATTTACACAGTAACTAAAATGGTGATGCTGTGCTTTGTGCTAAAATGAAGTTGATAAGTACAGACTCAGATTGTTCCTTGTAGATTCTTATGGGGAACCTGGGGAAAGACAGAACTTTCACAATGGAGGAAAGAAAATTGCTTTTTGAACTCTTCCCGTTTGTCACTGTAGAACAATTCATGCACTCTTAAATGTCAAGGCTCATTTGCTTAATGCAAAAGAATGCCCAAGTTTGTCTACCCTTGTCTTGTTCCCGATTACCTGTATTTCTTGTTCTTGCTAAGTAAAGCACTCTGTCATACCTTTCACCATATTACACAAAACTACCATATTGCTCAACAGCTTGGAATGGTGTCTGTCCAATAATATTGTCTAAGCCAATAGAACAGACTGTTTTGATTGACTGAGAAAACGCTAATAAAAGTAAAACCCAAAAAACAAAACACTGCCCCCTCAACCTGTAAACTTATCATGTATTTCTATAGTTGTGTTCAATTTAGAATATTCTTTGTTCATTCTTGTAAATAAGCTGAATTATAATATATCCTTATATATAATATATACATTTAGCAATAGAATTGTAAGTATTGCAGACTCTGGAGACATAAACAATTTTTGTGATGCTTAAGATTACTTAGGGATACAGTCTTACAGTGTGATTAGGAAAGTAGTTCTTGCTGACAGGTACTAGGAGGCCTTCATGAAGCTACACTTAAAGGGCAGAATGCCATAGTTACAGCAAAAGGCTCGTAAGTCAGCCACTGGTTAGCTTTTCCTTTAAAAAGTGTTATATATTTATAAAGCAACATCCAGTAATTACTTTAAAATAAGGATGTGAAAATATACAATTTTGTCTACATTCCTTGACTTTTTTTAGTTTGGGTGTTTTTGGTAGCTTCAGGAGGTTTTAGGTTTACTTCAGGGTAGATACCAAATTAGAAGAATTCTGAAAAAGTGGCTAATTCTTAATACTGTTTGGTAATACTTCCAGGCCTGCTATTAGGTTAGTTCATGTGCTTTGTCTTCAGTGCAAAAATTAGTCAGTTTTTTGATACTAGCAATTGCTCTTTGGTGACTTGAGATAGCATATATTAAAGTCTGTCACCATGTTGTGGTGGCAAAGCCAAAAGAGGTAGAAATGTCAATAACAGGTCTAAAAAATGCTGCTGAAGTGGTCTTTGAAAACTTAGTGCCAACTTCCTGAAATGACAGGTAGTAGCTGGCAGAACAGGAAAGCACATGAAAAGATAGTAATTCAAAGTGATTAAAGCTTTTGAAAAGACTGAGAAATAAGGATAGATTCAATCCTATAGTTTATCTGAAAAGGTAATTTATATGCTTATGTGACTTTGATAGCACTGAAAGAGTAGCTGTTCAGCCAGTAAAAGATGTAGGGAACACTGAGGTAAAGGAGTAGGGTATCCATCTCCCTTGACCAGTCTTTTTATAGCTTATGGTATGTGCTGAGCTATAAAGCTGAGTGACCAGGTTTTACAGGGTTCCCTGTGAATGTTGTTCTTTACCTTTAAATTTTTATCTTGTAACGCTGGTTTTATTGAAAGCTTTGCTGCTTGCTGCACTGGAATGAGGAGTTTGCCTCTGAAGTGGTGTATTTTTGACATGCTTTAAAACAAAAGGCTGATCACCATCTCCACTGCCTATTAGTTGCTTAATGTGCTGAAGGTCACACTCTCACAGGGTTCATGCTTCAGTTCAAAGTGTCGTGGCTGGCTTGCTCAATGTTTATTTTTTACTCATGTGATTCCTGTGAGGCTAGTGGAATTAATCTAATGGACAAGAGCATATGTGAGAATAGAAATAGGATCAGCAATCCACAAAATGTGGTCTTTGTCCAATTTAAATGAAAGGTAAGTCTTAGAAGGGGGGGTATTTTAATTTTAGTTTTGCATCTTGAGTGCAAAGGAGTCTATGGGGAGTGATGTACATTTCTGATTAAGTAGAACTCTAGCTGTAGAACAAAATTAATCAGTTTTTCACTGAGCATATTCAATAGTAAGGAATATACTTTAAGATCAGCAGTGTTAGAGACTACATAATTATTCTGTGGCTCTGTGCTCTTTAAATTTTAAAATTATGGTAATTATCACATTTAAAATAAATTTTATATGTTTTAATATTAAAAATACAATTGAAATACAAGTGAAACTGATATTGAAACATGAAAATGGGCTGCACTCACTAATTTAATTGCTTTCTGATCTTCCTTTAAAAAGTCCTAAGATATTTGGGTTTCCTGCCTTTCCCATGGGTCACTTTTCTTTGGCTTTATTGAATATATTGCTTTGGATATTGGTTTTCCCAATATTAAGCTTTTGAAATACCATTCATTTCTTCCATGTTGTCATTCCTAATTATAACCCCAGTGTACCAAACTAAGGGACATTCTTTGCTTACAGTATTTACGCCTCAAACATTTGTGGTGTAGCGGTTCAGATAGTACTTTCCTTTTAAATTAGTCCTGGTATTAGAGGTAGAAATGATGTTCATTTAAATACATTAAAATATTTATTTTAAAATTGTTTGTATGAAGTCAACTGACAGATACCTTTTGAGCAGTGCTTTCCCTACAGTGGAGTTAGTCAGTGGTTGTGTCCCGGTCGCCAGGTTCATACAGGTGACATTGGGTATTCTGCCATTTGGGTGTTGCTGTTCCTTTGTGTGTGGTAACCCTGGAGCTACTTCTAGTGGCATTCTCTGTGCATATGTGGTGCTTTGAAACACGTTTCATTACATGACAGGTCTTTAAGCCAAATGCTGAGTTCCAGCCAGCTGTAAATGGTATCACTTCACTGTTTTAGCAGTCTGCTCTTGGGACATTAAGAGCACTATCATTTCACTTTTTGAGTCTCTGTTTGACTTTGGCCATTGCGAAATAGTATCAAATAATGAAAAGGATGGGGTCCTATTACAGCTTAATAATAGTGAAACAAACAAGCAAACAAAACAACTAATTAACCCTCTTTATTTCTACAGTATTCCAATTAAATTAAATGTAAATACTTACTATACTGTGGTGTAATACTTAAAAGATAGTAATGGTCTTAATGTTTCAAAGATACATTGCCAGGATCTGAGTAGCATTTTGAGTTAAAAGGAATGAGCAGCTTTTGTGGACTGGGAGAATGAGTTGATTACAGAAAAACTAACCACAGAACACACATTAAAACTCTCTAATACTTGGCCTAAATAGGAAGGATTCATCCAGAGACATTTAACATACTGCATCTGTAAACCTGCAGATTTATTTTGCTCATAGTTGGGAGGGCTAGTTGTAAGATTTGGGAAATCCTTCTGTTACAGCTGCCTGAGAAGTACTTTGAGATGTAGGTATGAGAGTCTTACAAAAATGAAAATCTTGGCTTTTGCTTTTTAAAATTAAACAAAGGAAATACTTCCACTTGAAAGAGAGGAATTGCTTTTTGTAAATCCAGACATCAGGGATTGAAATGCTAGGCTCTTAGAAAAAGGAAAGTGTGAGCAATATTAAGAAGCATAACAAAGTTTATACAAAGTCAGTATTTTGTACCAAATTGTGGATCATTCAGTACTTAAAAGTTATATAATACTGTCAATTATGAATACAAATCCAGGGGGAATTTTAAGGCCTTTCATCAGAATTTTAAACCCATGATACCTTAAGGATTAAATCCCTAAGGAAACGGGAACATAAATAATGATGTACCTGCTACTGACCCCTGAGAAAATGTACAAACTCTTATTAAATTGCATCTGGAATGATCACACCAAAAGGATCAAAAAGATGAAAGATGGACTTCACAGAAGGGCAGCAAGGCTTTTTAATTTGAGCTATTACAAGGACATTTCATATGGTGTGTGTAACAGCTTTTCTGTGTTCTGCCCAGGGGCTCTTGCTCCTGGCAGCACCTCAGCTTCTCTCTGCTAAACTTCTTGAGGGAAAGGCTTCCCACATCCGTGCCTTTACACCAGGGAAGTCATCTTCTCACAGACTAGTGCTGTAAGGAACTACTTAGTTAATACAGCAAAACAACAGTTAAATCTCTGCTTTTAGTGTTTATTGCTAGGAGTTGCTGGATGATCTGTGGGTGTGTTTGTCAGTTTCTGCATCATTCCTCATTTTTGTAATATGATTTGATACCTTTTAAAACTTTATGTATTTGACCTCTACTGTCTGTCTTAAATGCAGTTCTTCCTCTGCACTTGTGTAGTCTGAGAGTCCTACTCCTTCACCCCTGGTTTAGAGAGATGCTGTTCTTTATTTAAGATATGTAAAATAGAAATATGGGAGCTGAAATACTAGGCAAACTGCTGTCACTGCTTATAATTATTTCAAGGCATTAATTTTTTTCTTCTAAATCTAATTGTCATGAGAAAGAAAGTCATGCTTTGTCTGAAGAAGTTATATGTCTGGTTTTTTGTTAGGTTTCCTTTAATGAATTAAGCTATGCTTCACAGAGATGCTGATGCAGTGTAACTCACAATAATTTTGTGTGAATAGTTACTAAGTTTTAAATACACAGCCCTTCATATTCTTTATATGTTATGACTGTATGTTAATCTTCAAATGCAACTTGTCCTTGACATTATCAGTTTCTTGCTTTCTTTCTTTTTGAATTTCATCTGGAATTTTTTTCATTAAAAATGAAAGTCTTTCATTTTCACTTCCAAAAGTCTTTCCCCTGTAAAATAGTCTTTCCATATAACCCTGTAAATTGAATCCTTTTATTTCCTGTCCCATCACACATTTCTTTAAGTTGTATTTCAGAGAAGATTTTTTGCTCTTGAGGTGGGAGCAATTCCAAGCATATTTGGTAAAAATACTGCTGGGACTGTATCTGGGGCTGCCACTCAACTTGTTTTCTTTTCCCTTTGAGGTTTACCTCATATCATGGTGTGTGGACTTCCTTCCCTTCCATTCAGGCTCGTCTGTGGGGGCACAAGGATTGGAAATGTCATTGTGGTTTATTACTACTATTTTCATCATCATGGGGATGGTGGAGTCACCATCCCTGGAGGTGTTTAAGAAAAGACTGGTCGTGGCACTCAGTGCCATGGTCTGTTTGACAGAGTGGTGTTTGGTCATGGGTTGGACTCAGTGATCTCAGAGGTCTTTTCCAACCTAATTGATTCTGTGTTTCTGTGATTATTATTATTACTGTTAAGGTTTGTCTTTTCCCATCATCCCTTCCTTTCAGGAAGGTGTGGAACTGGACTTGGCAATCTGTCAGAAGGGATGTGCCAGACTGTTTTCCTGTCTGTAGCTGGAGCTCAATGTGTTAGCTCAGACTTGGAATATGGCAGTTGCTGCTGCATTGGTGATGTCGTGCCCAGGTCCCAGCCTCCTTCTGCTCCTGATGGGTGCTCTTCCAATAGGTGCATTGTGAGCTGTTGCTGGGCATCCTTGTCACAGGGGGTTGTTGCCTCTGAACAAGACTCCCTGAGAGGACAGCACTTTCTCTTTCTGAAAGGGGCTCTTGTCTTGCTGGGCACCTGCCTAGGTGACTTGCCTAAGCTGTGCAATCCCTCTGTGTTTGAACAGGTCTAGAGCAGGACCTGATGAGGCAAAGCTGAGGCTGGAATGATAAAACTCCTGAGAGTGGGCAAGGAGCTTATTTAAAATATTGTCTTGCCCTCGTTTTTGATGAAGTTGCTTTTATGTTCCCACTTCTGTTTTTTGTTGTGATTGTTTGCATCATGTCCCTTAGTCCCTAGATGAGTGATGTCTGAGATACTGAATTAAATAACTGTAAGAAAACCTTTTCTTTTTCTCTTCTCCCCCAACTGATAGAAATGTATTTGCTCAAAAGAACCTAAAAGTAGTGTTTTCTAAGGGTTTTATTTCCACTTTAAGCACCTTTCCTATACATCAGGGAATCTGTAAAACTAGAATCAATCTGTGTATTTAATTTCAGTTTATCATTAGAATGTTCTCAGCTGGAAACTCCCAAGCTGGAGGAACAGACCTCCGTTGTTACAACCTGTCTGTCTTTTCATATATTACCATTTAATATTTTTGCTCCTGTGTGAGCTCCAAAGTCAATTCAAGACTTCTTAGTAAAAGCAGATTTTGTCCAATGTGAGCAAAAGTTCATGATTGTCAGTGTGAAGTGTTCTTTCTGAAGTGTCAACAAAATGTATTTTGGCACAGAGGCCAGGTTGTTGAAAGCTGAGGGTTCGCAAGAGGCTATGGTAGAGGTGAAAACAGTGGGATGTCAGGGCTGTGGGGAGCAGAGGCAGGGGGAGGAGACAATTCAGTGACTGGGAAAGGGTGCGCAGGAGTCTTTCAGCAGGGAGGCCTGGTGAGGAGGAGGAAGAATCACTTGTATCTCAGTCTTCCTCCTCCACATGTGTATTATCCCCTACGACTTGCTGTCTTGCTACAATACTGATCCCTAATTATTCTGCACCTCATGGGAACAGACAAGTCAGAGTCTGCTCATGAGGCAGGAAATTGAGGGGCTAAAGCTGCTCCCGGTGCTGGTGGAGGATCAGCAGCAACCCCTGGGAATAAGTTTTGTGTTCATGCTGCCACTAAGGTGTTGGGAGCAGGACAGCAGTGTCAAGTTGAGGGTGAGGGGAAGGCTTTTGGATAGGAAAATATTCTTTCAGCTGTCCCTGACAGCTGCTTGCTTTGCCTACAGGATGGCTTTGCAGGACAAGGCTCTGCTTTATTGCATTTTTTTTTTTTTGGTACCAAACCAGGGACAATCTGCTATTTATAATTATCTTTAGAAATTCTCTGACTCCCCAGCAGCAGGATTTAAGATAGAAAAGGTAATACTTACTCTGATCCCATGCATTCTGTCCATTCAGGAGCAAGAGCTGTGGGGAGATAGAAGGATTTAAAAATCTAGGACTGGAATCTGAAAGGTGCCAAGTATCCCAGGGCTGAGTGCCCTCAATTCCCATCAGTTGCAAGTTATACTGTAATATGAGTTAATGGATTATGAGCAGAGAGCAGTGGGATTCAGCTGTTAGTCTGAGCTTCTGCACATAGTCTGTGCAGGAAGGTTGTAGTAGAGAGAAAGCAGAGCTGTATGGCTAGAGGAAAATATTCAAGGAGAGGATCCTTGATTTTCTTCCTAGGTTGTGTTGTGTTTCTGTGGATAAGGCAGCACTTTGCTTGAGGTGGTGAAGCATTTACTTGGTGAGGAAGATGAAGTATGAAACTTCCTTATTCCCTCCCATTTTAAGACATATGAAGAGAATATATATATAAGAAGAGACAATAAGGTAAGCATCTTTGTGCAGTGACTGTTGTATCCTTCAGGGTATGGGGCTGGAGTCAACTTCTGCTTCTCTTGTGCCACAGCAGGGATACAGTCTCCATTACCCCTTCATTATCAGCAGATCTAGAGTGGGCAGGAAACAAAAAGCTCTTTTGTCCTTT
>VZRZ01000277.1:274498-293084 GCA_013398175.1 Climacteris rufus | reverse complement strand
AGGCTCTGACTCAAAACTTACTATTGAATATAACTGTCATTAAAACCTGAGACTCCGTACTGGCAAGTAGCATCCTATTACTAAAGAATAATCATTTCTCAAGCACTAAAATTGCTGTTCAGCTGTTCTTTTGTCTCTATGGCAACTTTAAGTGTAACAACAATGCAGAAGGTGATGATGTCAGAAAAAAAATCTGTAATGTTCAAGTGATTGTTGATAACAACAAAGTGGATGCCAGTGCAGGGTCACTTACAGCCGGTAACAGATACGGCTGCTATGGCTGAAGTATAATAACATGGGAAATTTTGAAGCAGAAAATACCCCAGAAAAAGTAAGGTTGATGTAATTGGCAGTTTTAGTAAATTATACATGAGGTTCTGCTTTAAAATTCAACAGGAAGCTCTGGTTTACCTTCTCTAATGGAATGAATTGCATGAAAAGTGAAGAGCTCCTTGTGTGTACAATACATGCCAGCTGGAGAGCAGCTCAAGCTTTCTTCTCAGTTTCTTGATGGAAGAGAGAACAAGAACCACTTTAGAAAAGTGGGGCCCGTTCCTAAATGGGATAAAAGTTAAAGTTCCCACCTAGTTTCAGTGTTGATCTGAAAAAGCAAGTATGTTAAAAAAGAAAAGGCATGCTTTTCATAAAAATAATAAAATAGAAAGGGGTTGGGGTGGAATTATCATCAGTTTTTCATCTTAATCTCATGATGTCAGGGATTTGGAGGTTTTACTGACATGTGAAATTGAAAATAATTCATGGGGAAAAAGCCATAAGAAAATCAGACTGAACACTGCTGAGATTAGTACCAGAAACCATCTATGAGAGAAAAATTTTTTAAAAGGATGATTGATGTTAAAGCAGGGAGAATAGAAATTATAGTAGTTTTTATGCAGAGGCATGCTAAATAAGGAAATCTATTCTTAAAGTAGTGACAGATGGGTTAATGAAAATAAAACTCTATTATTTTAAGTAATTTGTGTCTGATATTTGACAAATCTGTATGAACTGCTGGTGCTGGGTGTACTGTGGGAATTCTGCCTCTTAATATATATGTGTATGCATGCTGTCAGTGCAGTGTGTGCCAAGACACCCTTCAGAATCTTAAATTAGCTGAATTTGAGTGCCGCTTTCTCCAGTTAATGTATCATGTTAGTGCTCTGTATTTTATAAAAGTCTCACCTCATTTATTGAATACAGGGTTTCCTATTCTTTGAACTCTCTTATCAAAGAAGGCTTTTCTCCTCTATGAAAAAGATGGAGGACGGAAAGTGCAACCAGTTGTTCTTCAGAGTCTGACTTGACAGCATCAAACAAACCCTGTTTTAACTGAGGCGAACAGAACAGCATCATTCACTGACAGGAGCACAGGATACCATCTGATGTCTCTTTTAGACTTCAGAGAACTGGACAGATACTCATGTGGTCCTTGGTTACTTATGGCTCCAGTTACACCTGTTTGTGCCCTTCTTAAATGAAAATAACATTAGTGTATTGTATTCTAATTCTAGTTTATTGTTGTATTCTAATAGTTTAGCCCACTTTCACTATGAAACACATCCAACTCTTGCTGAAAGTTTGATTTCCATGTTTGTTTTCATTTGTCTCAAATAGAAAAGCTTTCTGAGCAGTCTTTTGGTTTTCAAAGTGTATAGATAAAACCAAAGCATGCATTTAATTCAAATAAAATAATAGTTTTTGAAGCTCCCAGTTATTTAGACTTTCTTAACACTCTCAATGAAACTGAAATTCTCAACCTTTCATATGTCAATGTGTTGTGTGACAAAACTTAAGGTGAGATCTTAGAGCACTTATTAATTTGTTTGCTTACACCTTCTTCTGCTATATAGTTTAAGACCAGATCAGTTCAAGGTAGCAATGCAGCCCCTGCTGTGGTTAACACTGGAACATTTCAAAGGAGAGCACTGTTAGAAGCTGTTTATTACTTGGTGTTAGCAGCTCTCTAGTGGTCTTGTGAAAAGTTCAGTATTCATTTGAATGAACTAATGAAATTTTTGTCTTGCATATTTTCTCCTATATTTTTCTAAAGTTTATACAAATAGGTGTCTTTCAAAACATGGACTGCCTAAGAAAGTTGTCTTTGTAGTCAGTAGTGATGTGGCTCTCTACAAGGGATCTCTTCCAGATTAGGGCTTACATTTACTTTGTGTGAAGCTGCAGTGATGAAAAGTGGAATGGTTTACAGGAGGAGGCTCTCAGGACAGCAGGCCACCATGGGTCGGCTGGGGACCTCAAGGCAGCATCTCCTCTTGGCTGTGAGAACTTCCAACAACAGAAGGCACATAGTGCTGGGGAGAGATGGGGAAGAGTAAGTCACCCTGCATATTCTTACAATTCTGCTGTCAGCACATCGCTGTGATGTCAGCAGCTAAGAAAACTCTATGTCCTTACCTGTCAGCTGAAAGGCATTGCAGAGAAATTCACAAGTGTCAAGATTTTGGTAATTTTTACTTTTAACCTACTCATTCATTTTACAGATACATTCAACTATTTGTAAAGCAGTAAAAGATGAGAGAATGGTGGGAATCTATATAAGACTGAAATTAACTTGTGAACATTCTTGATTGGATTAATTTATATGGATCACTGGAAGTGGAGGTCTGTAGTTGCCAGGTAGGTTAATAAAATTCACTTTTTTTTTCATGAGAGATGGGATAACAGCAGCACTTGAGACTGACAGGCTCCTTTTCACACAGTGCTTATGATGCTGGAGGCTTCTCCATACCTGTCTGCTCTCCTGAGAAGGACAGTTATGTTTGTAATAGTGCCAAATGTACATCTGTCATAGGAGGAACTGAAGGCCACCAGGTAACTCCAGGATGGCCTCAAACTGAGCAGTGCCTGCTTAAGTCACTATCCACTCAATACTGTAAAGTCAAATCTGCTGACTCAATCAGTGAAATTTTATATCCCGTTTTATATCCCTTTGCTTGAATCTCTTGGGGAGCATTTATCTTTTGACATGTTGTGTGTGTTAAGTGTCATTGACTCTGTAAGTTGTTCAATCTACAAGCAAAGCTATTATTGTCCTTAAGTCTAGCTTATAGACCTGAACTCTTCTGCTCTTACGGAGAAGAACTCTTCTGAAAACTGAAAGTTACATATAATTCTTTCTTTGCTGTGATGTATCACCAGTGACAGTTTCCTTTGCAAGCCCAATAGATATTTATGCTTTGTAACAATAGCTTCTCTAGCATAAGCAAAACTTGGAGCAGTGGAGTTCCAGCCCTTCAGGGAAAGGTGGTCCATATGTCTATATTGCTGTCACCAGTATTAGACAAAACAGTTCTTTCAACATCTAATTGCTATTGAAGGATGAACTTTGAAATGCCTAAGCAATTGTTATAATTCCATTAATTATTCTGCATAATTAAGGCTATGATTTTTCTAATTATTTTTCTCTATATGTTCTTTTAAGTAATTAAAGTTCCAATCTATGAGCAAGATCTTGACACTTGTCATTATTTGTTACTTACTCTGCAAATATCACATAATCTTCCCAAACTTTCTTTTAACTGTGACATGTATTAGAGATTTTTGTAGCTTCTCATCAATAGATCTGTTAAAAGATAAGATTTTTTTTTTGAGATACACGTGTACAGAAAATACATCAAATTCCATGGAGCCTGTAGCACTCTTTTTTTTTCCTACTCCTGCCAGCTTTTCACTTACCTGTACTTCTTTTCCCTCTGTTCTGAGTGCTATTTATAGTAAAGTGATTTTCAAATAATGTGGTGTTTGACTGACATTGTAGATTTAAGGTAGAATTCTTGTTTTATTTCATGTAGATGGATTGGATGACTTGAGATTGTCTAGACTTACTTTCCATGATTCAGTGATCCGATTTTAATCAATATGCTTTGATGTATGTAGTAATAATAGCTGAAAGTTGCCATCACTCTAGAAACAGCGAATATGAGTCCTTTGATAGACATCTTGCTTTCTTGCTACTTGCAACAAATCCTAATGTCCCTAAATGCAGCTCTTTCTGCTTTGTGCTGATTCAGCTCACAGTGCTTTGCACGCAAGCAAATTGTTACAGTAAATGTAAGGGACAACAGCTGTGCTCAGGGTGTTTTATCATGAACTTTGCTAGGAATGCATTATGGAAAGTTAGCATTTAAAATCTGGTACAACTGATATTTAGGAATAAAATTGTAAATCTTGTATTTACCACGAAGATAAGCAATGCTGCTTTTGACTCTGATGCATGTTTGTCCTTAATATGAAAATAAAAATGTTCCATGAACAAAGGCTCCCAATTTCTTTACAGCTGTGGAACTTTCCATTTCATGTGAATTGGTAGCATGACTCTGTACAACTTGCTTTGACAAAAGTAGTATTTATATAAAGTGGAAAATTCCACTTGGAGAGTAAGAAGGAATCTTTGCAACCTTCTTTTCCCGGAATTTGCAACTGCTGCTGTATTGGGAACTACTAAATTTTTAATTGTCAACAACCAGATTTGACAGAAGTGTAAAAAAGTTTTTTGCTTTACTTCTCCACAGAAATAGGTACATAATGCCAGAGTGATACTGATAGTGTTTGTATTGTTTTGTGCACTTGAAGTGAAAAAGACTGCAAGTACCATTAGAAAATAAAAATGCAAATTTGAAACAGAAATAAGTATTCTTGTTTCTTAAGCTAAAGTATTTTACTGTTCTATACAGATAAATATATAGTTATTTCTATCTGTTTCTGTATTGTAATGTTAAGGTTTTGACAACTGTGTGGAGGAAGGAGCCACTTTTTTGCTGTGAAATAGACCCAATAAAATACAGTGCATTGAGGTTGTCATTGATGTTAGCTTGTAGCATATGCTTATGGTTTTGTTTGCTTTTGTTAAATTTTGTTTTATTGATCTCTTGACCAAAACGCATGATAAAACTTCTGAAAGGCACAGCCTCCTTGAAATGAAGCAAGGTCATGCTTGTACTTTATAAAAAAAAGTTTAATGCTGACTATCAACACCTTACTGTAAATTATCTTTGACAACTGCAATCATGGTACCCATTACTGATCATCCCATCCTCTCTTTGCCAGTGTGGAATTGCTTCTCTTGTACATACAGCACTGTTTTATTCAGCCTTGAAACAAATGCATGAGCTGTTGAGAATCTCAAATTCTCTCAGGAGATTATTTCCTCACTTTGGTTCAGTTAAAAAAAGGCTGCCACTGTGAACATTAAATATCTCTCAGAATAATCTTGGTGTCAAGCTTTCCATGATGTTCAGACCTGTTTTTTCTCACATCTTTTTATTTCAGTTCTCTGTATTCTCCAAAACCTTTCAGAATTCTTTACCTCGGAAGTCTTTTAAATACCTGTCCCCTCTCTAGCCTCTACCTCTGTTGTGTATTGTTCCAAAGTTGTCCATATTTAACTTTTTGTGTTTTCTAGACTTCCCAGAGCTTGCTTTACCTCAGCCTCTTTTCAATTTGTAAACCCTTTTCCAGTTAAAAGGTACCTTCTGCTCAACACAATAAGCTTTATCGGAGATGGACTTATGAGTCCTTCCTTCATGTAAGGGACACATGGATAGTTTGAGCTTTATCCTTCATGCTGTGGCCAGGTTATTAGGCTTCTATTAACCAGGCTTTTTCCTCCTCCACCTTAATTGCTCCTCTGGCAGATCAATCCGTTGCTCTTTCACCTCAAACATTTTTTGGAAACGCATCAAGTGTTTTTACTATTTATACCTTTTTCTTATATGTCTCACTGCATGACCAAGGGCACTAAAGATTTTTCAGACAGAATGTCCAGATATTTTTATTTTCTGCATTTTTGTGTCTAAGTCTTTTTAACTCTGCACCGCTGCCTGATAGAGTGATTTACCAATCTATAACTAGCCCAGGATATGAAGACTGGGTGGTTTTAGGTTAGTTTATAGATTTTCTCTGCTGTTTTATTTGAACGTGTATGCACAGAAATAGAAATACTGGGCAATGTTCATCTTGTCCAAACCGCTGTTCTTGTAGGCACAGAAGTTTGAAATGTCAAAGTTAGCTGAAGTTTTCTAATGCTTACCACACTGGAATCCAGTTGCTCTTATAATTTCTTCTTATTTCCATTTTAAGTTAATTTTTACTATCCTTCATCATGGATGCCAAGAATTAAATAACATACTGCAGGTGAGTGCTCATGTCACAGGATAACTGCTTGTGTTGGTGACATACTTAATCTTTTTTTTTTTTTTCACATTGAATGGTTGCTCTTCTAAAGTCCTTCGTTGCAAACAATACTGTTATATCTGGGGGAAAAGAAAATATTTATGGCTATTTTTTTCTGGCTCCAGTGTTGCCTAAGGACATACTTTCTTGTTGGTTGTTGTTTGGGTTTTTTTTTAAACTGAGGTATGAGTCATGGTACTCATTTCATGTGTATTCCATAATTCAAATGCGTATTTCATAAAACATTTAAAATATGACACATATTTCTGTTCTTTTGTAATAGAAAAGACATCTGAGGATTAAATTTCACTTTGCATGACTTTGTTCTCGTTTGGTTTTTTTTTGTTATAACTTTCAAAAGTATTTAGTAGATGATGTTTGAATTTCAGGTCATGGGGAAAAGGTATTTTAAAAGCCTGAATTTCTGTGTTGGCAGAAAGTTGTAAGATTAAAACCTGTCTTTGTAAAGATTATGAAATGGACTTTAAATAACAAAACCAAACAAACAAAACAAAAACCTACACCACCAAAACTTGATAAATGTCACATCTTTGAGGTAGATTAAGAATAATTTACATTTTTCTCATAAATAGAAACATTGGCAAATGGCTTTATTCTTCTATTTCCTCCACTCTGACTACACTTTTTCAAATGCCTAAGAATCTTTTCCTCTGGAACCAACTGAGGTCATCATGCATTCTCCTGTGCAAAGTTCATAAAAGAAAGTTAATTCTAAGTTTAGTTGTCTGATCTTCTCTCTACTGACAGATATGTGCTTGAGTAGTGGAGAAATTTCACCCAGGCTCGAGTCAAATAGTTCCACAGAACTGTTTTGAAACTTCTGAAAAAAAGGACACAAATTCCAAGGGTGTAGGTACCACCAGTGGAGGTAGAGGGAGATGACTTATGCTTCTCATGAATGTGACTGTGTTAAAAAATGCAGGCTCCTGCAGGTGATTGAACTGCAACTGCAACATGCAAGTTCAGAGCTGCCTACTTAATCACCTGCTTAAGGAATTCCAGCTCCTGAGTTAGGGACTTTGTTTAGAATCCTTAGGTTATAAGGCAGTGGGTGTATTCTGGGGTATGGTTTCACTGTGAAAGGCTGTATCTATTGGGGAAATACGTGGCATATTTTAAACACATTCTGGAATGCACGCTTAACTGTGAAACTATGTCTGGTGTATCCACAGAAACATCCAAGCCCTGACCTTAACTAAAGAGCCAGTGTTTCATCCCTATCTTTGCAACCTTCTCATGCCAAATTTAGCATGCTACTGTAGCAGATATATATNAATATATATCACATATATTATATTATATTAATAATTATATTATATTAATAATGTATATATAATATATATATAATATAATTATATATATATTATATATATAATAGATTATAATTGCAACATGTAGTCCAACAGATGTGGTAATAGAGGAGTGGGTGAGTTGTGATGCTCTCCCTGGGCTGCAAGTCATTCTGCGTGACCTGCTGGCTTCACTCCTCCTACAGGTGCTGCTCTGTGTAATGTCAGCTGTTCACCGTTTCCATTCAGTGTTCGCACATATCGTGTCCTCGCTGGGTTCCTCTGTGCAACAGTTTGATACCTACTAGTCAACAAAGAGCATGTAGCAATTTCTGTTGATGTAGTATCAAAATCAATGTGTGAAACTGATAGCAAAGACTTTGGTACCTTGTCTTACTATTGCTTTGCATTGGGAAAGGTTAACTACAGTGTCTGACCTGGCAGCTGCTGCTTCTACACAGAGCTCCTCCTGCTGAAGTTACTCAGCCAAATTTCACACTTGTACTGCTGCTAATCCTAGTGATTCTCTGGACTTAAAAGGAATGATGACATATTTGCACCAGGATATTGGATCCATATTTTAATTATTTGCCAGAGTTCTGTACATCACACATCATAGCTCCTGGTCTTAAGTTTATAAAAGCAATCTTGCTTCCCTTGGTTTTGTAAATATAGGCAATTAAAAGGGAAAAGCAGAGGTATATTATAGAGTCTTTTTAAAATTTCTGCGTGTCTAAGAGTATATTCATCAAATGCCTTCAAATGTGACTTCAGAATCTTACATGAATAATTATCTCCCCAATAATCTGGGCTGCACTTCAGTGGGTTGCTCTCCCTTGTGCAGTGAGTGGCATTACCTACTAGAAACATCACTGGGGGTGGAAGCCATGTCTTTGCAATAGCAGTACTTTTCCTCCTTGGTGCCTTTTGCCAGTTCTTCACAAAACAAAATCACCCTTTCTTTGAATTATATAGTTACAACTCTCATTGTTAAGTTTGAATATTTTAGATACAGAAATTCATATTTCAAATCATATGCTTCCTGGAAAATGTGCATTGTCTTTCAATCAGAAAAGCCTCTCTTCAGCCTTGCCTATCACTAAGTATGAAGTGAGGCTGAAGGTGTGTGGTACTCTTGAGAGAATTAAGAAAAAATTTTAAATATTAATTTAAAGCCCAGTGATTGGGAATTTAAGCACATTCTTAAATTAGACATCAGAACAGAGGGAAAAAAAAAGTGAAGGGCTCATTGCTTCTTTATCTCTATTCAGAATTATAGGCTCAATTATTCACCATAGTATATAACCATGGATTTAGAAGTGAAAGGGTGAAGGAAATACACTACCTGTTCCTGGAGAAGAACTGGAGCCTGTACGTTGCTTAGATTCATCTTTAAACTAGCATTTAGGATACTGAATATTAAATATTGATTATTGCTTTTAAAATTAGAGTGAAATCTTACACTTATATTTAAGATAGGGCAAAGCATTATTGATTAGAAGCGAGGGGGAGTTCCTTTTTAATAGAAAAAAATTACAGAATAGCCTTGTTGCCTGATTTTTAAGTTATGCAGCAAAATGTTGCTACATGATAATACACCAAACAAACAGTAGCAAAAGCAATTCTGAAAAGAGGATTTAGTAGTTTTTTTTCTGTAAGATACCATTATCAGGATGTTTTCTTTTATCAAGCATACCATAAGGGTTTAAAAGTTCTTTTAAAGAAACCCTAATAAGAGCACAGCTGCAAATTGTCCTATGACAGGGGCAAGTTAGGAAATGTGGCAAGGATAATTTGACTAAACTGTAAAATTCTTATGGACTCAAGCACAAGAACTTGTGTGCAGGTAGGAAATAGGAAGTACTTTAAATTGCTAAGAATCATGAAGAAAGAGCAACATGAATCTGTAGAAAAAAAATAAAATTAGACTGAAATAAGCATCAAACTTTAAAAAATCTTTTGTAAGTGCACTTACAATACTTACAGAATACCAGATTAAATGCTGGATTGTTATTCTGTGAAAGTCAGAGGAAGCGAAGAAGTTTGGGTTGCATGGTGCCAGTTTTTAATTACTTCTTGCTAGAAAGATCAGTTGTGTTAATGGGACAGTCAGCAATATAAATAACAAGTCAGAGTGTCTCAGTGAACCACTATCTTCAAAGCACTGGCTCTGACAAACGCCACAAGGATACTTGCATAGATGACAGTATCAGATCTGTTGCCACTTGTGAAGAGGTTCCACAGCAGTGAGAGCACTGATGGGGTCACAGTAGTTTTAAAAGATGATAACGAACAGACTGACTTTAATAGATTATCTTCCCTTTGAAGAAAAGGAAAAATGAATTCTGCCAAAGTATACAAAGGAAATCAGGAGCTGAATAATAACCAGTGCAGCACATGAGCAGGAATCACTATGCTGTGAATGCAGGACAGGATTGTTGTGTTCATAAGGTTGAGTTAACTTTGCCGTGTTATCGACTTAAACGGATACCATCCTGAAATAACCAGAAACACAGTGTGGCAAGCATGAAACTTGACTGTTACCCTGCAAGAAAGATGAGGGCTAGTTCAGATGAGTCTGGATGAGAATTAGTTGCATCAGCGGTCACAAAATTTTTTCAGCTGCCGCTGTCTTGGTACTCTCTGTTTCACAACCATCACTTCAGCTTGACCAGCCCACTGGTCTGCTTGAAGGCAAACTTCTCTTTTGTTGGATTGTGTTTGTTTGTAACTGGTCTGATTCTCTGTGCTGGCTCAAGGAGGGGTATTCAGACTAGAGGGGCAGTGGGGCCACCCAGCCTGCTCCCGTGTCATAGTGGAAAGTAGATGCAGCCTGTATGGCACGTTTCTTAAAAATGCTTTCACACTTATGTCTACTTGTCAGCACAGTGATTAATTACATTTAGTTTGTGAAAAAAAATCATATTAAAGTGATATTAATTAGTCTCTGGGAAACTAGAGGTGACTTTTTTTGAAAGACTTATACCAGCTGAAGCCCTATTAAAAGTCAGTTCAAGTGTTTTGTTAAAAAAAATTATTTTCTGGTCCAATCTCAATTTAACAGAAAAATTCTGTTACATGCTTCTTTTTTGGTGTGTCGTGTGTCGTCCCCCCCCCACTTTCTGAATATAGATGAGGGTAGAATTGTCGAAGTTCATGTCATGCATTCTTTGAAAACATAACAGCATCAAAAGTCTTCACATACCAGCAGCCCTGGGAGGGCTGGTGCACTGCTGCACCCAAAAGCAGAATAAGGTTTTTAGTCAGATACCAGTGTTTAGTTAATGTTCAATAACATCACAAATGTGGCAGTCTGTGCTGGCAGATCCATTAATTTGAAACCTATTGTCTTCATTCTCCCTGTCTAATAGAGGGTAGATAGCATATATTAGAGTTTTATAAGTTTTCAAGTTCTTACTTATACATCAATGCTGACCTTGAGAATAAGTAAAGCAGTGCACCTTAATTCAAGAGAGCCAGGATTTGTGGACTTTGATCTTCTGAATGCCATGACCCCATGCTGTCTGTAACCCTGTGCTCTGAGGTCTCCTTTTATGAACTCTTCAAAAAATTCAAGCAGACACCATTTCTTTTCATTTTTTGTTTCTTTTTTTTCCCCAGAAGTTATTTAAAATGCAGCTCTGTAGCAGACAGCTAGCTAGTAACCCTTTTAAGTTTAATTCTAAGAATAATAGGAAGGAAAATGACACTGAAATACTGTTTTCGAGCTTTTTAAGTTATATTTTAATGTCAAATAGAAGGCTGCCCTGCCTCTGGGGTCAGGTTGCAAACATGCACATAATCACAAAATCACAGATAATTCTGCATAAGAAGGGACTCACAGGGATTATTAAAGTCCAGCTCCTGGCTCTGCACAGGACAGCCCCAAGAATCAGGGGCACATTTCAGACACATGGTGTGCTCTTCTCACAGATCATCAAAGCTAAACACACAATTGTAACAGCCCAGATTTGTTCAGGCTTGCTGGTTGCCCACTGTCTCATAGCACCTGAAGTGATGGAAGAACCATGTTGAAATGAAATTATTATTTACCTCTGAGTCTTAAGCTGCATATATGTTGAAGTGCTGCAGAGGTGGTGGATTATAACCTTAGTGACTTATGTAAGCATTGTAGCACTGATTAATAGTAGGAAGCCTTTATGGGACTACATGGTCTGTGTTTTATCATGCCTTTTGGTTTGCTAAAATGGTTAATGCGGTCATAGCAAAAACCTATGAAGCTTCTGAATATTGTAAGGCACTGGTGAACAGGTGGTATCTGCATTCCTTTTGTAAATGGCCTAAAGAACTTTAGAAAGTTAAAAAAAACCCGCAACTCTTGTGCTCTTTCCACAGGTCAAAGTACCTTTCTTTGTATTTTTAGGTGAGAGAAGTGGTAAGTCTGGCTTCAGCTTTCATGTATGAGGTGAAGTCTCTGCATATTTTATTTCCAGGTACAGTGCTACAGGATGCACTGGTAACTTGTAAAGCTTGTCCCTTGCTGTGGCTGTTTAAGAGTGTGGGCTCTGAAAAGAAGCAGATGTAGTATGGTATCTGATTAGGACAAAACTGAAATCCTCCAGGAAACCCTATGATGTTCTTGTTGCTTTTGTTGGGGCAGCAGGTAGAAAACACCTTTACATGTTTCTCATTTGGACAGATGCTTCCATGTTGTATGCCCTATGTAATGGCAGAGCAGTTAAGTTCAAGGTAGAACATGTGTAGGCTACCTGGACAATATTATGAAGGTTTTTAAATCTGCCTTTCTTCTCTGTGTCATGGTTTCTTATTTCTAAACAGAAAGTTAGTGGTTCTTCTAATATAATGTACCTAACTATGGAATTGTTGGCAAGTAAGGGGAAGATTGTAACTGGTATTGTGACCATTTGGATAGAAATGGGGTGGACTGAATGTTCAAACTTATTTTGGAATTTCTGAAAATTTGGAAATTACCATTGGAAAGAAAATAAATTTCCTTCAGTGGAGATCTGGGTTTCCATTGCCAGATATTTTCAAGAGACCTCTTTGAACAACCGAAATTAGTTGTTTTTGCAGTTTTTTAACTGAAGGATATTTAGGGAGTGATACCAATAGAAGAATTTGCAAAAAACACAAGAAGCAACTTGGTTAACCCTATTTTCTAGAGGAGATTGTGTATTATGTGGGAAAAGCAAATGAGGCATGAAATTCTCTGAGCTATGATGACTTTCAAGAGAGTTGGAAATTGTCTGATGTGATTAAGTGATTAGACACATCTGTGAGGGTGTATATGTGTCTATACCCCTATTACCTTTGTGCACAGCATTGCTGAGCTAGTGGGTTGGCATATTGAAGTGGAATAAGGAACAAGAAGGCAACTGCAGACATAAATCCCCCCGAAGTAAAAGTTAAGGCATTATAGTTTTGTCTGACTAATAACAAAACACCCAGAAGCATTCCCAGTGACAGACTTGTTTGGTTTTAGTGGATAGCAGCTCAGTGCCTCCTGAAAGAAAGTATGTGCTTAGGCCTACTGAGGGTTAGATGATGACCTCAGTGGTGACAGATTAATGGGTAAGAGTTGGATTTTGAGAAACATGAGGTTATATGAGAGTTGAAGTGATAACACATTCCGAAAAACTAACTGCAACTAACTAAGTGCCGTCATCCAAATTATGAAACTTTCATAGTAACATTTATTGGGCTTTTTTGGTAATGTATATTGGGCTTTTTTGCTCCTGTTCTTTATCAGGGAAGCTTCAGTTTGTAAGAAAACTTGTGTCAAATCCGTCTTCTGAACAGGGAGAGGAGGGAGTTCAGTGATTATTCCTGAGACACTCACAGGCTTGATGCCCAGCACCTAAGAATATACACTGAGGGGAAAAAATGGAGACTGTTGTAGAAGTTGCACCATGCTCTGGACAAGATTGTGACTTCAGTAGGCATTACATAATGTCATGTTTTCAGTTGAGGGTGACGGCAGAAAAGCAAATGTCTTCTCTCACTGTGCATTTGGGCTGGGACAGTGGGAAAGGCAAAGGGGGCTGGTTATATAAATCAAGAAGGATCTTAAAGTTTTCAGGAAGATATCAATTGGTCAAGAGGGCAAGAGATTATACAGCTGGAAAAGATGCAGCTGTTTTTTTCTTTCATATTTGGAAAACTTAAAAGTGAAAACAACTCCAAAGCTGTGCTTCCTAGAAGTAGGTAAGAACAGAGGCGGGGGTAACACTGCTCACTCAATCTGTGGAGACCAGAGGGAGAAGCTTGAGCCAGTCAGGAGATTCTGAGGAAAAGAAATTGGGATAGACTGCAAAGCTCCAGCTGACCTTGATGCAGGCCAGGGCATTGCATTTATTAGTAGTTGTTACTGTTTTATTAGAATATAATGAAATTTACTGAGCTTGATTATATTAAACTGTCACATGGCACTCTTTCCCAGTCAAACAAATAGTCTTGGTTGCTTTAGAAGTCTAGAGAATTATCTCATTTAAGAAACTAATGGCAAATATTTCTATACTATCTATAGATAATAACAAATTGCAGTTGTACTCCAGCCAGCATGTTTCTTCTAAATATAGTAAAGGCTGGTTTTTGTTGCCCTGAGTTTTGCAGTTCTGATGTTTTCATTCTTTTGTAACTGGCTCTCACACATTCTCTGTAAACATAGCCAGTTTATTGTAACACTAGCTTATTATTTACATTCCTTTCTCCTAGGCACAGAAGTTTGATGGACATTTCCTTTGACCAGTGTGATTGAGGGGTGGCAAAGCTGCTCCTCCAATCCACTATGATTTCTGAGACATATATAATAAAGATGGGCGGGGTCTGCCCGGCAGTTGTTCCTTTGCTCTCAGCAGGTGTCTGTCTCCTTCTTTCATGTCGTTATTGAGACAGTTTTTAAATTTATTAATTGCTTTAGACTTGATAAGAAGCCAGTGCTGACAAACATGCTTTGATACTAGTATAGTACTTGTGGTATTTGCTTGACTTGGGAATTAAAATACTTAAAAAAAATGTGTGGAACAGTATAGCACAACTGCTGTCAACTCTCTGCTGTTCACTGTGCAGGTGTGCAAGTCCTGAGCCACAGGAACACGGAGTGACAGCTACATGAGAGAGAGGACATGAGTGTGAGTCACACATCCTGCAAATCCAGGAAGGACAGGGCTCTTCCTGTTATTATCAGGCAATTGTAACACAGTTATTTAAGGAAAATACAAGATAGTCTGTTCCACTTCTAGTTATTGGACTTCACTTCCCACTCATCTGTTCTGGTATCTTCTATAAAAAACCTGTGGGGATTCCTGTTGTTACTTAAAACTATTAGTAAGGCAGTACAACTGCAAGGAGTATAAGATTTTTCTTGATTAATTTTCCAATGTATTTGTCTCTAAAATGCTGAAATTCCAGTTTCCTATTGGTATGTCTCTATCATCCCTCTCTCCAGCAGACATCATTACTTGTTCATGTACATGATTTTGATATACTAAATGTAGAGATTAAGGCAATGACTATTGACACGGTTTTTTTGAATATTCATATTATCACGGCAGAAGTTTCCAATATCAGGTTTTTTTCATTATTATCTTCCTGTCAAGTATGTTCCTAGTATTTATGATCTATAGTCTACATTTTAATATTTTTAAATGACCATCCTTCAATCATAAGGTGTCGAAGATGGAAAACAATTAGCTAGGCAAAGGAATATTAAAAATTAATGGAAGTGAAAGTAATTCCAAATAAGCACCTAATGTTTCAGTGAGGAAGGATCTGATCTAATGAAGATATGCTTACTTGTAAGTACAGGAAGGTTTCTATGTTTAGAATTCTTATGTGAAATACATGTAATATATAGCTATACAACTTTTCTAAATGAGCTATATATTATTATCATCATTGTGAGGTAAATAAGTGATGGTTGAGTTTTTGGATTGACTAAATGCCAGAGCTTCCATTCATTTCAGCAGCACCAGATTTAAATTTATTTTGGTGTTGACCTAGTTGGTGGAAACCTACATGTATTGAAACATAGAAATACCCCATTTCAAGGTATCTGATTTTATATAAAAGGAGAATATGGAATTCTGTTAGTACATGTTCACAGACTATTCATTTCTATATGGATAATAATGGAAATACTAACTTCATGCTCAAGCATACTGGAAATCATGTTTTACGTTTCAGGGAGAGAACATTTTCATAATCTGACACGCTTTTTAAGAAAGTCATTCTTGAGCATGAAGAGTTTAAATGCACAATATGTAAATAATTTGCACATTGCAGCAAAGTTGCATCAAATGCCTCTGGGCTTCCTGAAACAACTACTGAAAAAATAAACTCCAAATGAAGTGCAGAATATATGGCATATTATTTTGTATCCATATGTTGCTATGGAAGGCTGGACTTAGACCAGTGCTTTCTTATCACTTGCCTTATGAGCGTTCCATGGAGGGATTCTTCTCTAGTGCTGTTGAGTAGCCATGATTTCTACACCAGTTCTTGCTGCCTTTCTTTGTGGCTTCTGAAAAAAACTAAACTGCACATCTTTTGAGGATTCACCTGGTTTTATTTGCCAGACATGGATGGGTGTGTATAGTTTATGTTTTTTAAATTCATTAGTAAGCCTATTGAGGTCTGACTATTCCATTGGTATCTGAATCATGTCTAGGAGATATGAACACTCTGCAGTTTTTAATATATGTGTATCATTAGCTCTGATGGTAATCATATCAACTCCCAAAGGAGCTGCATCCTCATTCATTAGTGTTTTAGTCAGTGTGGTGCCCAGGGGGACAGAAAACTTGTTAGCATCTTTCCTATTGTCAGCTAGGGACCGTGTCATGTCATATATATTCTGGGCTTCTGCTTCAAGCTACTTGCCTGGATAGTGAGTTATCTCTTAGGATCACATTAATTTGCCACTTGGGAAAATTTGTTCAAGTAATGGTCTTATCTCTCCACGACTTCTTTTGACAGACTGGAATCCCGTATGGGTGCTATAGGTCTCATTTCTCATAATGCCATATTATAAGGAAGAAAGGTTGGTTCTGCTGAGTGAAATGTGAAAAAAAAAATCTATTAAAATTCTGTATTTGCTAACTTTTTGTATAGAAGAGGGGTGAATCTGTTAATATTCACCTTCATGAATATTATTAATGGAATACTTCTAGAACAGATTTTTCCTTCAGCATTTTGATATCAACACCTGTTCAGAAACTCAGAATAATTTTACTTGCACTTGCTTTTATCAGTTTATCTTAGGCATAAACAGAAACAGATGACATCCTCTAATACCCATGTATAGCTGTAAGTAAACAAACAAAATTAGAAAATTTCTAAATCCTGTAAACTGATCATACTGAAAAGGAAAAAAGACTAGTATTAAACATTGTGAAATATCCCTGGGACTAGTGTAATATAAATGCCTAAACAACAAAATATAGTGACTTGCAAGTGATTTGTTTTTACCTGCCAGGTATGGGGGAAAAAAATTGTGGTGTGTCGCAGTAACAACACGAAGGAAGGAGACAGACACCTGCTGAGAGCAAGAAACACACTGCTGGGCAGACCCTGCCCATCTTTATTATATATGTGTCTCAGAAATCATAGTGGATTGGAGGAGCAGCTTTGCCACCCCTCAGTCACAGTGGTCAAAGGAAATGTCCATCAAGCTTCTGTGCCCAGGAGAAAGGAATGTAAATAATAAGTTACCGTTACAATAACATGGCTATGTTTAAACTGAATGTGTGAGAGCCAGTTACAAAAGAATGAAAACATCAGAACTGCAAAACTCGGGGCAACAGTGGTGGAAGCAGATCTGAGGCATGATGCAATGGGGGCATCAGATAAAAGGGAAGAAAACTATTAATCAGTGATCATGTAGTTAGGTGGAGGGATTTTTATAAACATCTTTCCATAAAGTTGATTGTAAGCAAGTGTAGGAAAGTCTTGTGCAAGTTGGGGTTTTTTAGCAGTGATGGGGAGTTTTGGGCTTTTTTTGTGAGTCATAGGCAATAGAGCTGAAGAGATTTTTATTCAAGATAAAGGCCTTAGGTACTGCCTCTGGCTCTAACCTGTTTATAAAACTGGATTTTTGAGCCACATGCTGAAGTAAATATTTCTGATAATGTTGAAAACTTCCACTGACAAATTAATAAACTATAGGGTCCCAGAAAAAGCTCATAGGTGAACACACACAGAATTGTCTCAGATCCTTCCAGGGAGATGCTTCCACCTTCTGGAGCTCTGAAGGAAAATGCTGTAATCGGAGATGACAGTGTGAGGTCTGGAGACAGGGCAGCTCTGCACGCTCTGGTTGCAGTCCATAACTAATTCAGCCAATGTGGGCAAGATGAAAGGAGCAATTTGTCATCCACCCTCAAAGGGATACTGTTGGCTCAAGCAGTATCTGAAAAACACAGTTCTAAAAATATCAGGGGAGGAGAAAGCCCAGAACTGACCCACCACAGCAGTTACATTGCTACTGTTCTGTGGCCACATAAGACTACTCAACATTACTGTAGAAAGTAAAGGTTCCTCATAGCTGAAAATGGTCAGACAATTCAGGGATGAAAAAGGCAGCACAGCCTGTCCATAAACTGAAAATTGTCAGCGTAATGCATGTAAGTAGTGGTGGATGTGAATATCTCAATGTCCCTTTGAAATGTTCCCAAATGCTGTCAAGGGCACAAGTTAAAACCCATGCGGCCATATGCAATCTGAGGTGGATGTAGATTGTTCAGTGCACGGAAATTTGTCATCCAAATGTTTTTATTCAGTTCAGTTTATTCAGCTTCAGTTATTCTTTCACTGCTCTTGTTCAGAGTGTGGATTGCTTCCTTGGATGGGAGGATTAAAATATTTTAGTAACATCTTTAGGTAATAGGAAAAAGGGAGAGACTTGGGTATGGCTTCAGATTTCTCTAAGTTGCCTTTAATGAAGACTTTGGAAGAGCATGCTTTCCAGTCTGGAACATAATTAATGTCTTTAAGTGAGATGAAGTAATTCACAAAATGTGTTTTCTTTGAGTAAGTTTTGTGATGGAATTGGTTTTTTTTGTTTTTTTTTTTTTTTTTGTAATGGTTTTATCCTGACCTAAATAAAA
>VZRZ01000277.1:169100-263274 GCA_013398175.1 Climacteris rufus | reverse complement strand
GGGCTCCCCGGCGCCAGCGGCGGGGGCTGTCCCCGCCCAGGGGGACAGCTCATTGGTTCCTGCGCCGGGTGCGGACAGTCGGCTCACTGGCCAGCACCCCTGTCAATCATTGTAATCCTCCGCAGTGATTGGCTCTCCTGACTGCCCTTCCCTCGCCTCTGTCCTACAACACGCTCTGACCTCCATTTTGAGGTGTCTTTTACTGCACTGCATCCCAGTAATAAAATCCTGCTGGCAACAAGCGGAAAAGAACCCTTTCTCGTGTCTTTGCTTCCCTGCTTTAATTAAACCGCGGTGCGTGAACTCTGCGGGAGTTCTGATGCCCGGCTTGCCTCTGATCGGAGCCTGGATGAAGCCAAAGTCACTTCTTTCAGGAAATGAGACCAGCGCAAAAGGCTCTAAGTTACTCACGCTTGCTACCCACGGCACTTGCTCATGTATTTGTTAGACAAGACAGATTTCTACCTTGCTGTGTTTCTCCTTTACTTAGATTTAAAGAAAAAATCCCCACCAAGCACAAACCACTCCCCACCCCCAATCAACAGTCTTTGATACTACATTAAGTTTTAGAACAGACTTAATTAGTAGAATCCTTTAAAAATTCATATCTAAATACAGTGCTTTTTTAATCAAAAGCATTTTGAAGTTTGTTTGTTTAGTATGTCATACTGATTAAAAAACCAAAACAACTACAAGAAAACCAAACCCAAATCAGAAATATAATTATTGATTTTTACATGAAAAAGGCCTTATTTCTTATCTACTGTTGAGAGCAGAAGACAGCTGTTAACATACTTAGGCAATTATTGGTTCTGATTTGCTTCTCACTTGTTTTTAGCCATTTTATACATTTACATTCAAATCTATATATACATAAAATTTATCCTCTTATTAGATTTTTTTTCAGTATGTGAAAAGTAATGAATGAATTCTTTTCAGAAGACTAGATTTCTTGTGTCTTTATTCTCTCCTGTTCACAGAATTAATCAAAAGCCCTGAATTTGTCCTTAGCCTCGCTGCACAGTTCAGAACTGCAGAGGAAGTGCAAGTGTACCTAATGTGATAGTATTCATCTTTGTGTTTTGGTGTTCTGGAGCAGCCTGGGAGAAAGAAAACTCATCAAAAAACTTAGAGCAGACTTTTAAGAGAAAAAGGGTCATATGTAAGGACCATCTCAAAGATGAAAGCAAAAATCAAGAATCTTGTTTACTCCATGTTGTATCTAAGCTCCTTTTCTGAACATAGCTCCTAGGCTTGAATCTTTTGGCAAGATCTTTCTGAAAGGTACTTTTTTCATATTATTTTGCCTATTTATATTATTTTACTGAGTTGGTAATAGATACTGTAACAAGAATAGTTTTCTTCTCAGAGTATGTTATTGGTTTGCTTTCCAGCAAGTCTTAAACAACAGTATGTTTTTAATTTTTGCTGCATCTGGAGGCAACGTGGTAATGCTTTTTGTTTAGCTGAACACAGCTGAGTGCTCTGAATAACAGCAGCTTTAATAATATGTGGTCATTATATAGCACCTTCCATCGGATGATTTTAACATGTTATTTAGACTTTTCAGCTTTTTTTTTTTTTTGGTGGGGTTGCAAATATTTTTATCTCCATTTTACAAATAAAAAAATTAAAGGCTCAGATTAAATTACTCCTTTATAATTAAATTTGTGAGCCAGCACGGCCACAGAGGGCAAGGAAGCTGTCATATTCCTTGAGCATCACCTTAACCATTGGATTTGCACTTTGCTCTTTTTTCTCAGGTTTGATCTGTCATGGTCCTAACAGTTCATTTTATAGATACAGAGTGTTTCACAAGGGTAGAGGAGTAATCTGGATGAATTAAAAAGAAGCTGCCAAATACTTAAAGCTTGTTCAGTTTAGTATAAGAAAAAGCACTGAGCCTCAGATGCTTGCTTTTTTGGTGGGGAATTCTCTTTTATCCCAAAACATTCTTGGCAGCTTTCTGTTTCTTTATTTCACCCACAAAAGTCTGCTTTTTGTCTGGAGCAGAAAATTTGACAATTTTTACCATAAAGGTTAAATCTGTTCTTGGTGTTCTCATAACAAATTCAATCCTTTAATGTATTTATATACGTACTTGAGAAGAAGCCTTAGAAGCAGCAGAGACCAGATTTTTTTTTTTTTCTGTAGCATCTCATCAGTTCATTCTATGGGTACTTCTATAGGAATCAAATATTAAATTTTCATAATATTTTACACAAAGATTCTAAAACAGCAAACAGTGATATTTAATTTTCAGAACATTCTTTCTAAGACTATCCTCATTATGATTTTCTAACACAGAAATTGTTTTTAACATGCAATAAATTTATACAGGGATGAACGGAAGGAAGGGCAGAGGAAATATGCTCAGTGATGAAAAAATAATATTAGTATTTAAAAGGTGTCTTTTGACCTCTGTGCTTAATCATATCACATTACATGGGGAAAAGAGAGAGGTCAGAAGAGTTTAGAGTTACTGATCTGATTTTGAATTTTAATATCAGTTACTTGATTTAGGCTAGAGTAGTGCAAAGATAGAGGAGGTCAGGAAAGCAAAAGACTAGAAAATCCTTGGTCTTGTTTCAATTATTCCTTTTCCGTATGTTGGTCTAAACTATGATTTTGGCACTGGATTGGGAGAAAAAAAATTCTAGTAAGACTGGGATTCATCACTGGCCTCCTGTGTTTGGTCTGACAATGTTTTGCAAATTCCTGAGTGAAAATCCTAGTGAAAGCAGTCTCTGCCTTAACGTAAGATTCCCAGTGTGGTGCTATTTAGCCCTCTATAAGGTTGAGTCAGAAAATACCCTAAGAGAGAGAAGGACGTATAATGGTGAAACTACCTGTGCTAGCACACAGGATGAATAAATATGCATATCAGTAAAGATTTAGGGCTGTGCTTCCCCAGTCGATGCTGAGGCAAGATGATGAATGCCTTTCTTGTTGAAACAGAAAGGCTGTAATTAAGTAGGTAAAGAGAAAGTGTATTTGAGCATGTTGTTCTAGCTTTTAGTACCTGTGTTTCAATGGCATGTTGAAAATCTGGAAAGGAGTTGGAGAAAAGCTACCAAATGAATCGAGGTTTTTATTGTGAGCAGCTTAAGAAGCTTAGTTTATCAAAGGGAAGTTTAAGAGCTGACATAATTTCACTGTTTGAGTGCCTGCACTATTCAGAAGGTATTTGAGGTTAGAGTGACCTTTATTAGAGAAGCACTACTAGAGTCAGTGACTTACAATAGACCTGTTAAGCATCACTTCCACAGTGATGTAAATTAACTTGTTTGGAAACTTCTAAATCAAGCTGTTGAGGAGGTTTTTTTCCTAAAATTTAGGCTCTGCTTGACCACAAATTATTGAACTTTGTAATAGGAAGGGCTGAACCTTTTTAGTGAATGAAATTATGTCATAAATATTTCAGGAAATCAGATGTAATGTTCCCCCTGGGCTAACCCAAATCTGTAAATCACTTCAGACATCACTTCCAGTATTCTATATGATTGTGAATACAGGTACACTGTAGCAGTGTACTTGGCAGAAGCTGCTGCTTTTGAGCTTCAGGACTGGTGGGAAGAAAGCCAAGGCAAAGCTCTCAACCTTCTCCCTCCAATATCTGAACCCTCTGCCTGAGCTGTGGTAAAATCCCATATTTCTCTTGTGTTACCTGTATCCATACCTTAGGTCCCATATATGGCTATGTCCTGGAAAGCTCTCCCCTCCACTGGTCACTTTGAACTAAGCGGTTTCCCATTGGGTGTTTCCTGGTCCCCCCTCTCTTTAAAAGAGCCCTGCAGGGCTTCCTCGGCCTCTTTCTTCTGGGTTACTCCAGCCACCTGGATGTCTCTGGACTCCCTTCCTGGAGCCTCATAATGCAACACTGGACTTATAATAAATAGGCTGTTACCCCAGAGAAGAGCCCTCTGTGTAGACTTTTATTCTCATCGGCGCTAGAACACCACACCTTGGGAAACTCTCGTCCTAGAGGAGCCAGCGGAAACAGGTTATCTGCAGTAGCTAGAACTCTGTCCTTTGGAAGAATTGTAAAACCATTGCAACTCATCCTGGCAGGGATTTCGCTCGCATAAAGACACTGTCGCTACCTCGAGAGCACTGGGTTAAGCATCATTAGTACACAAAGAGAATCAGCCTCTTTTTCATGTTTGCATGCAGAGTTTACTTTAAAGGGGGAACATGCAAGAGGGTAGCACACCAAGGGGCTCTGCATTGTACCATAGAAGTGGACATGGAAATGTAGAAAGGTAAGTCTAAGTAGCTGGAGATGGAAAATCTGTCTCCCAAATCCAGGGATCTAGCCCCGCAACTCTGTTAACAGAAATAATGTGAGATTTGCAAACCCAAAATTAGCTGAACCTTAATCTCTAAAAGGAAAATGAGAAAGCTGAATTTATTAGTAGTTCACTTCTTTTGAGATGTAAAAGGTTGTTCCCAGGTCTGGGTGTCATTTTAGTTGTCTTGTATTAAAAATGAGATAGAAGTGTAAGGTGTCCAAATGTGTCTCCTTTTTTGTTTTTCAGTATTCACTTCTATGTCAGCAACTCTTCATGGATAGCTGTAGTATCTGACATGTTAGCAAGTGAATTATAGCAAGATTTTTGTGGGGTTTTTTTAATACTTCCAGACTGATTTAACTATTAGTTTGTGCAGGTCACAGTTATAACAGCCACTGTTTTCCTCAAGGAAGTTGCAGCTTACTGCCAAATTGATCAAAGAGGGGAGAGACAAACACAGTGAGAAGTTGCATTCAGAGAGACTTGCCTTCAGAGTACAATGCTGTTATTGTATTTTAGGAATCATATGAAAGGAAAGGGAGATACTAGTCCCTGTGGTCTGAATTCTTTCTTAGTGGATGTATGTTTTTCTGCACTTGGGAAAAAACATCTACTCAGAAGTTAAAAAAAAAAAAAAAAAGGTAGAATTGTGGATTGGGTTTGATTTGCCTGAGATCCAGATATCATGTTCTATGCAAATGTGCTATGTGTAAGTACATTGAGAGAGCCACTTAAACAAAAAATGTGTGATTAAAGCAACCCTCAGTTAGATGACGGGATTGCAGTAAAAAAAACCCCTCTATAATGTCGTAAATTAATTATTCTTTTTGTTCAATGAAACATTGGCACAAGTCTTCAAGTCAGCTGCTGGGAATCTGACAGAAGCCCACCCCTGGTTTGGTTATTGGCTATTTACATCTGCCTGTTTTATAACAACCCCGAAGATATTGTGAAGAGCATATAGAGGTGTAGGGAAGTAGTGTTTAGAGAACTGCAAGCTCACCATACAGAAATATGCCTCTGAGGGGACACTCTCTGCTACTCAAGGAAAACTGATACACAGGGAGTATTGATGACTTTCCCACAAGAAAAGACAGTTGTTCACATCATAGAATGATTTATGTTGGAAAAGACCCTTAAGATCATTGAGTTCAGCAGTTAATGCAGTGCTTACAAATTCATAACTAAACCATATCCTGCTGTGCTGCATGTACACGTCTTTTAAATACCTCCAGAGATGGAGTCTCCACTGCTTCCCTGGACACCCTGTTCCAATGCTTGATAACGATTTCAGTAATAAATTTTACCTTATAGCAAATCTGAGCCTCCCCTGGTACAACTTGAGGTCATTTCCTCTTGTCCTGTCACTTGTTACCTGGGAAAAATATACTGACACTCCCATCACTACAACCTCCTTTCAGGTAGATCTCCATCAGTAGAACTGACTCATGTTCCTGGTGATGCAAAATAAGCAACGAAATGTATAACAGTATGGCAGTGACTTGAACTGTAAATTGGGCTTAGAATTAGCTGAATGAGAAATATGTTACCTGGTGGAACAAGAGCAGCACAAACACGGAGACAACAGATTTTTGCTGGTTTGCGTTGACCAAGCATGCGAAGTATTGCATCACAGTGTTAATGATTCTGATTTTATGCTGGGCATTTTAAATATGTGCTTTGTTGAGTATGTGTATTCACTTCTGTCACTCTTTTAGTTATCATAATATGTACAGTTACAGTAGGAGGCTGTGTATATATAGCAGAATTTATGGTAAGCCTCAGTGTATGGTCATTCTCCACAGTGGCAGCACACTTGGTTTTCATAACAACTGGAGCTCAGACACAGGAGGAGTTACAGAACTCAATTTAAATGTTGTACTGGTAATTTATATATGCCACTGTTTTTTTTCCTGAGGGAAATACTGGATTATATTATCAGTTTGTTCCACATACGGTTTAAAGCTTTTCTTTATCAGAGTAAACCAACACAGTATGCTGACGGCCACTGGTCACTTAACCTGCTGGTTAAGTGATACTCAGTTACATCTCTTATACCCACTTAGCGATATTACGTTTACAAAAGCTTGTCTAACAGTTAAGTTTCTATTTGACCCAAGAGTTACATCATGATAAGAGGTAACAGGACATACATTGCCAGTCACAATTTTAAACCTTACTCAGGTTTAAGGTTACACTTCTGTTACAAAAAAACAGATCTTACCTCTTCACATGATCAGTGCAATTTATTTCTGAGGCTCACAAAGTGATGTTTGTACTGTTTGCTGTGTATAAAAACATCTTTTAAAATAACCAAAACTTTTTTTAATTTCTTCCGTCCTATGCCTGATTTCGTGTCTCTTTGTAGTCTGGCTCATTTCCCAGGTGGCACTAGAAGAATCTGTGGTACCATGATATACAGCAGGGCAGGAAGAGTTTCTGGTAGCAAGAATTATAAGAGAATTCAAGGATGAAATTATTGCATTGCTGATGATAATGTGTAACTGCTCATCTAAAACTGCCTTTGTACCTGAGGATTAAAAGGTGGCAAACCTGATGCAAGTTTTTAAAACACATTCCGTGGAGAATATAAGTTGTTTTTTGGTTTTTTTTTTTGTTGTTGTTGTTTTTTGTTTTTTTGGTGGGTTTTTTTTTTGTTTTGTTTTGTTTTTAACCAGGCAAATTAACAGATACCTCAGTCTGAATAGTATAATACAATAGCTTGTACTTTGCGTGTACTTTGTGTAGTTTGTGTACCTTGTAAATTGCCTGTAAAGTGACAACATAATTTCTTTTTAAAGATAAATCCTTCTTTACAAGCATATTTGTAGGGGTCAACAAACGTGAATAAGGACATTTTAATCTACATAATCTGAATGACCAAAAGGGTTTTCACAAAACCCCTTGGCAAAAATTTTTAAGAAAACTAAATTGGGATAAGAGGATCCTTGCATGACAAAAAGTTACTTGGGAGTTAAGTGAGCTGAGAAAGCTTGCTAATGGTAAAATTCTCCAAGGCGGTGAGGATTAAGAAAGACCACAAAAATTGTGAAGGACTTTAATGATACTGACAAGCCAGACAGTAATGATTGGTGAAGTTACTTCTAGATAATTGTAAAATGAGGCACATGGAAGGAAAACTTTACAAAACTTTACACAGAAAGTAGTGTGCTAGGAATTGGTCATCAAGACTTGAGAATGAGATCTCAAGTTTATAATGGTAATTCCCTGAAAATATCAGCTTAGAATTCAATACTGACCTACCCTGTGTACTGTATGTGGTTCCTCTCCATGTCTTCAATGTATTTAATTGAATTAGTTACATTTTGGTAGAATTGAGATGGGCAACAAGAATGCAGAAAGGAATGGAATGATTTCCATATATAAAATGACTGAGCAACACAAAAATCACTTAGGATGTGGTACAGATCTTATAAAAATGAATTGTACAAAGCTTAAAGCTGTTTAAGCAAAAAGAATTGTTTATTGTCACAGTGGACTGGACACATTGGCAGTCCATGCAGAGTGCAAACTGGTTTACATAAGTTTCAGGGGTAACTATGCAAGAGCTCCAATTCACTGGAATTTATCAAATACACAGAAAACACCTGACTCTGGAAAATTTTTGGTGGGAAAATATGAAAAAAAGTAGAGGAAATACGTCTGTTTGTGCCTGCTCCTCTTCTGTCCTGTCTGTAGTAACATTTGCATTTTTAAATTGTTTTTAAAGTTCTTGTCCCAGGTCCCAGTAGTTGTAGAGTATTTCTCTCTGAATTCTCTGAATTCTCTTAATCTCCGCTCACTTCGGTAGTCTGGGTGGTTTTAAGGAAACTCATTGTGAAAAGATAGTATCTTCAACCTTCTTGGAAAGACTTTTTTAAATTGAACTTTTTATTAAACCAATTGAAATAGGAGAACAAGACTAAAAGGGTGCTAAACCTAGTTATGACTACCAGAGCACTATGAATTGCTTTATTAATTCCCCCTGTAGCATAAACAGTGTAGGGCAGGTTTTTATTTGCATTTGTGGTAGCTGTTAGTTTCTGTTATTATTTTGTTTTATAGAACTGGTTTTTAAATACTGGTGCTCCCCACTGAGCAAACTATGCCGTGTCATTTCCTAATAAATACTTCAACAAATAACTTTCTCCCTCTTTCCCACTCCCTCCTTCCCTCCAGTGAAGAGGATAATATTGTATAGTGATCAGAGATCAGTTTACCCTGCAGCATTAATCTTCTAACAGAGAGATACTATTTTGTTTTTCCAGCATGCTGTAATCCACCCCGGTGTCTGCTATATTTAAAGCGTATTAATTGTTAATGTTGCACTTCTTGAATTCTAATCATGACCAGACTGCACGCAGGGCTCTGGTTTGGGAAGGATCATTAATCATTTCCCTGGGGATCACAAGTGGTACTTTCTGGAGGCAGTGTGAGCTCCGTTATTTTTGTAGATTTTGTCCTTGTGCTGCTACATCTGTTTGAAACTGGGACTTTGTGCATAGTCTGCATTGTATGGTTTTGAACTGCCTTGCCTCGCACTGGTGCTGTGGATTGTTATTTGGAATGCACAGAGGAATCATTGATCACTGCTTCTTCCCTTTTTTTTTTTTTAAACGGGACTGCAGACAGTAGTGGGTATTTTTGCTATTTCTTTTCACCGATCTCAGACACTTCAAATGGTTGAGGTACTTTTGAGCATTCTCTTTTCTTCTAGATTAACTGATTAACAATTAGTAGTTAAGTTAAAATGTAAAACATAATCTTCCATTTAAGAAAAAATCCAACGAACTATTCTCTAATAATACAGCAATCTTTTAACATGTATTGTAAATGTAATAATATATATTGACTGTCATAGCTATTATAAAGGGGATGTTCAAAAAACTTTTAATCTGTATATATAATTGTTACATACTATGCAGGACAATACAATAAATGGTACAAGTCAGAAACAGATTTTTTTAAATTGTATTTTAAGCTTTTGGACTTTTAATTCTCACTATGTCCTAGAAATAGAGGAAACAGGGGTATTTATTTTAGGTTTTTCTTAGATCTTGTCACATTCATTGCAACAACACTGCATCATTTAATAATTCAGTAGTTCATTCCAGATGAGGTGTTTTTACTTCTGTGTTGTCTTAATATGGTACTCCTATGGCAATGAAATACAGCATTTATTGGCAAAAGCTGATAAAAATTAAATCACCTCTCTGGAAAATTTGTTACTAATGCCATTTACAAAATCATGCGTTTGGTTTAAAATGACTGCAGATAGAAACCTATGTAACCATTGTTCAAAAATATTTAAGTGTTTAATGTTAGCTAATAAATTTGGAGAATATCTTCTTAGGCAGATACAATGCAATATGTTTTCTTTAATTTGTTTTTTTGTGTGTGTGCATATATGTGAAGAAAATTCTTAATAGTGCAGGCTTCTCTGGAATCTTAAAATTTATACTAAGGGAAAATTACAGGCTTTATCTTCATATTTAGAAAGTCTGGAAGCAACTAATTTGCTGCTCTAATTCTTTAATGAATCAGTTACTTCAGCTGTTCTCTCCTCCTTTTGCAAGTTGGGTTACTATCAAGTATGTGTTGGGTATCACCTGGGATTAAACAGCCAGGTTTGGCTTCTTTCAATAGTACTGTAAAGGAAAAAAACATCACTGTGATTGCAAAGCAAGCTTCAGTAAAATCTAACCTTATAACAAATCAAACTGTCGTCTTCTGAACTGGTTTAAAAACAAAAAGGGGAAATGAGCACTTATCTTTAGTTGTAAAATGCCATTTTTTGCCCTCTCCTCTTCCAAATCATTGCTAATCTTAGATGAGGATGGAGGACCACACATACACAGATGCTGATAGGATAATTTGGGTTAAAAGGGATCTCAAAAGTCATTTGGTCCAATGTCCTGCACAGAGCAGGATCAGTTGCAAGACCAGATGAGATATTCTGCTTTTTTTTAATTAGAAAAATAGGGGTTTTGCATCAGGAAATTAATTTTAATCTGTATTCATGTCAAACCAGGAAGAATGACGTTATGACTGAGGCCTCGATGCAGTAGCAGTTATAAACTCTTCTGAACATCCTGTGTCATTCCCCGGATTCTGCAGTGTTAACAACAGAGCACTCTGTGATCTTGAGGATATTTGTGACCAACAGGAGTCCTGATATGTAGCTGTAATCAGTTCTGAGTTCCTGAAAGGGTTCAGTCATATTTGGGAGTAATATAATCAGTTTTTTCACTTACCTCACATTTTTTAGAGTGTTAAAATGTTTTCTGAAGCGTGCTAACTTTCCTGGTACAAACACTCCCTACATGTTCCTGTGAACTTCAGCCTTCCCATAGGCTCTGTCACTCACCAGTTCTGCAAGGATTTGTGGATTGCAGGCTCTTTTCCCAGCAAGTGGTATTTTTAATGAATGCTGCAAAGGACTCCTCTCACAAAGAGGTCTCCAGGAGAGAGTATTTTCCAAATAAGTGCTAATATTTATCCCTGAAAGGAGAACATGTAGAAATAAATGACAGTGACTTGCCAGGGTGTAAAAGTGGCTTCTGTAATGCGTCTGTTGGATCTGTGGGTGATGGGGAGGGCTTTCAGGGGGGCTCTTTGCAGTTCAGATATGGCTGTGCGGCCCTGCAACCCAGAAGATGTGCATGGTGGGGGAAGGAACTATTTGGTAGCCTGGGGATGATAGCAACAATGAAGTTGCCTTTTCTTCATAAGCTTTGGCATGCTACCAATTCCCTAACCTGTGTTAAATCAAATTATTTTGAGGGCTGGAATCTTATTTCTCCTGTGTATCTCGAAAAAGAAAAGAAAAAGCTTCCAGCAGAAAGTGTTATTTTTAAAATTTTTCTTCTACACTCATTATTGCCCTGTAAAGTTGTAAATTGATTATTGTTTGTTCTCCAGATGGATCCTGTGCAAAAAGCAGTCATAAACCATACATTTGGAGTGTCCATTCCCCCAAAGAAGAAACAAGTAATTTCCTGTAATGTCTGCCAGCTTCGCTTTAACTCTGATGTAAGTATTCTCTATTTTCCTTCCTTTTTTTTTTTTTTGGTACCTTAGGTATAATTAATCTAAACTTCTTTTTCCCAAATAAATCATTCCAGTTCTGCCTACGTTCTGCTCAGCCTAGTGCATCGGTATTTTGTCCACTCAGAGTTAGTGATCCATAGGTGAAGGACTCTTGATTTTCTTGAATAGCTCTGGCATGATATCCAATGCCACATCCATTGATGATACCCCGTTTGATGGTACAGTAACCTTCAAGAGGTATTGCAAAAAGAAATGAAGAAATGCTTCTTTGTTTGTTTTTGTATTTGTTTAAAAAAAAAGGAGGTGAAGCAGAAAAGCTTCCTGGTGAGTTCTCCAGCTCATGTTTGCTTTTCTTCCAGAAGAAAGCTTTTTCTTGTTGATTGTACATCCTTGCTGATAAGTCTTTTGATTTTTTAATAAAGTCACTCTTCCAATAACTTTTATTTGTAATAAATATAAACACTTAATTCTAGCTGTTGTCTTGAGTACGAGAAATTCAAAGAAACTTTTTTCTGAAGGTTAATTAAAAAAATTACGAGTGCATTGATAGGTTTAAAATATATATCCATTTAATGTTTTTCCTGAGTAACTTAAAAATTAAAGAAATTCAAAGAAACTATGTGTAAGAAAATTATGACCTTTGACACTTTCAGAATATGTATTTTTTTTGGAGACTACTTACTAATGTCACTAAGTTAATAAGCTCAAATTCCCAGATGTTTCTTTTAACTCAAGGCTAAGAATAAATCCCTAAGTGATTGTGTTAATATAAATTTTTTTTCGTAATTTTGGTCTCAGAAATAGTTTAGGGGCATCTCCTCAAAGCCTTCGACTACTTTGTGCTCCTAGAGATTTGCATTAAAGCACCCATACCTATTACCCTGGTTTTGTCTGCCTCTAATGTTGCACTTTGAAAAGTGTCTTGTGAAGTGTTTTCCCCAGTTTGGCTTTCTTGTCTAGGCTGGTAGGATTTTAAAGCAGTGCTATCTTAGTTTCAAATTGATTTCTCAATCTGTCATCGTTTGACAAGCTTATTAAATTTCCTTCGAAGTGTCAATATCTGCTTAGTTAACTCATCTCAAAAGTCATTATTTTAAATTTAGTTTGCTTGTCTTTCTTCTGTAAGATTTACGGAAGAAAAAAATCTTTCTGCTCCGATACTTGGTCAAGGTATCTACTTTTACTGATTAAGTCAAGGAACCGATAACATTTTTTAAAATTTCCTTTGGCTAATGGATCTGAATCTGGCTTCTGAGCTGGATCTTACTCCATCACCAGGGAGGCAGCTCAGGCTGTCCTTGCTCTTCCCTCTCCTCTTGAGGTCAGGGTCGCTCTGATGATGGGTCCTGTCCCCAGAGGGGTTGCTCACTTTGTCTGTGCTGACATTCAGGTGGACAAACAGCACTTCGGGCAGACAAATAGAATCACAACTAAGTGGCTTGAAACAAGCAAACTAAAAAAGATGAAATGTTATATAGTTTTGTACATCTGTCAGCCAAGCAATTTTTCCTATCTAGACTTACAAAGTAGAACAAAAAATCCATATCATATTCTGCTTTAAATAGTGGCATCACTAAAGCATGGCCAATTATAGCCATGCTTCTTCTTCTTCTGGACCAGGTCTATTCAATATGGTGCTGTGCTCTTTCTTTCTAAATTTGATAAATGTACTCAGTTATAGTTAATGGAAATTATAATCATCCTTTTGTAAAGAGTGGTTGTAAGAAACGTTGGAGCACCATGACTGTGATACTTTACATGCTGAAATTTGATTTTAGAAAATGCTAAGATTATAGCAGTGTTACAAATACCAGAAGATACTTAAATATAAATTTAAGTTTAACAAACATTTCATAACCACAGCATACAGGAAAATTTGGAGAATGAGTTTTCATAGTGTAGCAATTCTATTTTAAAAGCTATCTAGCCTTTCATTGGATTATTCAGCTTCTCCTGAGAGGCTTTACATAAGATTTTAAATCTTCCCTCCAGGTTCAGTCATTTCACCTTAAGAATTATTTATTTGAGCATTTTTTGTATCCTTTTTTCTGAGAATGAGGTCTTATTTTATTTGGATGTTATTCTCACCAATACATATAGACACCACCCCCCCACACACACACAGACACACACACTCACTTCTCCACAATCTGCATTGTTATAGTTTCACTGAGGTAATGCTAATGGAGTTTCAACTAAGCTCTGCAAACTCTAATACTTCTTGCTTAGCTTGTTGAAACTCCTGCACAGAAATAAAAATCTGGACTCTGCATGTATTTTTCTTTTTGGTCCCTTTGGACTAAAAATAATGTGAAATTATGCTCAGGGGATGGAATAGTCTTTACAATTCATCCTTTGTTTGCTGACTGGGGAAAAAGGGAGTCGTGTGAACCCTGTAAATGCTGACTCTTTCAGAGAATTAGTTGCAACCGTGTGACATTGTAAGAATGTATTGAGGGCCTTTTGAGTGGCATCAAACTGTGTTAACCTGCATTAAAACCTAAGTGTAGCACATTGAAGAATGAGGTTTGTAGTACAGTCACTTAACACTTGCAGTTTCTTCTAGTTCTAAAAGGCTGACATACTTCTTGTTGTTGAGAGGCATGTCATTCCTTTGATCTCTTTGACCTATATTATGCAATTAAATGAAATAGAAATGGCAAAAGTAAACTATTAAGTGTCTTTCTGGTTTTTTTTTTTATTTTTGTCCTCCTAAATGAATTTCACTTGCATGGTGTTTGAGGATTCTGACCTGATTCTGGTAGTGTTTTGTCAATTGCACAAGTAACATACAGACCAGTAGACAGTCACCGATGAGAAGAAAATTGATTTCCTTGCCTACAGTATTTTCTTTGTGCTGTGGACACTCACTGGTCTGGATCGACAGATCAAAAAAAAAATCACATTAATCAATTTATAGTTGTCAAACCTGCCACTAAATTAATACAGGGAAATGCAAATTGCTTTTTTTGGGTTTCTTTTGCTTATGTGTCTGCAGGTTTAGCTTTGGTGAGAGTGTTCTGACATCAGATTGAAAGGCAGGGATCTGCAGCTACCTCCAGGAAAAGATATCAGGAATGGGAGGAAATTTTAAAATTTAAATATTTAAATACTTAAAAATAGGTTGTCTTGAATGTGAGAATAAACATATGTTGAAGTGATGCATTCTGTATTTTCAAAAATACTGTTGCTAGGATGATGCCATTTTTCTTCTACCAAATTATAATTTGAACAGTATTTTTTAACTGAACTCTTCATGATCTCACAGTCTTCAATTTTTAAAAGTGCAACATGAAGAAAACCTCTATGTTCAAATTCCAAATTTGGTTTAGGCTTAACCTGATATGTCTGCCCTCTTCCAGAAAAAGAAATTATGGGATTTGTCTATACTTACAGACATTCACCATTCTATGCCATCTGTCCTTTTCTAATATTCTTTAGCTGCATTTTGGTCAAATGGACGTTGTGAATTTCTAATAAATTCTGACACAACTAGTTTGAATATCCCTTCCAGTCTCTGTCAACTCCAGAAGAAACTGTAGCAGAGAAGATTGAAAGTCTTGAGAAATAGAAAAATAAAATGTCACTGAAGTATCAGCAAACTGAAGTTGTCAATAGCCTGAAATTTGAAGTCATTCAGGAGAATTTTATCTGTAAAAGCAGTATCAACCTTACAGCAGTGATAACAGATACATTTTTTGTATGGTCTCCTTCAGATACTCTAGCTGTCACTCAGAGTGGGGTCGGGTGCTAAACCTGAGTGTCTTGCTGTTTGAATATCTGAGGTATCTGGGACGACCACAACAAGCTGATTAACTGACAAAGGACACCTGAGGAAATGCCAAATTATATGGGATGCCTGTGTCTAGAACTGAATCCCCACTCATTCAGTTTGCCTTCTGGTTAACTTTTCCTTTAATTTTTTTCTTTTCCTTTTCTTTTGAAGAGGGGAGAGAGAAACAGGATTCAGTGAGGAGAAAAAGCATTAAAAAATAGAAATAGAGGCAGTGAAATGGGGGAAAAAAAAGTGAGGAGGCAATAGGGAAAAGGGCTCTTTCCTAAAGTAATTTTAAGGATGGTAGATACTATCAGGACTCAAGGGCAGTTGAATTAGGTTAGAAATCTCATTTTACAAAGGATGGTGTTATGAGGATTGATAGTTAATGAGATTGGTTAATCAGTATGGTCAATGAGGTACTGACTCTAACCTGCATAAACTTTATTCTATTATACAGAGGAACGAAGTCTTTTTGAAAATCGTTTAAAAAAGAAAAAAGCAACACTATCCATTAACTGTTGCAATTGGATGTGCTTCAGTGTGTTAGAACAAACACAGGTGTTTCCATCTTTGCATCAAATTATCTGTAAACACCATGTTATTTTTAATTTCTTCATGGTGATGACGCAGCATGTGTTCCACTGCAGCAATGACTAATGTGTCAATGAAGTTCAAGTTACAGTCTTGTGTTATGATCCAGCTCAGAAAAAATGATAAATACTCAGTTACATTTACTACCATGGGAGACCAGGCAGTAGAAGAGGAAGAATCCTCCCCATGGAACAGACTGTGATAGTGAGTCAGATTTTATGGTAACTTAAAGTCCACCAAAGCAAGGGCTGTAACTGTATTTCCACCAAGAGGAAGCAAGATATGCTGAGAAAGATCTAGCTTAGCTTTTGGAAAAACTTTTTTTTTTTTCCATTTAAGAATCCTGCTATTGATTACATAGATTTGGCTTGTTGATATTAATTACATATATTACAAACATTCCAGCAAAAACAAGCATTATCTTGAGTGAGTGTCCTGGTTCTGGCCAGGACAGGGCTAATTTTTTCCAGTAGACAGGAGGGGAATGGCCACATCCTGGAAATTGTTTTATGCCACTTTACAGCATTGCTGGGGGTGGGGGAAAGGGAATCTCTCCTAAGAAGGGGTTCCTTCCAGTCAAGGAAATGTAGTGGATGTAGCAGGATTATGTATTGTTGGGAGCTTCTTTTTCTTATACCTTTTGTTATTTATATTGTTGATGTTACTGCCCATCTTACCTCGTTGCTGTTTCCATCAAATTGTTCTTATCTCAACCTGTGATCTTTGCCTTTTGTGCTTCTGTCTGTAGTGGGGAAGGGAAGCAACATGGTTTTAGTGGGAGTATCGAACTGGAGAATGCCATTCCTAAACCACAACTGTGAGTTTGCTAAATCCTTATGATACCAGTAAGAGGGTCCAGAAGCAAGAGGGCAAGGGGAAAAATGGCTCATTTTTATCCTATATAGACTCCTTCTCTTGCCTACTCCTGGCTCATTCTTTCCCATTCCTTCTGGACACCAGATGAATCTGCAGCATTTTCCTCAACTGCTGTGTGGTAATAAGTTCTTCATCAGCTGTGGAGCTTTGGCCAGACTGTCCCCGAGATGTCTGTTCTGTTATGTCACTGACACTGTAGCTTGCAGCCTTAAGGGAAAAGTGAGTTGTGGTTGGAAGGATACCTGTTTGGTTTCTGCAGAATTGCTTTTTTCTCTTTATCTGTGAATCATTACCTTGTGTTCAAATAGTTTCACTGCTCTTCTCCCTCATTATTTTGATTTTATTGTATAGTCTGGAGGTTGTTGGGGTTGTTTAGCCTGGAGAAAAGGAGGCTCAGGGGTGACCTTATGACTCTATGCCTACCTGAAAAGAAGGGTGCAACAAGGGGGTGTCAGTCGCTTCCCCTAGGTAACAAGCGATAGGAGGAGATAAATTGGCCTCAAGCTGGGCCAGGAGAGGCTTAGAGTATTAGGAAAAATTTGTTCACCGAAAGGAAGTTGTCAGACATTGGAACAGACTGTCCAGGGAAGTGGTGGAGTCACCATCCTTGGAGGTGTTTAAAAGATGTATAGATGTGCGGGTAGGGACATGTTTTAGTGGTGAACATGGAAGTGCTGATTTAACATTTGAACTTGCTCTTAAAGGCCCTTGCCAACCCAAAAGATTCTGTTAACACTCCACAGAGTTTTAGGAAGTTAGGCACTACACAATAATGTCAGTGCTAATCCAATCCCTTTTTCAGCAGCCAGACTTCTCTGTAGTCCAAACTTGCAAATATATTATGCCAGCAGTCCCCATGTATTGTTGTTCTGATATTTGATTAGTAGTGGGGTTTTTTTGCAAACAGATTTTGTCGTCTGTTGATCATGTCTAAGATAAGTATCTGCTTCCCTCTGCATGCTTTCTGTTTCTTAAAGAAACATCTTTGGCTGTGGTACAGCCTGGAAGGTACCATCTTGTTCATAGGATATAATTCAATTGAAAATAAACTTGTGCTTACACAGTGTGTTGCTCTGTGGGTAATGACTGAAAGTCAGCCCTGCTTTTAGGTGTCACCTGTGTTGATTAAAAATCAGGAGAAAACATCTTGTTAGGCAGATCAGAAAAAGCAGATGTAACAGTTAAGAAATGGTGAAGGTCATCTTATTGTTGAGTGCATTTAAGGCTAATAAAAATGATGTGATGATAATATTCATCCTTTTAAAAAGCCAGAAGGCAAATTTTTGAAGTTTAGGCCAGTATTACCAAAAGTTGACTTTGCAAATTTAAGTTAATTACTCATGCTGTCAAAAAGATAATAAACAAAATAATCAATAGGATCACATAAAAATCTACAGAACTGTCATTGTCTTTTGTCAAACGTTTTACATTTCCCTTATAAATAAGACTGTATTGATTCTTTGGGGATGGAGAGTAGTGAAGCAGATAGGAGGTAATTAAAAGCATAAATCTCAGGAACTTGTGAAGGTAATTTTCTGTTTTGTAGACAGAACTGACAAAATGATGAAAGTTGTTAGCTCCAACATGACAGAAATATCGCGTGATTATAGGGTACAGAGTTATAACATGATGAAAGTTCTGTTCAAATAACAGCTATTTAACAGAGCTTTTAACTAAGTTTGGTAAGGTATTTAAAATATGAGTTGACTTCTTAAAGCATGGCTGATCTTCACAGCTCCTTGGTTTTTCTGTGTTCTTTTCAATAATAATCTACCTTACTATTTTGAGCAATTAGGTTTTAAAAATGGATGGAATTGAAAAACTGCTACATATCTATGGTGTAAAAAAATGTATGGACATGCCGGTTTTTCAGATTTCTTCAATTACATTTATTATTAATAACAAATGAGATAAAACTATGTTTTTCAATACTATTTCCTAATTTATCATGTTATCTAATTTTTATTAGAGTTATTATTTTGGTCTAAATTCTTCATAATTTATATACTCAAATAAATCTGCATACTCTTCCAGGATGGTTCTAACAGATAAACTATGTGATCAAACATTTCATATTTGCATCTTACTATTAAGAAAGAGAACTTTAGGATCTGCTAGGAATTGAAGTGACAATATGTTATGAACATAAATTCCTCTCTGTTCCTCCTGTCTTGCACAGTTAGTTTCCTTTTTTGACAGGATCACTGCTGTTGTAATCACCTTGACATATAAAAGTAGGCAGGAACACAGGTGCTGAGAGACCGTCTTTCTACAATGTAAGTTATGACTATATTTAGGACATGTTATATTTATTTTTGTTTTAGCTTGAAGTTATGTAAAACTTCTTTGTGGTATGGAGGAAAAAGTTGATCTTTATAGCTACTCTATTCCAGAATAGAAGTTTTTAGGATTATTACATATCTCTTCAGTCTTTCAGTTGTAAATTTCCTACATGTTGAACTGTTACTGGCAGAACCTTCTGTGGTATTTTCAACAAAGTATTTTTCATTGGAGATCACCGTCCTATTGACACTAAATGAATACAGGCTTTAAGATAGAATATAGAACCATTGAGATGGAATATAGAATCATTACCTCTAAGGTAATCAAGTCCAGCTGTTAACCCAGCACCACTGTGTTCCCCACTAAACCATATCCCCAAATGCAGCACCCAGATGGTTTTTGAACACTTCCAGGGATAATGATTCCACCACTGTACTGGACAGCCTGTTAGAGTTAAAATTCCTGTTGAGAATACTTCCCATCCAGGGTAGAATTCCTGTTTTAAAAAGGTGCAGTAGCAAGTGAGAAGCAATAGGAGATATGAGCCACCATGTTTAGTTCCATTTAAGTTGTGGCACTCACCTAGCGTACAGCTTAAGGCATGAACCCAGATTTCCCACATGGATACTTCAGAGTCTTTTTATTTCTGTATTTCTCCTTCATGTCCACACAGATCTACATATATTTAATTTTAAATGTTAATTGCCAAACTGGATAATGGGGTAGCAGATTTGAGCCTTCAGCTAAAGAGTTGGTGGTACAATTGTCTTATTTCCATGAAGATCTGATGAAGGGCTACCTCAACTGATCTTGAAGAAGCCTATAAAAAGATCTTGATCTCACACACATGCGCACTGAACCTTTAGATTTACTCAAGACATTCATCAGCTTAATGTTTCCTCTCTGTGTAGTAATAAATTCAGTTAATTAGTCATTCACATAGCAGGTAGATTCTAAAACCCAGTCACTTGTGAACTGTCAAAATGAATCGTGCGGATTTCAAATCCACTGTCAGTCATTGCTCCTGACAGAGGGAATATTCATTTATTTTTTGCAGTACAGTCTTGCCTGTAGTTCGGAGTTTTTTTTAAAGGTAATAATGAGTCTGCTATCAATGAATCCATATATTCTGTATGTTTCCTGGTTGTCTATGTCTTTCTATATGTGCAGATCTATAAAAATTTTTAACTTTCTGCAAAGTAAAGCTACTGATGTTGTTATAAGCACTACAATATGTGTACAATATTTACATTTACTTTCAAAAGCATGGTTCCATGTAGAAGATAATTTGAATTGTTAATGTTTTATTAGATGCAGTCTTGTATATAAGGCTATTGTATATGTACTGTATGTAGTCTCACAGTTGAACATCCTGCTTAGATTTCAAACTTAATAATTTATAGTTGAAAGTAGCAATTAAATTTAGATTTAAAATAAAATATAGCATTTGGATCATTATTAAGAGCAAAAGAAGTTGTCCTTTCTTACAGTGAAGTCTTTAATCCTTATAACATAGAGGTTTCCTTAAAAATTAAAAAATTCATAAGGTTAGATTGTTTGGGGTCTTTTAATTAATATTAAAAGACTGTGGATGGAACTAAAAATCTAGACTTCTTAAAGAGAGGATGAGAGTCCTGTGACCATTTTAAGGTGTATAGATTAGAAAAATTATGGGAAAAAATTGCATAATTATTTGTCTGTCAGTTATATTACAAATTATTTGCAACTTAATTTAAAATACAGCTATTCACTAAGCCATGGTTTTACAAAGATGTAGACATCTTTTTAGTGTCATAAAATATGCATCCTGTTGATGAAAAAGTAAAGCCAGATAAATGCATAAACACTTTTGTGGAATTTGGCCTGTCAGTACAAAGGTATTTTTTGCATTCTGATTCATAATGTCACATTTATGGAAGCTTAAAGCTTTTGTTGTTCATTAAACCTTACTAGCCAGTACATGATCACTTTCGGTGATGGCTAATAAGGAGGGGATTTCTTTTTTAAAATGTTACAATGTATATGTATCAAGCTAAAAGACCACAGTCGGTTTTAGAACCAAGTGGAAATTAGATTTTTCTTTCAGTTCAGGAGTTCTTTCGTAGAAATAGTTTCTTATTCAACTTTGTCAAAACATGTCCTCCTTAACCTAGTATTTAAAAATTATAGTAATTTAAAATAATTTAAAAATAATAATAATGACAGTTCAAATGTGACATTCAATATTGACTATATAACTAATAGATGTAACTTAATCTTTTTGAAGAAAAAAAATATTTAAATAATAGTGAATTGTGGCAAAGATAAATTATTTTACTGTATAATGTATTAATCCCTACAGTAAATGGAGCTGTATGCACTCGAATAAGTATTGTGCAATTAAAATCATTCTAGTACATGAGCATAGAGGGATTTTTCTGAGCTTGCAGATCTTCATTTTGGTTTTTTCTATTTTCTCAAATATTGTTTTGCTGACACAGAATTTGCATTAATTAGTTGTACTTAATGATGATCAAAAAGTACATTCAGTATCCATTTAAAATATTACATCCCTAAGATATTTACTCTAAATTTAATTTTATATTTTATTGGAGTTTTATATTAAAACTGGTAAATTATCTTTCTTTTACACACATGGCTTTTGAACCCTCTTGGTAGAGAACTTCCTCTGGATTATCAGAGCAAATGAAAATAAATGTTCAGCTTCTTGCCTTAACTACGAATGAAAACCTTGTATGTCATGCCTTGTTTCAAAGATATGTTTAGTATTTCAGTGATATAGTCTGCAAAGCTCATAACCTCTGCTCTACTATTTGTGTCATAAGCAATGTTTTAAATAGGACTTGGAACAAATACATTTGCCTTTACAGTGGTGTTCTTGCAAATATTTTATAAAATTAGGGTTATTAATAATCAAGAAATTAATAATCACAATAATTTGTATCAGTAATAATCAGAACTTGCATTCCACTTTCAGGTTGCCTCAGCTGCTCTCTTTTCTTTTGCTTGCTATGACTCCAAAAATCTCTAAAGATTTATGTAGCACGGTGATACTGCATTTCAGTTCCAAAAGGCAGCTGAATCAAATAATTTATCCCACAATGGATAAAAAGCAAACTCTGAACTTCAGGTGTATCTGAAAGGACTAGAAAATAGTGCTTATGTGGCTAGGAAACATTGCTTCAATACCCCGAGGAATGCTCCTCTAACTTCATGCTTGGAAAGAGTATCTGTATTTTTACTCACAGAACAGAGATGAGTTGAAAGACTCTGAAAACCAAAGGTTTAACAATATCCGTCCCCTGGAATTGAAAATAGACCAACATGTTGTAGAAATAAATAGTATGTAGTTAACTGACAAAGTGAGGCACTGAAACCATTTTCTAAGGGTAAATTTTGCATTCCCTAGCTAATTTAAAATCAAACCTGGACAATTTCCCCACCCCCAAAGGAATATAGGCTAGTTTCAGTAGTATTGAAGAAGGCTGGCATTTCCAAAAACTCTACTTAGATGGTCATAGTAATAAATTTTGGCCTTACAATGTACAGCTTTGATAGACTATAATAATAATTAAAAAATTAAATAAAAAATTAGTCCATTCACCATGTTTCCATGAAGCTTCACTTGTTATTATAGAAATCTTAATTTTAATTCTGCCTGGGCTTGTTTGTTCTCAACAGGTCTCATGTACACTATAGGAGGATTGAATGAAGGGAATCAAAGACTGTAGTAGGTCATTACTGATATTGCAGGCATTATTATTGCAAATATCAGCAGAAAGGCTTATTATCAAGGAATTGACTTACTAAGTCTTTCTCTTGAGTGCATTTATGTCTCTTATGTCATAGCTTTGGCCTCAGGCAGCATATGATCCTATCAGCAGCACACATATGCTCAGAGCATAGAGTTCAAATATTTAAAGGGACATCATCAACTTGAGGATGCTTGAGTGGAAAATCTTGTACTTGCTATTATTTAAAGTATTGGAACGGAAAGGGTATATATACATCTCAAATTTTAGCTTCACATTTTGTACACTGTGACGTGTGAATAGTCTATTAAATTTTGCTGAAGGAAAGTGCTCCTTCTAGTGCGTCCTGTCACAACACAAAGCTGAGAAATGGATAAAACCCAGCAAAGGTGAAGAGAGACAGAGTGAGACTCCTATGCCCGCATAAGGCACATTGGCATGACAGGGCACAAACAAAACTGTGCTCCTCTGCCCGCATTCAGAACTGAAGAGATCCAACCCAGAAGTTGACAAGTGTCCCTTTAAGTAGTGCACGTAGAACTAGTGGTATAGCTGGTTAGTTTTTTCTTTATAATCCTTAAATTGTGTTTGTATGCGTGTTAATATTTCAAAGGTTTTAAAATCAAGAAATAGTTTAATAGCATTTGATAAGCAAACTCTTTACTGGTTTTATAATAAAGTTTTTTTTTAGAAGTATCTCACTTCCAGAGGAATTCAAAGTAAAACTAATCTAGCAGCCTGTCTTACTGAATGCTTGCTTACTGAAATCTCCTATAAAAGGGAAGATGCAGCCACAGTGTCACATACTGTCTTTCTGAGGTGGAAAGCACTGTGTTTCACAGGGTGTATTATCACTTAAAAAGTTCTGGTGCATAAGAACTTCAGTCCTTTATTTTAGCAACAGTTCTCCATCAGTTTAATGGTGCCTGTAACTTGTGTGTGGACTCCAGTATGCTGTCTGTTCTCTCACCAGCCCAGCTGGTTCTACTCTTCACTTCTGCCCTACCATATCATAAAGCTGTTATTACGTGTTGTCCCAAGGTGACTGTGTTGTAATGCCCACTTCTGCTGATCTTAAAACAATTTTCCTCATTATGGCAGTACTCTTTATGTAATTCAAGCATCTTAGATATTATAGTTGCTCTTTATAAAAAGCATGTGACTTGTTTCATGGCTCGCTTCATTTAACACAGTGAACTAAATAAAATAGCCAATAATCGATTGAAGAGAGAATGAATGTGGTTTTGCATGAACATAGTGAAAGTTTACTTGCACTGATGTTTTTATATGGCGGGTGTCAAGATGTGGTTACATGAAGCATGCTTTCTCTGAGTGTTTTAATTTCAAGTAAACAACAATATTAACTTTTTTAGTTAATATGTAACCTTCAATAGAGGCACCTAGTGGTACATCTGAAATAGTGTTTTAAAAGTCTCTTTGGAAATAATCATGCAAAGCTATTGCTAAATAGTACAATGCTATGAAAATAGAGTGGTTTGGATAGGATTATTTCTTAACCATTTTTAGTAAATTAATTTCTTAAGAAGTCAAGAAAAACACTTAAATTCATTAGCTGAAATTTCCAAACTTTGGGGTTTATATTAAGTATATAGTTCCTTAGTTTTGCTTCTAACAAAGTGGTCAAAGCATCTGATTATATAGAGTCGGGAACAATGAAGGGGACTCAGTATCACTGAAAAAAATGAATGTTTATTTATGTGTCTAGCTTTAGCTGCGCAACTTCAAAAACACTGACCTAGTATCTTGTTGCCCTGAGTTTTGCAGTCCTGATGTTTTCATTCTTTTGTAACTGGCTCTCACACATTCTCTGTAAACATAGCCATGTTATTGTAACGATAACTTTTTATTTACATTCCTTTCTCCTGGGCACAGAATTTTGATGGACATTTCCTTTGACCAGTGTGATTGAGGGGCGGCGAAGCTGCTCCTCCAATCCACTATGATTTCTGAGACACATATATAATAAAGATGGGCGGGGTCCGCCCTGCAGTTTGTTCCTTGCTCTCAGCAGGTGTCCATGTCCTTCCTTTGTGTCGTTATTGCGACAGTATCTGAAGATAGTTCTAAAGCAAAGGTGAAGTAAATATATCAGTACATATTTCTACTGTTCTGTTTGGGTGGATTAAGAACAGTACATTATATATAAACCACCCCAGCCAAAATAAATAATAACAATTTTAAAAAGCTCCTCTCCTCCCTATCCTTCACATTCCAATTTTCTTAGTATTTAAAAAATAATATTCAAGGCTATTTATAGACCAGTCAAGACTGATAAGTATTTAGTTTTCTGTGCTGCACTTGGGTCTGCTGAAGTTCACAGGTATGGTGTTTCTTCATTTTAACCCTTCTTGCTTGATCTAATAGTGAAGTCATATTTTTTCAATTTTCAATTGTTTCAATTGCTGTTAGGGTAAAGGTGAAAGTATTTTATGATATTTGCACTAGCTCAGACAGAAGGAAAATTTGATTATTTAATCATGTTACAGCATGGTATGTATTTCAAACTACAAGCAATTAAGGCTAGGTAACACTACATGAAAATTGAGTAGCATCTTTCTGAACTGGATGTGTTTACATTTGTGTAGTCCTTTAAATCTTTAAGGACAGGAGCAAAGAATTACATCAGGAGTGACAGAGCGTTATGTAATCTCAAAGCCTCTTTTTCCAAGTTCCTGAAAACATGCAACATTCATTAAAATCCTGTCATTTGATTATATAGGAATTTACATCCACAAAATCTCTTAATATAAAGCTATTAAAATTTTTTAGGTGGAATAATATGGTGCCTACTATTGAAAGTGTCACTTTTCTGCCTTGTCATCCTTGTATTATACACAAGTACAGAAAAAAGTGAGCCTGATTTGTTCTCCTTTGTAGAGCCAGGCCGAGGCCCACTACAAAGGAAGTAAACATGCCAAGAAGGTCAAAGCACTAGAGGCAACGAAAAACAAATCCAAAGTTGGTTCTTCCAAGGACAGCGCAAAGGCTAACACGGGCTGCTCCACCACGCCAGTCACAGCCAACATCTCTGACAAATCAGGTCAATGAAAACTTTTTGTTGTATACATTCTTCACTTTCTCCATTTTTTGTGTTTGTATGAGAGAATTTGGTTGCATGATAATGATCCATGACTTGTCTTTTCTAAGCTATTTACTATGTTTGCTTGTACAGAATTGATTTGTTTTGGTACTATCAAAGTGCTTTGTCACATCTGGGAAAAGTCTGGTGCCCCTGAATGCTAAAGTGTATTTTATTTTAAACCTATGAAATTTACTCTTTTAAAGTATGGATGTTCTTATGACAATAGTGGATGGATGTGGGTGGAGGGTGAAGTCTGAGATTATATATTTAGGCGAAGTACAAGAAACCTCTGTAAGAAATTTCTCCTTTCTGAATAAGATAATATTGCTCTAATAGGAAAATATGCCTATAGAAATGTGAAGCCTTGTGGCCTGGGTGTTTCCTGACTTTCACAGCTCATTACAGTTTTTTTTCCACATCACTTCTTTCTCTTTCTTTTTTTAATTTTTTTTACCCTCCAGATTAGTAATCTGAGGAAGATCAACTACACTAATAACAATGGAATTGCTATTGAGTTTCTATTCTGTCAGTGTTGTATTATTGAATGAAACAGGAGACTTTCATGAGCTTGCTGACAGTGTTATTCTAGTGAAGGCCCCTGCTGTGGATTACCCAACTGTCAGCACAGTAGACTGCTGCTGATAAATTTGCTTCTGCCTAAGTAGCCATTTATTATCCTCTTCACCAGAGCTGATCTTGACTCAGGTGCCATGAGGTGAATAACACAGTTTTTTGACAGGTGCACTAAAAATAACCATAAAAAAATCCCCAACTCAAAGAAAGTATCAGTGTCTATTTGTCATCCTGCTCTTTTCACAGCAGTATCAAAACTATCTTTGGGTCCTTAGCAGTGACGATGGGTGACAAATTTTGGGTTGATTTACCTAGCAAATCACATTTTAGGTTTGAGAGAAATAAACTAAATCCAAGTAGCATCTTCAGGTAAACAATTGTTGCCATGTTACTATAAAACTGATTGCCGTGTTTCTATAAACCAGGAGCAAGCTACCGTTGATATAACTATAAGGTGGACTATTGAACAGAAAGAGATTTAAAGTATTTTATAAATCTTTTACTCTCTGAAGTATCAAAAATAGCATTATTTAAAACAGCTTACTGCTCCACGTGTACATGGTGAGAACTCAGATAACTGCTGAAGTAAAATATCAGTTAAAAATTTAGAGGATTTAACATGTTAAAAATGCTTCTGTGGTAATGTAATTGTATAATATGCTCTCTGATGCCAGAGGTTGAGGTGCAGATAAAATTTTCATCACCTTTTACAAACTCCATGATCTCTTCCATAAATCTGGAGCTGTCTCATGTTTCCATTAGCAGACTGTGAGGATGAGGTCTGAATTGAATTAATTCTTTTCTTTCCTGTGCAATGTATCTAAAATCTAAATTCAGTTTTTGACAGAATAATATAACCAATCAAAAGGGAAACTCGCTCTTGATATTTTTTAAATTGCTCTGTTTTGACAGTGTTTTGTTTTATACTATTAATTATTCTGTACAAATTAGACAGATTACCATCTGTGTCTGTTGGATTATACCACTGCAAGTGTTTCTACATTAAAAATAAATCACAGTGGCGATTTAGTTAAACACTTTCTTCCCTTCAGGAGAACAGTGAGATTCTCTGTGGAGAGTAGGCTCCTCAGAGCCTGTTACTGCTGTATGGGAGATTGCAGATGGGATGTTTGGGAGGAAAAAAACCTGAACCTGGAGCAAATTCTCTGTATTTGTAGGAAGAGCTGGTCACAGAGATGGGGAACAGCTTGAAGATTAGGGATTTTACCAGGCCATGGACATGAAAAAAAACCATAATTTTGTTCAGCTACGGTTTCTCTTACAGATACTATTGCTCATCTATTCTTTAACAAATGTTTAGCTCCTTAACATAATGCTTATTGCTACTAGAGCAATCACTATGGTGCTACTGGGAATTAATGGCAGGGATTTTTCTTTTTTTTCTTTGGAGAAAGTTAACTGATACCATTTTTTCTGAATATTTTATCACAGCTTTCATTCTCTGAGAATGAAAACTGGTAGTATATATTTGGTACTATATATTAACTTTTTAGGAATATATCCATTTTCTTAGAAGATCTCTAATGCTAAGAGTTTCAGTTCAAGTGTATATTTGTGGTCTTGGTTTTTTTATCCTGATTTCCAGAGGAAATGAGACTTATGGTCACATCATCTATTCCTATTTTTGTTATTTTCTCACTATATCGTCACAATTTTGACAATACTGCCTAGTGTCCAAAAAAAAAAAAAGGTGAGACATATTAAGTGATTTTAATCCTATAAATCCTGTATTATAGTCCTATAAATTTGATGAAAATGGTTACCTAGGTAGAAGAGAAGTCTTAAATTATCATCCATCCTGAAAGATGCTGCCATGTGAGTGAGCTCTGTTTGGCTTGACCTGCTGACTGGCCAGAGACTCTGCCTTCTGGATGGGGCATTTGAAAGTTTGCATGCATGCTGTACATCTGAAAAAATTGCATCAGAAATACATAAACTAAATGAAATCGAGGAAGGGAATTAAAATTCACCACTTGTGCAGCTGTTGTTTAAGCCATTGTACTTTGGAGAGTTCCTGAGACATGTTCATCAAGCAGTAAATGATTTCTGGTGTCCTTTTCTTGTGTATGGGGGAGTAAAAAGAGAAGCTAAACAGAGAGGACAGTTTTAAGTTATGTTCTTTTGTTATCTCTTGTACTTCCATGGGTATTATTGCAAAACAGGTAGGGAGTATTACAGTAAACTGATAAACTGCAATTTCTGTCCTTTTATGTAGGTCTGCTAACAAAGGGACACAACAGGCACGAGTAGCACCCTTTTTGATGTGCTGTCATTTTGAATGAGATAATGATGAATGATTTGGAGCTCTCCAGACAGAACAGTTGTTATATACTGAACTACAATATCAAGTTAAGTTTGCTGAGAGCCTCAAAACTCAAGTTAAGTTTTGCTGAGTGTGTTCTGTGGGTCAGACATAGCATGAGGTCCGAAACACTTGTTTGTCAGAAGCCACCACTACAGTACAAATAGGAAAAATAATTTCACTGTTAGGTGAGCTTGTGATGAATCTATCAAAGGCAAAACCCAAATTCATCCAATCCTTATTTTCAAAATTTATGATGCAGTGGTCTCTGTACAGCTGTTCCTCTCAGCTTGAGAAATGTGGCTGCTGGTAGAGCTACAATAGTTAAATTAGTCTTTAGGGGTTTTTGGGATGTTTCCAGAAGAACATGGGCTCCTGCAGACAAAAGTTGCTCAGCCAAACACAAAGGGTGAATGTCGTCTGAGCATGACAATGCCCACATTGTGAGTGATCTTCCCTGCTAACATTAATAATACAATGTGACTCAGAAATGGCATTTGTAAATTGATCATCAACAAACATGTAATGATAAAGCCATAGTACAGGAATGGTGCACGTGGCTGCAGCCTCAGGGAAGTGGATATTAATGGGTTGAATTGAACAAGTTTTGCACTCTAACTTTGCTAGGCTACTATGGGATCTTGTTTTCTAAGCTCACAACTCTTTGCCGTTTAGAAAACACTTGTTTATTGGTACTTGTAAATCCCATCATTCCACTGCACATTCACTCTGCAGACAGGGAAGAAATCGCCATAGATTGTGACAAGGTTGTTATTCTCTTACCTCTAGTTGGGTCATCTCTGCTTGCCCTGATGGTTATTTGCAGATTGGGGGTGGCCACATGGGTGCTTTCATAACCTGTCTCCCACACAGTTTCCCAAACTACACAGCAAAAGTCTAGTAATGGCCATAGAATGGTTGTGTATGCTAGAAAATCACTACTGTGACACTGCAAGCTTTTTTGTAGCCGCTTTGAGATGTGGTTACAGAACAGCTGTGTGAATAGCATTGGGAGCTGCTCTTTTCTGTGAGTCTGTTGTGGGTTGATCCTGGCTGGCCACCAGGTGCCCACCAAAACCACTCTACCACTCCTCTCCTCAGCTGGGCAGGGGAGAGAAAATATAACAAAAGGCTCGTGGGTAGAGTTCTGTCGAACATAAGGGAAGCTTCTGGCAGCTTCTCACAGAAACCACTCCTGTAGCCCTCCCACTACCAAAGCTTAGCCATGCAAACTCAGTATAGTGGCAAAGATTCCCTTCCCTCCTTGTTGGTGCCCAGGGTTTTCAGGATGGCTACACAGAAGTGTGTGTATATATATAGTATGTATATATATATATTTATGTATATGTATGGTATTTCTTTAGAAAAGGGCAGGGTAATAACCACTGCACAACATAATGTAAAATATTTAAAGTGTGGTTTAAATACAGCTCTAGGAATGCAGTAGAAGATGGTATCTGTGATCCCAGGTTAGCACAGTCTAGATGCTTACAGTGATGAGTCCTTTAGGAATGCATATGATAATAACTGGATTGAAATGTTGCTGTTTACTTAGCAAGCAAAGGGGAATTCTTTGATCGTACTTCTAAATCAAAATAAATAGTTCAAAAGTAAGCAAACAGATGATGTGGTATCACCTTCTTTGCATTTTGCTTTGATATGAAAATTGGGAAGTAAATGCAACTGTTTTAAACGAGTCAAGAGTCAAAATTCTATTTCAGATTATAAAAGGTAATTTTTTTTCCTGGCTTTGATGCATTTGCTATATGCTGTATTGGTCTTGTTCCTGTTTGTGAAATGATAGGTATGGGCATTTCAGGTTCTTTGCTCATTGAAATAAGAGCAGAAGGCTCTGCTAACTGGGATTTAGTAGGTACAGATAAACCCTTTGGATGCTCCATGAAATCCCCTTTTTGTCCAGCTGTTGCAGGAACAGGGAACGTTACACATCTAACTAGCCTGAATGCTAGAACCTGTTGCAAATCCTGACCCTTTGTACTACAGCTTTGCTCTGTGGCACTGTCTAAGGGCAGCTCAACAGTGCACAGGATCATAGTGATGATATTCCAGCATATGAGCAGTCCTATGCTGATCTGCTGTGTATGGCAAGAACAGCAGGAAAGAGGTGTAACTGGAAAGTTTTTTGCCAGCTTCTTGATCCTATGTGGGTTCTGTAAGAGTTATTCCCATCTTTACAGTTGCTTAACTAAAACTAGCTGGAGATTGTTTTGAGGGACACTGTGATGTTGGAGTATGGTAAAGTGACACTGAGTGAATTAGCTCACATTTGGAAAAGAACTTGGACATGTTGATGGACCTCATAAATGCCACTTGATGTCATGTAGACATATGGTAATTAGCTGAGCCATTAGACAAGACTGGCAACTCCAAGCTTTATGAAACTTAGAAAAGTTGACCTTGAAGTCTAGTCTGTGGGTTTTAGTTCATCAAGGGCTTTCTGTGGATGTTTTGACAACAAAACTTTTATTCCTAATGTGAACTGTAACAATGTTGAATGACATTTAGTCAGGAAATTTATGATGGGTTGGACTTCTTCAGTGTCCCCACTGCCAGTGCAGTTTATTCACCAACTACCAATAAGGTGAAATGTCCCAGGGAGGGGTTCAGTTTGTGTTTCACAAGTCCACCATCAGGGCACTCCCTTAGTCATTTCATTTTCACTGCTTATTTAAAAATCTTTCTGCCAATGCTTAAATTCTAAACTTTTATATACACAATTCTTTACTTGGAGTAATGCTAAAAATGATACCAGATCTCTTAACAAAATCCCTTTTCACCTTAACATTTGTTTCCATTTATCACCTTGTTTTCCACTCATTTTAAAGGAATGGCTTGTTTACATAGCTCAAATAAATTGCTTTTTAGATAACCCTTCAGCAGTAGCTAGGAGCTAGAGACACCCAGAACTCCTCAATTGAACTGTGGTGTATCTGTTCTAGGAAATTCTGGGTTATTTGTCACACGGATACCATTACAAGAACCTCAGAATTTAGGGTGTTTCTAATGCAATTATTCTTCAATCTTTTAATTCTATGTAATGTGCCAAAGTGCTCTAATCCTCAAAATACTTTTTGACAAGGTTGAATTTTGAGGGTGGGGCAGGGATAGGGAGAGGCTCTAGGAGAGGAACAGGACACAGATATGTTTGGCTTGCTGTCCCTCAGTGTCACTGTGCCCTACTTAGAGATTGTCTTATAGCCTTCAAAGATGCTTGTACTTATGTCTGGCCTCCATCAAAAGTTACTGATAAGCCTCATCAGTTCTTCACATTTATGCTTACACAAAGAATTCTGCTGAAGCTTTACTCTATAAAATAACCATGTATCTGTGTTTATGTGGATTCAAATAGTGCCTGCTAAGGACAGGCATATTTCTGTTAGATAAAGGTATTAGTTTACAGTCAACTAAGTAGTAAATTCAATCTGATTCAGCCACCAAGGACAGTCATTTCAAGGGTGTTTTTCATTACATACTCTGAGAATGGCAAGTTTTGTTTGCTTTTCATTCAGTGTTTTGCAGCCATATGAAGATCATTCTGTATTGTCATCTGTTGAAACTCTGCCCCCAAAACAGAGGTAAAAGAACAGTATAGAATTTTCTGTTTGACCACGGTGCTTTTGTAATTGATAATACAAAATATGATTAATAAATGCTCATAAATTCATCACAGTTACACTGTTGCAAGTACCATATGTGTACTTACATCCATGGTACATGTAATGCCTGTATTTGATTTAATAGTAAATAGCTTCTGGGCATTTTCTGGCAGGTAATTTCAACAGCTCTTTCAGGAAGTTTCTGTTTGGTTCATGCTCTTAGGATGAAAGGTTAGCCAAAAGAAAAATTAGCAAGTCAAAGCCTGTTAACAGGAAATCATTATAATAAGCTGGTTCTTTGAACATTCTTCCCTGTCAGACTTATTGTTCATACTATTCAAAATTGGATATTCAAGCCTCATCTTTCCATGTGTGTCTTTAAACCTGAATGGAAGAGCAGTCACAGTGCACATTTTGGTGTTGATAAGCTCCTGAGAGCTCATGGAAATCTTTGGTCTGTCTATAATGTTAACTAGCATGTTCCAAATTATGCACCTCTACTGAACTGTAGGTGCCATTAACTGAAAAACAAGCTCTGCAGCTGACACGTTTGCATTGATGAGCTGTTGCAATTCTTGTTCAAATTGGAAAAGGTCAATCTTTTCTCTCTGCAGTTATTTTACCAACCAGAAATATACACAACCAAGATTTTCTTTTGAAGGAATGGTAAGGTTTTTCTTTTTCTGCTGTAACGTAAGCATAAGCTTTGGATCAAAAATACATTGTAAGATGAAATAAGACTCTTTTGCGTGCTCTGCTCTGTGCCTGACGTGTCCTGTATTATTAAAAATGTATATCTCTAGTAATTCTACTAACTCAAGTTCTAAAAACTTGAATTTCATAGCATTTATTTTTATTAGCATTCTTAAAATTATACAAAGTTTTTCTTGCTTTGGGGAGATAGGCATTTGGCCAAGCAAAATTGACTCTGCTAGTGTTCCTGGACAAGGGGAGCAGGACCAGGGATGCTCTCAGCTACTGGAAGTTTTTTAGCTAGATGTATTTGGTCATTTAAAGAATTCTTTTATGTACATTGAATCTTTCAGCACCTCTTTTATATTGTGAAAACAGGCATCTGATTTTCTTTTTTATTCTGTTAATGACGTGCCTATTGAATATCCAAAAAGGATTTTTTTAATAGGATGATGGTGATAATGGAATGATAGTAAGGTGAATAGGAAATTACAAACATTAGTGGCATATCAATGTATGTATATTCCCGTAGAGGACATAATACCAGAGAGGTGGCACTATCAGAACTGAATATATATCTAATCCTTTATTTATCATTGTCTTTACAACATACTGTAATAAGAGTTCTTGAGTCTTCAGGTAAGGAAAAGGAGAAGAGAAAAAGTAGAACAAAAAAGAAACAAAAAGAGAGTTGAGACTGAGATACCTGTATCACTCATCTGCTTTGCAATTTTCTGTTAGGAAGAAAGATGATCCAGAAGTATCCTAAAAGCGTGAGTGTTATGTAATGAGATTTTGTAAAAATTGCAAATGAGAGAAATAAAATATGCCCTTCTATCACCTTTAGATGGTTCTTATTTTGATGATGAATGACAGCATTATTTGTCTAAGAAAAATTACTTTGTGAATAAAGACCTAGTTTGTTTTTAGATGACTAAGAAAGCCAAATCAGTGGAAATTCTCTTTATTTATGCAGGGCTGAAATTAGCCCTTGAAATCAATGAGAATGGAAAACTTGCTAAAAAGACAGCTACTGGTTCTGTTGGGTTTTTTAACAAGCCTAGGAGAAATTATTTGTACCTGATAAGTCACAAAACTTATTGAAGCAAAGTATTTCTAAAGAAATAAGTGCTTCTGACACCAGATGTGCATTTTTCACTGGTATCAAAAAATAAATAACGGGATCCTGATGATTATTCATACAATTGGTAGCTGAATAAAGTTTTCTCTGTGTCCAATTGTGTGAAGTTAAAGGCTCTTTTGAGTCTGCAAAATTTAAGTCTTCTCCTTTTGTTATTTTGCACCTTTGAGTGAATTTAGTGTCCAAATGTAAAAGAATGGGTCAGCACCAATGCTATTGCTTCAGTGGTGAGGGGGAAAATATACTACATTTCCTAGAGTATAAAAATTATTTAAAACAACATTAGGCTACTTATTTATTTCCTTATTACTTGTTTTCAAGGAGAGTGGGAATATTTGGTGTTTGTTAGATAAGTTATATCTGAAATGCAATATATGTATTAAATCTTGAGGGTATTGACTGAATACTCACAGTCCTCAGGTGAACCTGCTACAGAAGTGGGTGAGAATGCACAATTATAGATGTCATTTAACTGAAATGAAGACTAGTGTTTTGTAGCTGACTTTAATGGCAGTTCTGCCTGGGCAAGTACCAAGTAGTTCAGACACAGGCCCATGGAAATGTACTTGTATAGTTTGTCAGTTCTCCTTGATTCTTATATTTAGACACCCATAAATTACATATTGAGTTACAAAGTACTTCAGCATCTCTGGATAGAGTTTTAAGAGTTTTGTTTTGCACAAGCAGCAAGTGAAATATGTTTCTAGTAATATATTTCAGATTCATAAATGGAGGAGCCAATGTTATTTTTATAGTTGAGAAGATAAACTGAGACTAAGCAGAAGTAAAGGATGTCTGGGCAGAGTACTGTATATTTGTTGTAATCTTTTGAAGTTATTGTTCTAAGCATTCATACATTATTAAAACTTTTAAAAGGTAGTGCAATACTATAGAAAGTTTGCATTCCGGGACCTCTAAAATAAATGTCGCCGAATCTGGAATGGGACTATAAAATATTTTCAAAATACTAGATGTCTGGTGTCAGAAAAAGAAAAGTTTATAACTAGCAAAGAACATTTACTTTCACCCAGATGAGAGTCACAATTTGTAATAGCAGATCTTACACTGTGTTTCAAGCTTTGGTCACCCTGTATTATAATTTTCCAACTGGCAAATTTTCCTATTTCAGACAAAACAGACTGGCATATCTCAGAAAAGATGAAAGTAAATTTGCCTGGCTATAAAATAACAGTACCTAGGATCAATGAGCTTTTGGATATCTCACTTTATGGATACTCTTTAAATTAACATTCTCGATAGCTGTGTTTTGGATTCACCGTGTTGTCAATTGCCAGCACTTTACTGCTACTGATCTTACTGAGTTTTCTGACCAAATTTCTAGCAATAGTTTTCACAACCTGTCAATGTGTCACTGAGAAGTTAGATATTGGCACTGTACACTAGGAGATTGTTCTGTATTGGTCTTTGTCGACAAATTGGTTTTCTCCAGAAGTAACTGCATTTACCATAGTTATCTGTTCACACTGTTAGGTCTAAAAACTGGAGGAGGGTGAAGAAGTTGGAAATTGTAATAATCTCTTTTCAAATGAGCCAAAGACAAGTCTAATATAACCTGAATTATGTAAAAAAATCATTGTCAACGAACAGGTGACATGGAGGCAAAATGCAAATGGCCTTAAGTGAGTGTTAGAAGTTACATTGTTCTCATGCACTCCTACATTTTGGCTAACAGTGCAGAATCAAGCCTTCTTATTCCTCTAGCTTTTGCACAGGGAAATTGTATTGTTTTGAAGTATTAAATAAGAGGCTTTTGAAATTTGAATGCCCTTTGTTGATACATAACGATTTTTGCAGTTATTTTGCTATATGTTTTTTATGTGTGTGACGTTTTTTTTTTTTTCTTCCCCTGCTGGTGAGTGCATACAGATTTTTCTTAATTCTGGTGTGTAAAACAGACACTAGACAGCCAACCTAAACCAATTCCCTAAGAATCTCCAATTGTGTAAGGAATTGATGAAAAATCATAGATAATACAGCAGGATCATCTCAGACACCCCAGTAACTGAAGCAGCAGACATTCTCAGTTCAGGAAGGTGTACAAATAGGTACAGAAATACAGATTTTACACTTGCAGAACTGTGTGTACTTCTGAATATTTTCTAATTTTCATTGGTCCACTTTTGTAAAAATCAAACCCTTTCAAAATTGCAAAACCAAACCTTTGTAACATTCCATCTTTAATCTGATCAGTTGTAAATATGTACTCTGAAAAAACCCCCGCACATTCCTTTGTAAGAGTCTTTTCCAAATCAGAAATAAAATATCTAAGGTATTGTTAACATCACTGCTGTACCATAGCCATGCAAGCAATACTTCTGAAGTGAAAAAAGGTACTTTGGCTCAGCGTATTGGAGAGTAGTGATGCAGTTAATCAAATAATCAGTCTAGCTACTGAGTTCACCTAATATTCCACAGCTATCCAGACATTTCCTGATGTAGCTTCATTATCTTGAGAAAATATGTTGCAGCTTATTTCAGGGCACATCTGTGTTTGAGATGAAAAGCTTTATATTTATAGCTTCCATTTGTCTCTCATCTTTGTATAGAGACAAATTTTGTTCTCTTTAGAATGCTTCAAGAAGATTTATGTCATTATAGAAAACCTAGCTGCTTTTGACACAGGCCTGAAGTACAAGAAAAAATTTTACAAAAACTAAAAGTAACCAAAGGGTTAATAGATATACTGTGCTGTCTGATTTGCATGTAGGTTTGCAGTAGAATTTTTCTAGAACAGAGCCCTACGGGTTTTTCAGCCTCATTTCTCAGTAGACTGCACAACTGGTGAGAAAGTAGGTATTTTGTCTGACAGCCATTAGAGTCTCATTATTCAGCAAATGTGTAGATAAAATAAAAAAGATTTTGAAATACCTTATCCAAGTTTGCTAACTTCATCTTAATGAGTGTCAAGAAACAATCTAATGCTCTTTGTTGTTTGTTGGGGTGTTTTTTGAGGCATGCTGAGATGCAGGACAGAGTACTTACAAATGCTGTAAAGGTTGTGACTGCTATAACTTAATTGCTGTCCTGCTATTGTCTTTATGGTATATATTACTCATAGTATTCATCTTGTGATCGTGTGTGTGTGCTTTGTTCCCCTACAGAGGTTTAAACCAGAAGAAGATAAGACTTGGTGTGAAGAACAGTGTTTTGAAACTTGCTTTTCTTACTGGAGCTAGAGTCTGACTTTCTGTTCAGTAACTTTTTTGCTAATATATTGAAGAAGGCCCTTCTTGTCATCCTGTTAATTCAGCCATTGATCATGTTCTCCCTCCGTATCTTATTTTAGGCCTAAGAGTTGTACAGCAGCTGTTGTTTCCAACATAATAATTTGTGGGTGTTCTCTTTGTATCTCCAGACCTGACTGCCAGAGTAGATCCTAAGGTTTGATTAGGCAGTCCTACAAGTATAGTATGACTAAATAAGTTTTCCCCACCTTGATTTTATTTTTTTGACGTTTCTTATAATCTCCCTTTGTTGCCCTGATTTTTGCAGTTCTGAATGTTGTCATTCTTTTGTAGCTAGTTTCTCACACTTTTCTATGTAAACATGGCCATGTTATTGTAACTGTATCTTATCATTTACATTCCTTTCTCCTGGACACAGAACTTTGATGAACATTTCCTTTGACCACTGTGATTGAGGAAGGAAGAACTTGTTTCCTCCAATGAATAGTGATTTCTAAATGTATATAAAATAAAAGAAGGCGGGCCTTGCCCCCCCTTCCTGCTCTCTCTTCCTTACTGGTAACAGGTGTCTCCATCTCTTCTTTTGTGTCGTTACTGCAACATCCCTTAATTACATTCAGTCAGGCTTGCAATCTCTTTGACTGTGATCTCTCTACTTTCATGTTTTTGTTCTAAATGCTGCAAATTTTATTACGATACCTCTGTGGTACAGGTAAAGTGTAAAGCTGCTGATTTTTCTCTCCACATTTATGTCCTTCATGTTCAAAGCTCTCCATACCTTTGTATGTCTTTTGTAATACACTTTCAAATGCTGTCTTGCATGTACCACACACAGCCACTGAAAACAGCTTCCTGCTTTTCCTGGGCCTTTTTGTGAAGAGCTCCCTGCAATCAGCTGCAAAACTTACTTCTGTTATTCTTACCTCTGACAATTTCTCCTTCACTGTGATGGACTGAAAGACAGGAAAGTGCTTGTGAGAAGTTTGACTGCCACACTGGTGCCTGAGTCAGTGACTGGTTGTTGTGTCTCTCTGTGGCTTCATACCTGTCTGTCTGCAGCTGTCATCTCTGCTCTTAAACTGAACATCATTTGGTCTGGGGAACACCTTCTTCTGTGTGCAGAAAGCATAGAACAGAGAGGTCAAATGGTAGATTTAAGTAACTATTCAAGTAACTCACCTACCTTCAGCATTGTCAGTGGACACGTGTTTTATAAAAAAGCGTAGGGGAAAAATATGTAGTGGGAAATTTGTCACTTGTTAGATTTAGGTCACATGTGTCAAGCATTTAACATGTCAAATTTAAATGGAGAATTTTATTTTTCAATAGACACATTTTTACTTTGTGTTTATTGATGCCAATCTAGCTACATTGCTAAGCTTTTCAGCAAAATTTCTTGGATTGTCTATGACTGTAATTAATGCAACTAATTTTGCCTTTGCTACACAGTTAGCTGAGGAAAGAACATTTAATACAATAGTTTGACAATCTCATTGATTGTCCCATTCTGTAATCACTGCATGCTTCAAAGGTTGTTTAATGCAGCCAAATATTCACAGGCATATTTGAAGCATATTTGAAGTTGAAATTACAGGAAGAACCTGAAAATCTGTTTCACTCAGAACAGCTTTACCAGTTTGGGAGATACATTTGCTTTACCTCAGACTCTCTCTTAGTGTCCAAAATCAATACTTCAAACTAATAGCAGTTCCCTGTAGCACAATTTACGTGAACTCAAGGCTATCATAAGACAATCTTTGCACCACGCTTTCAGTATCCCATAAGTAGAATATGAACATTTCCTTTTAGAAATCACTTTTAGTTTTAGTTACCATAAAAAGTGACATAGTCAGAAGTTAATTGAAGTGTTCAGGACCATCAAGCTGTCCATTTCTTATAAGGTTGTTCTTTCAGTAGTAATGTAGTATTTTAACACACCACTGTAAACAAGGCTGATTGAACCAAGGGCTTTGCACCTAACTGGACATCAGTTGTGCTCACCAGTTGTATAGCCTTGATAACCATGCAGTGATTGAGTTAGTTTCCTAACACTGAAACAAAATATTGTGAGTGGTTTAGGCTGGAAATCGCTTTGTAAATTGTGTGGCTCTTTCCTTTGTATTTTTCAAGAATAGAAGCACAAGTGTTTACTATTTTCTTACCTTCACAACAGAGAATAATAAACATTTTACTGCCAGAAATATTTTTTCCATTATACTCTCTCCTAACTTGATCTGTTGTGCAAGCAGGTAAAAGAAATATAAAACCAGATTTCTATATCTAGATAGCAAATGAGCTAATCTCTCGAAAGAGTTTCAGTGTAGGGTTGCAGAGCAGCAGTGGCCACTTTGCAGTGTCTGTACTGCCCGTTTGCTCTAAGTGCTTTGGGCACAGCTGCTGTTCAGTGTCTGGAGCTGGGGGATGCAGTGAAGGACCTGGCACAAGTAAGGGTGTGAAGCTGAAGATGGATCACGGGTGGTTATAAGCATGGTATGGTCTCTTCCCAGTGAGGAGCCATCTCCATCACAGTCAGTGCTGTGCTGGTCAGCTGTTCTCTGTCCCCGGATCCTTCCCTGTCCATGTGCTCAGCCCTCAGCACAAGTCCTGGTTTCTGGTGCAGAACAGAAGTAGGCAAGTGCAAAGCTAAACTTTTTATCATGTGCAGACACACACAGAACTGGTATTTTCAGTAATTGAAGTACTATTCCTTCTGTTGCTGTCACAATAAGAGCAAGTTTATTTATTTATTATATACTAGCAGAAAATGTACATGACAGTTTTGTAAGGGTTATTAGGATCATAGCAGAACTTCATATCTAAAAGCTTTTAGCATACATATTGGAAAGGGTCCTTGCAAGCATATCACATATCATCAGTACCTTGGATGTTTTAGTTCCAACTGCTATTTGAACAAGCTCTTGTGGAAAAGAATTTTATTGTAAAGATGCTTTGTATATCATCAGTGATAAAAACTGGGCAGATAGGCATGTTATGGGGTGTTAGTAGCAATGAGTATTATTGATACAGAAAAACTTTATCAGTTGAATTTCTAGGTTTATACATGAAATTTAGAACTCCAATTGTTTTTATTTTTATCAAGAATGTAAATTCTCAGTTAAGGATCTGAATATTAAGTTACTTTTTTTTTGCTGAAAATAGGATGTATGATTTCATCATGAAGTCCAAATCAAAACTTCTTCCTAATGTGCATCAAAGCATCACTCTGACTCGAAAATAATTATTTCTTAGAAATCAATGATTTTCTAAATCAATTGATTAGAAATCAATGCCTATAGGCATGTGTTAGTATCATATGACATCATTTAAAAATGTATATTTATAATATGCAAATATGCAAATTTCTGTTATAGAATTGTAAAAACTGCACACAAATCACAAAGTAAATTAAATAAACTCTCTTAAAAGCGCCTTATAAACCAAACTGCTTAATGGAATATTTAGTGAGATTAAAAAACACATATTTGTGTTCTGCATGGCCTGCATTGATCACTGGACTGTGAGCTGGGGCAGAGTGCTCATATTCAGTTGCTTGCCAGGAAAGAAAATAACTGAATAGAAGAGATGCAGGTTGAGTGTCAGAGGGAAGAAGTTCTACGGTAATGGTTTTATGCTTTTTGAGCTAGAACACAAAACCCCTTTACTTACCTGGACTAGAATTTCAGCATTAATGGTAGGATTATGGATTATGCCACAGCACCTGTAGTGAGAGTAGCATGACCTGCAAAGGTAAATAGGTCACTTCAGCTGATTTCCACTAGGCAGTAGAACCCATAGGTTTGAACCTGTGAGGTGTTACCCTGATTTTGTTACGTGTAGTCAAAATGAGGCAGTACTCATCAGATAAATGAGTCTTGAATTTTAACTTGGTGCTGACACAAGCATGAGTCAAACAAGCAGAAATATGTGAAAACAACTTCAAAGCAGAATTAAAACAATGTAATGAGTGACAAAAGCGTTGATATTACTGAGCCCAAAGCAATACTTAATTAGCTAGCTTTAGTTTTTTCCCTGGGCTCTACTTCACAATAAATTCAGGCTTCAGTAAGAACCTGAATCATCAATTTACTTTTCTGGAATTAAAGACAAGAATTTAAGACAGATTAAATATGGCTTTTTTGGATGGGAAAGGATCATACTTATATACAGTAAAACAGTACAAATTAGATTTTAAATTAACCTCTTGCTCATGAGTTTGATGTGAGCACCTCAACCTGACCCTGATGCAGATTGAATCACAGCTACTGCTTTGAGGGAGGAGGCTGGTACTGTCCTGGTCTCATGCTTCCAGCTGTGCTCTGCTAAGCTGTGCAGCAGAAGCTGATGTGTCCGTGGTCCTGGGTGAGATGGACTCACTCCGGCACTCATTTGGCCTTTGCCTGGTATTGTTGATCTCAGCCCAGGTGGAGATCAGAGCAAATTTAAGACTATTCTCAAAAATACTTGCCTTCAGAAATAGCAAGAGGACCACAATCCTACAGCTGCATCTCACAATTCATATGTATTTTATAGGGTGATTATAGTTTGGAAGTATGGATATGTATGCAGCCATTAACATTTATATTTTTTTTATTTCTGCATGCAGATATTATTTGTTAGCTCTGAGCTATAAGTATAAATAAAAGAGTAATCTTCTTTGTGCTTTGTATATACATGCAATTTGCATTTCCTGTGCTTTGCTCACTTGAATAGTTGGCATTTCTGTCTCAAACATGAAACTGTAAGTAATGGTGTTTTGAATTCTATGGATTGAAAACAATAAGCTGTTATCAAAAGCCCATTTGGAGAAGTGCAATTTTCTGATTTTAGAAGCCAGGAAAACCCAATTCTGGCCCCACTGCAGTGACAAATATGCACTTAGCTCCATGTACTTTCTGTGGGAGTTAAACTGTATAATAACCTTACAATTATGATCTTTGAAGATGTTCTGCATTAAACATTTAGAATGATGGAAGGAAGCATTAATTCATAGAGGGGCGTATGTCTCTCCTTGTACATCCCCATCAGGAAGCTTTCCAAATGATGGAATTATTATGTGAACTGAGGTTCTTTCCAAAAGCTGCCATACTGGCAGAATTGAGCCCAGCTGCATGCTGGTAACTTCTCTCTAGTTTTCTAGAAGTTTTCTTGTTAGTTTGTTACATGTTGTATACTCTGTAATTGCTAGAATATGAATAGTGACAACACTGTAAATCTAGGGGATATTATAAAAATCGACATACTACATCAGCTGTTGGCCAGCTAAGTGAGGAGAAGTGGGAAATTAAATTTGTAATTTTTCAATCGTCTGTTAAATTCAGTGTTGGAAAACCATCACTGTGATGGTAATTGGTGGCCCATTTAACAGGAATCTTCTTCATTGTCTTGGGATCTTACTTCCCAGACACTTGATGGCAAAACACATGCAAGTCCGCTTCCTCTTGTGGTCAGTGAGAACACTGCAGTGCACTTATTGCACGGGGGTGATGATTTCTATCTCCAGTAAGTGCTTCAGAAACACCAAATTTTTATGTTTACGTTAAAAAAAAATACAAGGGGAACAACATAAAAGATCCCAAACCTAAACTAGAAGTGTAGGTGCTATATGTTAACATACAGCTTGCAGTTTTGTAGGTGTATTTTTCCTTTAAGGCCTGAAATGCAAAATACTGTGGAACCTGCCTTTATTTCCCTCAGGTTCACATATATCCTGGTGTTATGCCTTTTGCAGTTTGGCATAATATTACCAAGGACAAAAACAACAACAGCAATTCTGTTTTTCTGTAATGTAAATTTGCAAATGGCAGCTGTTCAGTGTGTTTCATTTGTAGATGTTAGCACCTCTGAGAAATTTCCATATTGAAAACTCTTTTATTTAGCATGTTAGCAAATGATATTTATTAAAACTGTATTTTATGAAGACTCATAAGTCATGTAAAGTATTCTGGATTTTTGCAGATGTGACATTTTATTATGGAGACTTTAAAATTGAATAACTTATGAAGTACAATTTAACATCAGTTTCTTTTGTCATAGTTTATCAATCAAAATACCTTCAGAATCTGGTTTTTACATTAATTTGGTCCTAATAGTAGTCTTTGTACTTCACCATTTTCAATGTATAATACAGTTCATATTGTGTAATTTCAAAGTATTTTTATTGCTATTTTAAAAAGTAATAGTTCTTTTATTAGAATTCTCTTTCTCCTGGTTTATAATGATCTAAAATTGATGTACTGCAATGCACTTCTGGGAAATATGCCAACAACTGTGGGTTTTAGTTTCAGGATGGCTATTCCTAGTTCATACACACTTTAAAGTGTTTGTTTGAGTGGGTACAATCCTGTTTTCAGAACTCTCGGTTGCACAGTTTTGGCCTGATACACAAAGGCATATTAAGATAAAGTCTGGTAGCTGTACACATGAAGTGCAAGGGTCCATGTTAAAAAATAAATGCTCAAAATAGAACCTAGTTTTTCAAGTCGCTTCAGCTCAATTTAAAACTATGCCATGGGTCTCAAATGGGGAGATTACTCTTATGAAGAGGATATACTTGCTTAGATGATAAAATTGGATTCTGGTTGCTCAGAGTGACACCTGATCACTCAGTTATTTCTCATGTCCGTTTTGCCAGGGTTGCTCATACCAGCACTACTGCACTGTCCCACTCCCATCCCATGTTTGTAATGGATGGAGCTTGTTTTGCTGCTGGCAGTTAGTATGGCTTGTGCTCACAAGGCCTGCAGTTGAACAGCTTAAAATGCGGTGAGCTCTTGAAGGCAGCACGTAAGCAGGGAGCATTTGAGTACTGGCTCTGGCACAAAGTTCCTTTTTAGGCACAGATGGGACATTAAATCTCTTGCTTTGTGATCACCATCTGCAAAACGAAGTGATATCTGCCTACCTGTCTCATAAGAGCACAGGTGATTGACTCACGCTTGTGAAATGATACAGGAATGTACACAGAAGCCATCTGATATAGAGAGATATGGGGAATTTTTCTTGGAAAAACCTAAAAATATTAGCAACTGTGTTCATGTGTGTTGTGTAGCTATCATAACTCCTGGAACAGGAATGAGGGATATATGTCAGGATGGTGCTGAAGTCTTTCAGTGTCCTCCCAGTGACTTTTAGAAACTTGAGCCCTTCCAAAGGCAAATATATTGCTTTTGAGAAATACTTTTGTAATCCCCAGTGCAAAGCCTTGTGTGTTTCTGAGTGCTGTCCAGGAACTCTGGCTTCCTTTAGGGTTGCTTGGTCTCCTTTCAACTGGCCATGCCTGCAGCATCATAGCAACAACAGCTGGCTTGAATTTGTTGAACTTGTTGGTATTCACTGGTGACCTTATACACAGGAAAATCACCCCTTTTGTCAAATTACATATATATCATGGTAGGACTTTAACAAGATTTCAAGGATGCTGGTCTCTTTTATAAAATGAGATTAATTAGGCCCCTGTTGTTATGTTCGCTAAACACACAGGACTATTACTGTATGATTTTTGTGTGTGTGGCATAATGCAACATATGTATTTTACTTCTTTTAGAAGAAAAAGGTAAAGGAAAACCAAACAGTGCGAGTCAGCAGTCCAATACAGAGGTGGATAATTTTCTTCCCAAACCTGGAGTGGCAGCAGTGGCACCTGTAGCACCTGCTTCATCCTCCAAGAGCACAAATGAAGCTGCTAGCACCGTTACTGAGTCAGAAGAGGAAAAAGCCAAAAAACTACTTTACTGTTCATTATGCAAAGTGGCTGTGAATTCTCTTTCACAACTAGAAGCCCACAATACAGGTGAGTATCCATATGGTACAAGTCAGTTGTGTTAATGTTTTTAAAATCCAGTGTAACAAAATTGTAGCCACACTTCACTGAAGAGTCATTTAGTTAAAACTTAAAATGGCAAGTTACAAAACCAGTTCTATTAATGGCAGTTTCACGTGTGGTGTTTGATATTCTATTAAAGCACGCTCTAAGTTTTTTTTTAAACTGTCCTTCATGTATTCTATAAGTTTTTAATTGACAGAATCTCTACAGTTCATATTACATAATCAGATTCCTTCATACCTCCACAGTTAGGATCATAGTATCATCATAGTGCAATATGTAAGGTTTCTAAAATGTCATTTCTCTATCTCTTTCATATTTTGTCTCATTACTCCTGGTATCTGTTATTTTTCTGGTACAGCTTAAAGTAATTATTGTTATTTGATATTTTTGATAATTCTGGAGGGGGTCATTAGAGTTCTTAGATGTCCTAGAATCTTCTGATTATGGAATATTAGATATGTGCCTTTTCTTAGGCCACAAGCAGCAATCCCTAATGTGTTCGGTCTGCTGTATGGTGTGCTGGTGATGTAAAGCTTGTTAACAAGCCTTTGAAGCTGGTTTTACAGCTGCAATCCATTCTTGAAATTGGCAAAGCAGCCATTTCTTCCAAATCAGAGCATATTTATCGAAGTATTACTGTTCCTAGGCAGGTTTTGCTGTGGTTCCTCTCCCAGTTTTGGCTAATTTCCTTTTGTGTTATTCACCGACTACATGGATTTTGGTAAAAAAGTAAGCAACAAACACATTGGCTATACAGTAACACACTGCCCCCAAACAGTGAGGCAGTGGTCCAGTGTGCCTGTTGTTCCCTTTTTGTACAAAGCCTTCTTGCTTGCCTTTAGATCAAGGAAGTGGGAACTAAACTGACCAGCACAAGGGTGAACATTAGTTGCAATTTGTGGTGACTTTAACCTTTCTGTCTGGAAGATAAATATGTTACAAAGGTCCAAGGCTGATGGACATGTTTTTGTGCTGCTGATCATGAACTGCATCTCCTTGCCCATTAGGCTCCAAGCACAAGACCATGGTTGAGGCTCGGAATGGTGCTGGTCCCATCAAGTCTTACCCTAGGCCTGGATCCCGACTGAAGGTGCAGAATGGCAGTAAAGGCTCAGGACTGCAGAACAAGACGTTTCATTGTGAAATCTGTGATGTCCATGTTAATTCAGAAATTCAACTTAAGCAGGTAATTTGCATGTATCTGGAGGTCTTTTGTTGGTTTTAGTTGCATTGCAATATTGTAGGTGCGGTGTAGGGCTGTGTGAGGATGTTTTGGTAAATACTAAGTGACTTTTTATATTTCTTATCTGTCCTTCCACAACTGTTTCGAAGTATTTCATCGTACATCAAGTTCACCTAATTGTTTTAGCTGGGAAAAATGGGCTTGAGAGTTGTAAAGCAGAGGTGTCAGTATGTCAGTATCAATGAATAACATAGCAGATCTTATTTAAAAGTTTTCTGCGGTTCAAGATAGAGATTTGAACTTTGGTCCCCCAACTATAAGAAATTCTGGCTTGACATTCTCTGAATTCATCTTTCAGTGCTGTTTCAGTCTGCTGGAATAATTTTTAATGCTATGTGAGCAGGAGAATGTGACTCAAATCTGTTGGTTTGGGACAGTCAACAGGAGGGTAATACTGTAGATATATTAGAATTGTGGAGAACAGCATTATCATTAACAGTGTAGCTGTTGTGTGAATGTGCAGCTCTTCTCTGTCTGAGCCAATTAGCCCTGGGTTCAGAGCTGTGCCCATACAAATACAGTGTTTCTGATACCCAGATGATACTCTCTAAGTGGGTCTTGCTGTGCTGCGTGGATGTGTCCTCTCGTTCTCTGTTGTTTTTTTGTTATCTCTAAGGTAATATTAAATTGCGTGGTGTAGACATATCCCTGGGTACTGGTTCTTTCTTCAGTTAATATTAAATTATTTATTCAACTGAACAACATCAGCAAGATGGAAATTTACTTCTTACTTCTGAACATCCCTGTGACCTAGTGATTACAGCTCTGCCTGGTTTAAAGCTCCTCAAGTGGGAAAAGGAAATACTAACCAAAATACCAATAATTTGTAGAGCCTGTCTCAAATCACAAAATGTGCTGTATTTCATTAGTTTCTGATTCTCTATGTGATATGCTCCAAATTATTATGTTTAATTTAACAAAATTCATCTTTGCTCTGTCTAAAGAACCTACTTTATCTTAAAAACAGGGGCTTAGGCATATCCTGCTGATAAATCAATTTCAAACTCAAAACCAAGAAATGTTTAAACAGCTAATTACATGTGCGGATATTTATTTCAGCACATTTCCAGCCGAAGGCATAAGGACAGAGTTGCAGGAAAGCCTATGAAACCTAAATATAGTCCTTACAACAAACTGCAGCGCAACCCAAGTATTTTAGCAGTAAGTATTTTTATTTCTCATCACTGTCTGTGTGAATTTGTGACCCTGGGGACTCCCACTACCCAGAGACAGGAACATGACAGACCTGATGCTTCTGCAGCCTCTCTTCCCCTGCAGGCTGAGTCTGCATGGGGATCAGATTTGAAGATAGTTATGTATTCTGTCTACCCAGGCCAAGGCATGCAGACAGCACTGCAGGCGTTATTTACTGCTAGAAAGAAGGGAATAATCAGTGGAATGGGGAATGAACTGTGTGCCCTGTGGAAAGGTATCAGCTCTGCTAGGTGAGTGCTCTTGTCCTTGAGGGCAGCAATGGATATACTCTGTCTTTCTGCACACGTGAGATAACTCTAAGTTATGATGGATGCAGCCAGGGAAAAGGATATAGAATGTTAAGATATAAAAATACTAGTGCTCATTCTCTGCATACAGCAAAACAGAATCCTGTGTGGATGTATTAGTTGGCAAAATAATCATTAGGTGTTTAGGACAATTGATTGCCTGTATGTTCAGGCTGTTTCTATTACTGGCTATCAAAACACCTCTGCTGTTTCTGTGCCACTGGCCAATCCCTTTCACACCCACCTGCATTTCCAGGAATTCCCCAAGCTGGTTCTGCCAGGCAGCTGGAGCTGGAGTTCAGGCTGGCTTTAGCACAGCACAGTTTGAACGTTTGTTTGCTCATGACAGACAGTATTTTATTCATTAGAGAAAAGTGCTTGCCACCTATGGCACAAAACCAGTTTATAGGTCAAAAAGAGAGAGATGCATGTGTGCAAGAGAAAGCATGTGAAAAGCCTTTAGATGCTGAAATATTAATATGTCTTTGTAGCTGTATAGAGGCAAAGGAAAATGCTGCAGGCTTCTTCTAAGTCTCCCCATTCAATAGGTTCTGCACATGCTAATCTTCTTCACTTGTGTAATACAACATTTTATTATCTATTGCATAAGGAGAGACCACCAATTACAAAGGAAGGACATGAGTCTTTGCTTCCATTATTATGTGATTGTAGTGCAAACAATTTTAAGTGAAACTGCAGTGTATATATTTCTGATTAGCTGTTTCATCACAAGCATCAACAATGTTTGTAGATCATAAACTGAGTAGTACAAATTTCACAAAAAATTCTCAATTGCATCAATCTTAAAAAGCATTTCTACTTTTAAAAAAAAGCAGGTCTGCATTGGCAGGTAAAAAACTGACTGGATGAATACCACCTTCCCATCTTGTCCACTCTACTTTTCTACAATTCATTTTTACAAGTGGAAAATTTGACTTTTGATATTGAAGTCTTAATCATGTTTCTTTTAATATTTCATGCACATTTATATAAAGTTATTCACTTGCAAATTATGCTTCCTTCTAAATGTCAGTGTGACTGTCTCTAGACTCAAGAGATTTATGTATCTTTAAATATAGGATTTGGTTGCTTTAATTGCCGTGGAAGTAAGAGGACAGTGCAGGTAACATTTCTAAACAGCTGACTTGAGGCTTTTGTGGTAGAGGCTGCTTTTTGCTCTGTGTCAGTGTTCACTTTTTCCGTCATGTGAAAGTGGGCACTGGGAGAACTGTTACTTTGCTTTTGTGTGTGTGTTTTATTCCAGGCAAAACTTGCATTCCAGAAGGACATGATTAAGCCCCTGGCACCTGCTTTCCTCTCATCTCCTCTTGCTGCAGCTGCAGCTGTATCATCAGCTCTGTCCCTCCCTCCCCGGCCCTCGGCATCCCTGTTCCAGGCACCAGCAATTCCGCCAGCTCTCCTCAGGCCAGCCCATGGGCCCATCCGGGCAACGCCTGCCTCCATACTTTTTGCGCCATACTAATTTATTCATGTAAAAAAGAGATAATTATGGCCAGTACAAAGGGTAAAGGAAAGCAGGAAAGAGGTTGAGATTTTATATTGTGTTTCTCTTTTGCAATGCCATCCAGCGTGACACCTCATCCAACTATGTCATAAAATTCATCATTGACGGCACTGCGTTTTGGAGTCTAGACAACTCTGTCTCTCTCTGTATCTATTTTTTTAATCAAAATAGTGAGATTTGCTTAAAAATTAAATTGCTCATAGAATTTATACCATTAAAGATTCATTCATCTATTCATTTTCTGTTTTCTTTTTTTGTTTGTTTGTTTATTTTTTTTTCAATTTGTATGATGCACCTTGGAATCAAGGAACGTAAAATATTTTCCTGACAGACTTGAAAACTAGGGTCTTCCTTGCTCCCACCTATGTAAATACTTCTCTGAAAACCAACAGGATATAATTTAATGTGGAAAAAAAGAAAAGGTAGATGAACCAAATGCTTGATTGCAGATATCTCAAAAAAGAACTGCGTCCATTTTTTGCCGTGTGCTCTTGTTGACAGGGATCGTGTGCTGTCCTAGACCCCAGTACTGGTGTATCTTGTGTAGTACTGAAGATGTATCATGTCTAATTTTAATATTTTTAGTTTCTGTGCAAATGTTTAAAAGCAATGCAGTGCTGAAGCTTTTAATTATTTCTTTTGTGTCACACTTTATTTAGAGAAATCAAAAATAGAAAGCCATATAACATAGAGTTAAGATTACTGCTTGTTTGCTATTTTCATTTAACTTATTTTTGTTGTTTCTTCACTGGTGTTGCTAAGCAGTGTTTAAAAATAAAAATAAGCTTTTCAACTGCACATTGCCACAGCTCACATGCATTGTTCAAGAAGACAATGGATCCATGTGTTTGTACGTAAATATCCTGTTTTCTTAATTTCTTACGAGTTTCCTTTGTAATGATGCTGCATAACATTGTGGTTCCCTAATGCAATAATGTACAGAACATAAAATATTTATAATTGACCATATTCTCTGTTTACTGAATATATTGCAGTAATTCCCCACCTATCTTATTACCTCCCCAACCCTTTTATAAAGGTGAATCAATATGCAGTGCTCAGACTGGAGTCATTATGTCATAATGGGGAGTACAGTTGGAAGAAAGGAAAAAAAAAAAGATAATTAACTTTTAGAGCATCTTTATCAGCAATCCATAATAGTAAGATGTATGTGTATTTTTTTAAATGTACCTTTTCAATAAAATAATAAGAAAATTATACATGCTTATTGTGTTTTAATTGGTATAGAAAAAAAAATCCTGAAAGAAATTTAGCTAAAGAGTCTTTAGGAGCAGACAAAGCATTGGAGTACCAAAAAGGTATAATTACAGAACCTGTGTTTGTTTCCCTTGTGTTTTAATGTTTTTTCCTCACTACAGCCGGTAACAGCCTTTGCTGGGGCTTTTTTGCAGCAAGACTGTAAACATTCACTACATCATAGATTCGGAGGAAGACGCAGTAGATACAGATGTGTGATTATGGCTTTTTTACTGCACCACCAAACTGCTATGCTATGGTTATGCGATTGCTAACTGAGATTAAGGATTTACTTTAAAACCGGTCTGGGCATACCTGAGACTGGAAGCAGGTCACTTTGGAGACAGGACTTGCTCTGAAGCATGGGTAAAGTAAGCAGTTGCTTGACTCAACAGTAGGCTTTTGAAGGCAGGTGTTTGGGGAAGCTTTGAAATTATCTTTTTTTACTGCTCAAAAGCTCGATCTATTCTGTAAAAGCCTTTTCTTTGTTAAAACAAAGTGGAAAGTAAGGAATACAAGAGTAAAAACGCTCAACTGTAAGGCTGTTAGGGTAAATACGAAGGCAACAGGGACATTACAAATTCACAAAGGCTAAGGAAATAAACTTCAGAAACTTTATAGTAAAGATGTTACAGACCAACTATACCTCATAGTAGAAACATTATTATAAACCATTTTCTGCAAGTGTAATTCTGCCCAATTGCCCCTATTCTGTGGAGCTGTCACCTGTGTTGTGAGTGGATAATTCTCTGGAGTATCACCTACCAAGGAGTAGGTAAGGGAGTCCAGGCTTGTAGCATCCTCTGGAAAAGCCATTACTTTTGTATTAACCTTGTGGACTGTGAGAATCACAAGGTCGTATGGGGAGACACTCTGCCGTGGGCATCTGATGGTGTCTGGTTTTACAGGGAGTCAGATTCAACTGCTCAGCTACCTTCAGACAAGTTCATTCCATGATGAGCCTGTTTCTGTCCAACATAAGCCAGGTTTACAGAACTGTGTATTTTAACTGGTTCTTCAGGAAACAAGAGTTGTCTTTGTATTAAACCACTATTTCTGCTTTTTATAATTTATTGTTGATGATGAGACATTTGAAGCAATTATTTCTGCAATCTTCTGCAATTGAAAATGCTCTTATATGAAATACAGAAAAATTGTATGAAGGAGGGTGCTGGTCAGGAGTGTGTAGATTTCTTGGGCAGCTCAGCTAGTTCTTTCAAAGAGCATTTTACAGTGGAGAAATATTTGGGTCATGAAGGGTGAAGGAAGGAGTTATGTCATTCAGCAACAAAAGGAATTAATCTATGAAATACAAGGATCTGAAAGACTGTGACTGTGAACCAAGGAAGAGTCACGTTGAAATTCTTATTGAAAACTCTGTAGTAACTTATATTTTGTGTACTGTAACTCTGCTTGCCACCAAAGTTTTGTCTATAACATGCAGGACTAAGAATTTGAGATGATAATTACAGGATAAATGGCAAACCCTCTCATTATACATGCTGGGATCTCTCATTTTAAAAGTGAGCTTTACATGAGAAAGAAAATTTGTATTGTACTCAGACAAAGGCAATCAGCTGCTTTTTTATAATGTTAGGATACCTTCTCCTGGGGTGTTACATCATTACACACAGCTGGCTATTGAATTCATGCATTTGTTGTAACAGAGAACAAGGATTGAAATATAATATTTGCAATGCAGTTAGCTTTTTGAATAAAGATATCAAATGTGGAAACCACTAAGGTAATAAGGTTAAAGTAATGGGATCATATCCTCTGATATGTGTATTCTAGATCTGTTCATTGCACTCTGAGCTGCAAGTTGTTCCTGTAGAATAAGTCAAAAGTTATAAGGGCATGGTTTTGGTCAGGGATTATCACCTGGCACTGACATCTTTCTGTAGCAGAAAAAGAAGGATCCAGACCAGATACAGACACATCAGCAGGAACTTTGTGCTGGTACGTGTGACTGATCATGGTCTCTGTATTTCAAAATATTTTCACAAAGGGTTATCAAACAGAGATGTGGTCCACCAGTCGGTACAGATTGAAGATTTGTATAGAGTGCTTTTTTAAAAAGAAAAATAATAGTGATAGGATCTTCTGTGACCGCTGCAGGTCACTAGTGTGGGTGACTCTTATTTCTACAGGTCAAAATGTAAAAAAAATCTTTCCCTTCAGTTTTGGTCAGTTAGTGGAAGAAGACAGGAGCTGGCATTGTCCAGTTGATAACACGACTAGGACTCTGATGATAATGTTACACTGGGCCCATCAACTGATAAACTAGAAGACAGTTCCTGTAGGAAAGAGACCTTTTCATTAAAAGTAAGTTAAGTTATTTTGCTACTTACAATGTGATCTTGAACTATGAATTTTGTGGTCAGAAAGTTTTGCAAAAGATTTTGTCACATTTTTCACATTTTTCTGAAAAAAAAAAAAAAAAAAGAGAGCATAGTGGTTTTAAACTCTGCAGGAAGTGTTCCACTATCTTTATGGATCTGGCAATAACCCAGTGAGACTCACTGTAAATCTTTTGAATGTGTCACCTTGAATAAGTGAGGGTACTGCATTATTTATTCATGCTTGGCTGAACACTAAAGCTCCACAGCCATCACTTGGTCACAGTGGTCACAATAATTTTCTTACTGTGGCTTATATATATTTTTTAACTATTTTTTGCTTAACGCTCATGTTTCAAGTGACAATTGAAGCGTCCTGAAGTACTTATTGGAATGGCCAGCATTTCAGGTAAAACTTTAGTGTCTAGAACTCTTAGATATTACAGTGCTTTATTATTAAAGTAACACTGTTTTAGAAATGTTTATATTTGGTTTAGCATCCTTTTCATGTTTTTTTGTGTCAATAGAATACTGTCCTGGATGCCAAGAGCCAGGTCCTGCTGAGCACCTGAAGTGAAGGAGGCCAAACTGAGACTGTTGCCTTTGAAAGGCTGCAGCTGAGGGAGGTCTCCCATGACTGGGAAAAGAACAACATTATGCCTATCTTCAAAAATGTTCAGAATGAGGATCTGTGCACATGAAAACAAGTAGGTGATTGGGATTGGCTAGTGTGGGTTTACAAAAAGCAAAACCGGAATGGCCTGAGAGACACTTCTCTGCCATGAGGGGCCTGTCTGCACAGCCAAGAAGAGCTGGGTGCCCTGAGGCTGGCTTTAGCAAGTTTTCTAACACCGGCTGTCTCAGAATCCCGGGAGGCAAATGTGGGCAGCAAACACAGGGTGGTTGGCTGCAAGGTGGGTGTAGGAGTGCTGGGGCCACCAAGCCCCAAGCACAGGGCAGCTGCTGGCAGTCTGTGACACCAGTCAAGTGCTGTCCCACAGGCCACTTACACCAAACACGGTCACCTGTGACCTGTGCAGTGGGTCAGAGAGCCTCTGGTGCAGAGGTCCTCCCAGGGATGTTGCTGCCGCCTCCTACTCCAGCTCCACCTCGGATGTGGGGGGCTCCTCCCTTGGGGGGCACTCTGCAGACAGGACTGCAGCTTGAGACCAGCCCCTTCTTCTAGAAGGGAGGCGTGCTCTGAGCCTTGGACCTACCGACGCTTCTAGAAGTCTCAGTTATGTTCGATATTTTATTAGTTATTGTTCATTGTACCCTCCTCTCCGCTATTTTAAGTGGACCCTGGACCCCTGTACCCTCCCCTCGCGCGGAACCCCATTGGTTATCCCCTCCAGCTCCTCCCGATTTCCCTTCCCTTTTAACCTGTTGCGCCCTGTCAGCCCCTCGAGGTCTCTCTCCGACCCTCTCCCTCCGGCCCCAGAATAAAGGAGACCACGAGGGAGACCCCTCTCGCCACCCTTTGCCTCCTTGCCTGATTCCTTCTGTGCCCTGTCTACTGTCACCTCGGGCCGCCTCACCTCTGCGTGACACACCCACGCTTAGCCCTGAAGCAGCCGCACCCGAAGCGAGCCCTCGGGCTTTTGGAGGTCGATGCTTCGGCTGAGAGCGACCGAGCCAGGCGATATACTACACTCTGGGAACCTGGATAGTGAGGAAGACAATCCTTGAGAACCTGTGCAGCAGGGTGGAGAGCCCTTGGGAAGAACATGGATGTGAGTGCCAAACCAGGATCCTGCTTTTCCAGTGGCGTGCCACAGGGTAAGGTTGCCCTCTGGAGAGACCTTGGCAAGCTGGAGACCTGGTTTGATGGGAACTTGGTGGGACTCAGAGAGATAGCAGGGAAGGGAGTTGGGGAAGGAGCCTGCTGTGCAGTATGGCTGGCAGCATCACGAGCCCTGCAGGAAAGGGCCCATGCAGGCAGGACACACCCAAATATGTGGTGGACAGAGGGAGCTCAAGTCTGCAGTGCACCCTGGAGGCAGCAGAACTGAGCTGAATATGGTGCTGTGTTGGCAGAGCCGTGGGCAGCAGGTTGAGGAACGTGTCAAGTCTGTCTGAGAGGCTACACCCAGAGGAACACATCCAGCCTGAGGCCTCCAGTGTGAGACACACACTGACACATGGGAACAAGTCTGGGAGAAGGTCGAGGTGGTCAGAAAATGAGCATGTTGTGCTCAGGAAAGTGAGGTGGGTGTGTCGAGCCCAGAGAAGGCTGTAGCAGGTCTGGCTGCTGTCCTCAAGTGCCTAACCTGGGGTCACAAAGAAGAGAGATGGATAGTTCTCAGAGAAGCACCATAAGAAGATGAGAGAAGGCAGCCAGAAGCTGCAGGAAAGAATATTCTAACTGTACATATGAAAAAACTTTCAAAGTAATAGTGGGTAATCCCTGGAGCAGGTTGCACGGAAAGGTTATTGCAAATCCACCCTTGAATATTAGGCTGGACTAAGTGAACTCCAGAAGACCTGTCATCTTAAATGAGTCAATAATTTTAAAAGATAACGAGAACTCCTGAGAAATCAAAAGTAATCATTGTGTTACAGGGCAATTAACAGATGATGGAAACTTTGTAGCACTAAATACTGACTGATGATTCACAACATGGTGGGCACCTGCTAAGCCTGAAAAAAAATGAAGACAAAGCATCTTACCTGCAACAGGCGGAGGAAGGAGAACAGAAAGAAGGATGTACTTAGAAAGGTGAGAAAGTGGCAGGGAGGAGAAATTAGTTGTACTGAAATATTGTTACTGGATTTTGGAAGGGCTAAGGCTGTATTTTTCAGACAAAAAGAAAGAACCTTGCAGTAATTGCAATGTGATGTGTTTCAGGCCTTTGTGAGTTTTGCTAAAACAAATACATCTATCTTACATGAAAGCATTTGACTGTAGTGGTGCTGAAAAACACATTTGTTAGAAGGTATTAGCTACTGTGAGCTATTTTCCTAGGCTAGAAGCAGCCATGGCATGCAGACTTCTTTTTCAAAAACTGTGGTTTGTGCCTTAAATATATAATGTAATTTCAGCAAATTTAAATGCCCAACATGCTCAGCAGGCAGTTGGTGCTGTCAGAGTACTATATTTGAGCTACAGCTTTCAAGATACTTCAGGCAATGAGCACTCTCTCTGGAGCTCTGGATCCAAACACGGCTTTTGTCCAGCAAGGAAAACTTCCATTTTGTTTCCCCAGGATTTTGTATTTCCTTTAGGAGGTCTCTTGCTCATAAAATATGTCATTTTGGTTAAGCTGTCTCCCCAGAGCAATCCACTCAAGTTACTTTTCTATTTAGATGCTTTCCCTCCTCCAGCTGTAAGAGGGGGGAGGTATTCCTGCTGTCCAAGGATTGATTTCTGCCAGCCAAGCTCTTGCCATCCCATGTCTGAACTGATTGCTGCAACATCCTGCCTCACCCTCTGATTGTATCAGCTGACTCTCTCTAGCTCCTTCTGATCTAACATCAGATCCCTTGTTTCTCAGCCCTCTATCAGCCTCTGGAATACCAGTTCTTGTAGCCTGTCAAGATGTCAGCTCTCTTCATCTCCTGACTGAACTCTCTTCTCATTTTCCGGCAAGTGCTGGTGAAAATTTTCTGTTCTGCCCTTGAATTTAAAAGCAACTCTCTAAACTATAGAGCCACCAAACAGTCCACCTTCAATATCTTTCCTAAAGCTCACTTACAGCAGCAAAAACCCACCTCCTAGTGCTCCTCCAAAAAAGACCCACCACTACTGCAGGAAGAGTAAAATAGGCATGAGATTTTGTGATGTCAGATTTTAGCAAATAAGAAAGCCTAAGAATAGGGGACAACATAACCATGATTCTTTTATCTGTCTAATCTCTGTCAGCTTTGACTATACTAAGCACATTTTCTGGCAGATCTGATGCTTGCCTTAGAGGGTCAGTGATGCCTGCAAACTCTTCTTTTTCAGGATATATTACCTCCTCAGGAAGGCAGGTGGTAGCTTCATTCAAAACTAATTTTCACGTTGAACTGTGCCAAATCAGGTTTTCACATGCAATTTGAATTTTAAAATGTTCTCTAACGTTTTCTGCAAAGACTGAATGAAAAATGGATCTTCACTGCTTGACTTCGCTGGAGCTGCTCAGGGGTTCTCATGGCTGAATAGTATGAGTCTACCCATTGCCCAACAGGGCAAAGGAAGTAGTGGGGCTTTGTTTTATAAGAGAACAAATGCACTTGGTCCATCCCTCCTCTTTCTTGCTTGTATAACTCCTATGGGAGTTTTGTTTCTGTCTGGAACACAGTCCACCCACCCTGGGGAACAGCACTGTTTGCAGCCATGCTACGGAGGCTTATAATACATTCTGTGGTGGAGGTTTTCTTGCTTCCCTGCAGAATACCTGACTTGTATGAGAGAGACAGGAGTTGTGTTTCCTGTTGTGTGTCTGCATGCGAGTACAGGGCTACAGCAGTCCCTTTCCATATCTTGAAAAGTTAATTCTCCAGAGTGTCTCGAGTCCTTCCCAGACGTTTTTCTGTGTCTTGACTTCCTGCCTCCCTCCCCCAGTGCAGAGGCAATCAGAACTCATGTAGAAAAGCTCTTCAGTATGAGATTTACCTGACTTTCACAGGTGAGTGTTTGCTGCTGAATTATTCAGCCCCCAAGAAAAGGGAGATGGGAACAGGAACACAATGTCTGACATCAGTTTGGACTTTATTAGGAAATGCTTTTTACCTGTGGCAGAAAAAAAACCCATAAATCCCAGACTCCAGTTCCTTGCTGATGACTGATAGGCTTCAGTCATGTTCTCCCCCTTCTCTGCTACCCATCTTTGGAATACAGGAGAGGTGGGAGGCCATGCAAACACAGATACTTTCTACCACGTGTGCCTTTTGTGGTGCCAGACAGGGCATCAGGCTTGTAAACCAGCTTCAGGGGTTGCTCTCTGTAAATGATTTAGTGTGGGAGATACTTATTGGTGGTAGCAAAGGCACCAGAATTGTTCAGATGTAGAGGGTGATAAGAATTACATCCACATTTTCAAATGCAAAAGTTAATTTCAAAGTAATGAGTTGCTGTTCCCTCCCTGGGACTGAATGCTGGGAATGCTCTGGTGCCTTCTAAATCATCAGAGCTGGCCTGCTCCGCAGTCCTCTGTCATGGGGAAGAAAAGCATTGAACAATTTTAGTGTCCTTCTGAAAGTACTTAACTCTTTATTGTTGCCCATTTTTACTGTTAAGGATAGCTAGCTGTGCTAGATAGTTTTCAAGGACGAGATTCTGTAAACATAGCTATGTTGTTGTAAAATTATCTTACTGTTACATTCCTTTCCCATGGACACAGATCCTTTGATGGACATTTCTTTTAACCACTGTAGTTAAAGACGGAAGTGTTAATTTTCTCCAATGAACTGTGATTTCTAAAAGTGTATATAAGAATTAAACGAAGGTGGGTTCTCCCCCTTCCGCCCTTTGCTCTGAACACGAACTCTGACTCCGTCTCCTCTATTCTGCGTCTCCTTACATAAGCGGCAAATAAGCCGTAAATAGCTGTAATAAGCGGTAATACTTTATATATGTTGCCCTGCCATTACTCACATCTATTTTTCAAGGGAATTCAAAGGAAATTTGAGATGCTTTATATTTAAATTTGCATTGCAACTGCTTGCTGTGTGCTAGGATGATGCTCCAGCAGTACAGGGAAGAGGCAGCAAGATGAGAGTAGGCAAGGCAGGCTGCAAGCGAAGAGGGAGCTCTCCCTGCTTTGCAGTGGTATGTGAGCTACAGAGAGGTACAACGCATTCACAGGCATTTAAGGAGGAAAACATATTTACAAATGTGAATTTTCAGACTGTCAGTTTTTGTTTACATTGTGAATGAACAATAATTAAGTTGTGATTTGAAATGCACTTAAGTCGTCACTTAAAGAATTTTAACTGAAGACTTGAAATAAAAAGCTGTTTGATAGATGTTTGATGGCGCTTTCAAATGGGCATTGAGGAGAATACTCAGTGCCAGGAACTTCACTTTGTCACTCTAACCCATTCTACTGGCATCTCTTTTTCTGTCACCTATAAAATATACCTGCATGCTAAAACACTTGATTTCTTTTTCATTTTCTTTTGCTAGGGCTACAATTTAAACTGCCAAATCTTATCCTGTGACTTGAAACAGCTCTGATGTACAGTAAGCTCAGAAGTCCTACTCATTTTCCACAAGGCACATGTACTATCAGCATCTCCAGAGCTGGCAAATGTTCCAAGTCAAGGAATTACCAGAAAGCAATGAAGAAACTGGGATGGTGATGGTTATTTCTTTCTATTTGTATGCTCAATGTCTACTTTATTCTAAAGTAGACATTAAATTCCATAGTTCTGTAATAATGTAGAACAATGATAATGAAGATGGAACTTTAATAGAACTTGAACTAGATATTGACATGAACAGACACCCTTTAAATATGCCATGTGGAAAATTTACTCCTAGTTTGATCACATCTTCAATTATCTGATTCTTCCAAAATACACTAGGAAGTTTCCAGAGAGTAAGGTCAGTAGAAATGGACTCCAGATATGTTTCTTTTTAGAAGATAGAAAAAAAAATTACAATCATCCTCTTTCATTTTAGAAATATATTTCACCACATTGTCAAAGAAATTGTCTTATCATGACAGATAGAAAACATGAAAATTGTCAAACTTTTTTGGCTGGTATTTGGAAGGCTGATAGTGGTGATTGTTCCCACCTTCTCTCAACGCCTGGCTGCGTGCAGTTCACACAATGATGTGTTCCAACACAGCAGCCTCTTGCGCTCTGGTTTCATTTAAAATAAGAAAATTTTTGATTCTGTGAATGTCTCTTTCACAGAGACATTCTGGAGTTGTGGAGACAAAGAGAGTTTTTTATATTGTGTGCTCATGAAAAGAAACACCAGGACCTTAAAACCAGCTAATGATTTTTGGAAAAAGGGAAAACACAAGTAGTTCTACCAGGACTGAATCAAAGCTGTCTGTGAAACAGACTGCCAGGGCCCTGTGCTTATGGGAAGTCAGCCTCTCATCCATTATCTATTATTAAAGGGAATAGCTGAGAAAGTAAATTGGAGATCACACCACAGTTCTTTCTTTGCCTTGTAACAGCAAAGATGCAGAGTGACGCCATTCTCCTCAAACAGCTGAGTGCCCTGGCCACAGCTTTTGGAAATCTTGAATGCTTAGCTTCTCTGATCTTTGGCACTTATCCTGCAGCTCGTGACTCTGATGCAGTCAGCCCACAGGCGGTGCTGCCTTGGTGTGGTGGAGGACGTGGAGCCATGTATAAGCTGATCTCTATGAAGTATGGATAGGTATTGTAAAGAGGAAACAATCAAATTGTAAAGTTACATGTATCTGACACATAGCCGTAGAGCAGTTTGATTAATTCTCTTATTTCTGTGTCCTATTAAGAAGGCATGAGACTTGGTCTGCATATACTGCTGATGGAGGGATCTTTTCCCCCTAATTCCTGGGAAGGATCTTCTTATTTCTAGCAGTATTAAAACAAGTAAAGGAACAAAATGCTTCTGCTGTGTTGGAACTCAATTTTCAGAGTTAAACCTTGGAATGACAAGACTGACTAGAATCCCTTTAGAGGATAAAAATGCCAAAAAATTAGCACCACCAATCCCCAGGAGAAATGCATTTCTTCTTGGCACTGATTGAAAGTATAGAGGGTAAATATGGAGCTCCAAAGAAATCTCTCTGTAGGCATTGTAAGGAATTGAGAGCTGATGCCAAGCATTTCTAAGTTCCCACAGAGACTTCATACCAGGAGGACAAGAACAGACCAAAGAAAAGCCCAGTAGGGCTTGTCACACCTGGAACAGCTGAATGGAGGTTTATAATAGAAATATTCATTCTGCTAAGAAGTTTTCAGGTTGATTTAAAGAAAAACAAAAACAAAAGGAAAATAAAATGTTACTTACTGTTGCCTGCAAACTTTGCATTGATCATCCATCTTGGGTTTCCTTTTTTTAGATGTATTTTTATGTACTGAAAATAATTCTTAATATTTTCAAGATACATCTAAGTTAGAGGACTCTTTAAGCTTTTTAATTAGGTAGAATCTGATTTTGTAATTAATTGTATTTTCAAAGATTCCTCCTATACTGTTATTGATCTGCCCAATGCCTGCACCTGGAGATACAGCCTTGGCTTTGATAAGAAGCCTTGTGACTGAAGTACACAGCTCAGCCCCAGGTTCTGACATGGCCTCTGCCCTCCTATGTTGATCTCCTGATGAAGGAAAAATGCAATGGACAAAAGTGTCATGGAACTTCTGCATACAGGAGTTTCATTTAGGGAATTTGCTTTTCTTCACTAACCCAGGAATTAAGGAAACAGGAAAGAAGGAAACTGGTAAGAATTGCACCCCTAAAGTCTGTAAGTCTCTGATGAGCAGAATCCTTACAAACCCACTGCAGCTGTCTCCCCAGCTGTGCTCCTCCCATAGCCATGCCTATTGAAAAGAAAATCAAGAATCTGTATATTAGAAATTCTGACTTGATGTGCAGAAAAAGACTAACAATCTGTGATTCTTTCTGATGCTTCATGCTACCTTGAAATGCAAAACTAGGAATAAAAGTGTAACTCTCTTGGCTATCTGTTGAGTTGCGCTAGCGATGTTTGATTTATTCTGCATCTCAGAGGAAAGGAAGTAATGCAGGTAGATGGATTTTCTTACAACCAGATGCTGTTATTTTAAGATGAGTGCAGTTAAACTTGCAAATAGCTCTTTTTTTCCCCTTTAGAACTACAGCTTTAAGTCATAGAAGTTCTGCATGACTGTAAAACTGAGTCTACTAAGGCTATGTTTTAAGTATGCTGCATGTGCAAGAATTACTTAATTAGGAGAGCCAGTTGTACCAATATTGCTTCCCTAAAAACACAGACTAATAAGAAATATAACATTAAAAGAAAAAGATACTTTTCTAAAGCACTTTTCAGATTACTATCTTAATGTAATTAATTACTTCAGAGTTTGTGACAAGTCAATAAAGTTGTTTGCCACAGAACCTGAGACATTTAAAAATATAGTATACGATAAAATCTTACTTGTTAAAATACATATTAAAAATTTAACCTGAACTGAAATTTATAATGATGTAACAAAAATACCAGTGATCCTATTTTATAGGCAAATACTTTTATACTTAATTAAAGCCCATAAATTAAGTTGGAAATAAAAAGCTCAAATCAAAAGATGAAAAGCCTTAAATCTGGAATTATTTCACTTAATCTAGAACCAAATTACACTGGACTAAGATCTCTGAACAATGGAGATGCGTATACCATGATACAGTTAGAAAATCCTTATGCTTCCTAGAACTACAAAATTCTGTTGAAAATGTTCTGAGTGACATTATTGCAGTTTGAAAAAATAGGTGGAAGCCCAAAGCACCCTGAGCTGGAGAACCAATTACATGTAAATTCAAAGAACGTCTCAAACTGGATTATGATAGAGTTTCAAAAGAAATTCCAAGCATAACTCAGAGTTGACAACTGAAGAAAACTAAAATTTGAAGCAAGTTGAACATACTGGGTTTCACCCTGGACTAGGGCTTTCTCTAGAGCCCTAGGAAGGTGCAGAATGGTTGAAATGGTACAATATGGATTGCAATGGACAGTTACAGCAGAGCACACCTGGCACAGCAATTCCTACATATCAGCAGAAATACCTTTGGGAAGCAATCTGTGATCCCAAGTCCTGGCCTTGCATGCCTGCTCATGCAGGAAGGAAGAAGGTGCTTGTCTACTTCAGCTATGGCCTTTTGAGCCATTCAAAGCCCCTGGTGGCAATTCCTGTCCCTTGTCTTCTTGTCCAACTAATATGTGACTCAAAGAGGATGTAAATGGATACATATTTCCCAATATGCATGCTGTATCCCTTTTGACTCATTAGCCAGTATATAATTATGCCTAATTTCACATCACTACTGAACTTGAGCCATTAAAAAAAACTTTTGTTCTCTGAGCCAGCAATAACTTGACCTTAAATGAACTGAATGTGAAATTGCCTAGTGATTGATTTTTCAATTCAATTATTTTTTTCTTCAGAAGTTAAATTTAAATGTGGCACTTTACAGTCTACAGAATCTAGGTCAAATAAATGGTATATTAATAATAACCTGTCCTGTGTGAAATCTAGGGGTTATATTTAGCAATAAATTCAGTTTGTGGAATTCTCTGAAGCCTGAATTTTGTATAAGTAGCTATCTCATACAAGACAGGCACAGGCCATTTTCCCAGTGTTTTTAATATTGACCAGGGACCCCTTCCTCCCTGGCATTCTTCCTTCCTCTCTATCAATTTTGGGCATCAAGAGCACAGAAAGTAGAGGGTTTCTAGATCAAGACTGTCCTTATTCTTGCTGAAACAGTTGTCTTTCTACCCCAAAGAGATTGACTGAAGAAGGCATTGCTATTTGTCTTGCATAAGAATAACCGTGAATGAAGACTTAGGGTTGCTCCCCTCAAATCCCAGAAGGAAGTAAGATCATGTGCTGGGACAGCCAGAAGGCAGCTGAGTTAAAAAGCGTTGGACAACATCCACTCCAACTAAACCACCTCAAAAGGGAAAAATACAAAATCTAGACCTTTACAGGAATGATAAGTCAATGAAAATACTGTATGAACTGAAACAAAATAACAAACAGAAATATGTAATTTATTTGTGTATTAAAGCTGATTGCTTCTCTGAAAGATACTAAAAGCTTTGGTGGTGCTGGTCTTTCCTTACTGCAGCATGCTTTCTGTAAATTGCTAATAGATGACATCTAAGAAAGTGAGGGGATGATGCTCTCCCTGTGTTTGTCTCTCATGACTCACCACCTTGGCACCCCCGGGCTGGGCTTGCCTTGTCCCCATGCAGACAGCAACTCCCACAGTGCCCAGCTGCCAGCGTGAAGCAAGGACAAGTTTATTTCTTTGTATCGGGTATCTGATTACGCCTTGGTGAACACTGTAATTTATTCAAGCTTCTGGTCCAGATGAAAAGAAAGAAATCCCCTACACAGTAAATTAATGTAGAAATGGAGAACTGGCCACGTGATGGCCTACAGAAATGGGCAGGTAGAATGTGATACGTAGAAAGAGTGTTTAACATCTTTTTGTTCGAAAAATAAAAATTTGGGGAGGGGGAAATGGAAAACAAGGATGAAGAGTGATATTTGCTTGGGAAAAAAAATGCTTCACAGTCTACCAGGAGGAGAAGAGGGAGTAAACACTTTTTAACTGAAACCCTGGAATGAATCTGTCCTATCTGGTGCCCCTTCAACTTGTGGATTTTTTTCATCCTGTAGATGTCGTGTAAGTGGGAGCTCCAAAGGCTGGCTGAAAAGACTTGAAGGCCAGACACAAGAAGAAAGACTTCTTCCAGGCTTGCTTATGAGGACTATAAATCCAGGCAGACTTTGAAATGACTCTTAGTGAAACTAAAGGTAGGCTGATGTCACCCGCTGTGGTGCAAACATCTGGAGCACGTGGTTTGCATCCTGTTGCTGTAATGCAAAGTCTAGCTAAACAAAGAAAGCCGTGGGGACGTCAGGAGTGTGCCCCCTTACTACCGTGTCAGTTTGTAGGCAGCTAATGACACCCCCATACACCCAGCCACCCCCGAGGTGCCAAATTCCTTCAGGACGCGCGAGCCGCGGTGCTGGTGAGCCTTTTGATGACACCTGGTGGCAAAATTGGAATAACGCACCAGGAATGGAATCACATCTGGGTGATATCCACGTTACTGAAACTAAACGAAAATTAAATCCATGTGGAGCAAATGTGAACTAGAGGCTGACAGCAAAGAGTGGAAAATAATATGCTAGGAATGAAATGGAGAAGCTTGACGACATTATCTTAGGAGGCAAAACCAGCTCTGATAAATGTATTACATATTTTTGTAAAGTGTTCCATATGCAGGAGCCGTAACAGGCTCTATGGGATCAGTTACTGCCTGCTTAAAAACAACTGTAAACAGCAACGGGAGAAGATTAATTAGTTTAGTTCAGTGAAGTTGTCTACTTGGATACCATTCAAGTTACTTCCACCATTGTGGAGTAATGGGGAACACAAGCTTCAGGATACCTGAATACCTTTGTTCCAGATAAACATTCATCATGGGAATTTGATGTGGAATAATCTCTTTTCAGAGGAGTCATTTTGGGTTTGCCTCTAAACACTTTGTAGCAGGCAGGGAGAAGGGGACAGAGGAGGCTGCCCAGAGCAGCCCTTCCCAGCATTGTATGGAACCTGCCACAGCGACCAGGGAAGAAGCCCCCACAGGTGCCTTCCATGAATTGTGGGTAGGATGTTTGAGGATGTGACATTTATGTCTTTTATTGCCAAGCTGAATTTGTGAAGTAATTAAAATGAAATGCCAGATACAAGGCCTGAGAAAGCCCTTTCTCTGAAGAAAGTGTTTAGTGCTTTTACTTTTGTTTCATTTTTACAACATACTCCTCCTATAGCTTGTAGATGAGTTACTGAGAGAAGTCTGTCGTCACTGTCACAGACAAAAATCTGCCAGATTTCTACCCTCCCTCACACAATGATTCCATTCACCCTACAGGTTTTCACTACCTTGATTTTAGCTCTTCTGTGTTGTGGGTTTATGTACTATCTTCTGTTTGCTTTATAGAAACAGCCCTGAAATCACCAGAGTAGTTTCAGTTTAGCTTCTAGTTCCCACGTGAAGTCTTCTAACATCTGGTATAGATAGGGAGATGTGTGCATAGAAAAGGAGGCTGTGACAACCCTGCCGTTCATGTTATCCTCTTCATCCCTTGCTCTCTGTTACGCAGTGGAAGTGCTGGGGCTACATTCAGCCTGCTACAGTTATTGCTGAGGGCATGACTAAATTACCAATTTGAGATTGCTCAGTCAATTGAACATTCATTTGAAAAATGTAATAACTTGCACTTCACAGAGAAGCAGTGAAATTATATAGTTGCGTTTCTCTTGTTTTAAATCTCTGAAAATTTCCTGGCTAGTCGATTATCTGAGAGCACCAGCATTAATGATTTGTACACAATGACACACATAGCTCCATTTTCCTATCAGAATGTACTCATTTTCACTTTGTAATATCACAATTAAATGTCAGAAACTACTTCAGTATCAGCACTATTAGAAAAGAAAGCAAGCAGGGAACTTCCAAAAGCTTTCTTCCTCCCACAACCTCTCAGTAATCTCTTTACTGTTGGAACAATATCCTAAACATTAAAATCCCAGTTTGAGACTTTTTTCTCATTAAAATTTTTTCCCAAAGTTGAATAACATATAAGTCCTGCTTATGTGGGTTTTTTATAAATATATGATTTAAATAGGTCAAACAAAAAAAGTTTGTGAGGAAAAAATAAAATAATATTCTCACAATATGTAAGTGAGGTCTGTGTCCAAGCTCTAGCCGAAGCAAGAGTTAGTTATTTGTGCTTACAAGCAAGGAGAGATAAATGAGAGCCTTTGTCTTGGCTTAGATAGCAGAGATTGGATATGCAGAGATCCTTTGGCCTTTAGGGTTGAACTGCTATTTACACCCCCGGAGGTGGTGCAGCCCCCCAGTCAGCCCTGCTGCTGCTGGGACAGGAGATGCAAGAGCAGTGATTTGCACAGAATGGGCAAAGGGAAGTGTGCAGCCCTCATCAGACCCCATGCAACATCTGCTCTATGCCAAATCTGTGAAAGGCTCCAGCAGAAAATAATAAAACAACCTGTTCTTTGTGCTGAGGCTAGCAGAGAGGCAATGAACCTATATTCGAGGAAGATTTAAATGTTATGAAATTCTCATGGTTCAGGTGAGTAAGCATTGGCATAGATTGTTGAGGCTTTGTTCTTAAAATTTACAACAGGAGATTTCACAACCTCTCAGCAAACTTTTGCCAAAAATGACTCACTGCAGTGGAATGTGTTGACTGATACCTTGAGATCCCACACCACTCTCTATTTTAACAATCTCTATAAGCACAGTTCATTGATTTAGTGGTTTATTCAATCATTTGACATGTAAGCCCCAGTAATTACATCAAACGTCGTCTATCAGCTGCTCATAAAGTTGCATTGCACAGTACTTGGATGCATTTCTGCTAATTGGCTGCTTCTGTTTTTATTATTTAATGAGTATTAACTTTTAGCCTGACTCAGAGAGAACACTTCAAGTACAGGAGCCAAGCAATAATTAATGCTGTTAAAAATACATGATAAGAAAAAGTAGAAATCAAGAGTGAGGAGAGGCATATTTGCTGGTTTTTTTCCCAGAAGCTCCCAGTGTGAAAGATTATATGGTATCAACTGCTCAAATAACAATGGGGGCTTGTGGCCTTCCTGTTAGATAAACGTATTTACATCAGGGATTCACTATTTTTTTTTCCTGGAAAATACCAGTAATTCAAGAGTTAATAATAACAGCTATGAAGTGCTTTCCCCAGACTAGCAGTCTGGCAGGACCACCAACTTCTTGCAGCCTTTCTGTTCCTTTTCCTGCCAGATACCTGGTAGCATGGAAGTGATATCTACAGACAGTGACCATCAAGGGCAGCTCTTGACTTAGAGGGACAGCTTGTTAACTGAAAAAGAAGTTGCACTGATATGAAAAGTCATCTTTATTTTGTCTAGAGGAAAGATGAGAACAGCTGTCTAGCTCATGTTGTGAAATGTGTCAGGAAAGCCGCTGGGGAACAGTTTTAAGAAACTCAGTCTCACTTTCCTGCTACCTCTGAATAAATAAAGACCCCAAGATGTCCCCATTGCTCATTTTGCAGCTGCTGGAAGGGTTTGTCACAAATACATTTTTCAGCATCAGTCCCAGGTCTGTGTGATGGATAGGGAAACATAATTTGGGAAATAAATATTTATGATGTATAGTCACTTGGATTATTTTATTTATACATTGCTCAATACAGATGCCCATCACAGCAGTAAAACTAAAACTGAGCAAGGTTTCAACATTTATGATTCATCTGCTATGATGAATCATGAAGACTTAAATCATCAGCCCATTAAACCAAAAGGTTCTGAACCAAATTGTGAACTCTTTTCAAGCGTCAAGGAAAAGAAATTTATGTTACACAGTTTTTGCATTGACCAAAAACTCTGTCTTGAATGGAGGACTTAGTAACTATCCTTTGAATGCCAACAGCAAAACTTAGAATACCTAGTCTAGCTACTGGTCTTGAAATGTTTCTAAGTGAACCAGGGTTTCAGCACTGATCTTCACCCAGCTGTTTACCAAAGGGTTTCCAAAAGTCACAAGCTCTTTGCAAAAAGCAGTGTCTGTCATACATACTGTGGAAATTGTTGTGCTGGGCATGACGAGTTGATTGGAAGCATCTTCTGCCTGACACTTTACTTTTTTTGAAACCTCAGGTGCGTATTTTTCATGCAATTTAACTTTTAAGAGAAATAGTCATATCTGGCCATCAGAAACTAACCTTATGAGTGGGAAATTATTGCAGATAAAATACCTTCAGGTAAGAAGATTATTCTCTGTGCCTATAACAAAGCATTTCAGCCTCTCCTCCAAGGTCAAAAGATGCTACTTCAGATCTACTGACATGAACCAATCTTAACAGACAAGAAATCTCTTACATTAAACACAAAGAACATAAGAAAATGGTTGTAAATAGTTTAGATGACAACCTAGCAAGCTTTCTTGCTTCTAATGTACAGTGGTGGGAAAGCAAAATTTCTGTGTGAGGCTGAAGCATCAGCTTTTCTGTAGTAGGCCGAGTTACTCCTCAATTTGCCCCACAGTATTTCTTACCAGTATTTTTATTTCAAATGGTCTGAGTCAGCAATCAGGCCTCCACTGTGCTTATTATTGCTTGAACACAGAAAAGATGATCTTGTCCCAAAAGACATATAGCTTAGGTATATGACAAAAAAAATTATGTAAGAAACCACTTTTGGGCCTCTGGAGGGAAATTAACTGGACAAAAGAATAGACAACAATAGATAATAATGGTACTCTATGTAACGACTCTATCACAATCCCTTCTTTATTCCAGAAAGACCTGCCTGCTTTTGCCCCTCCAACTTTTGGGATTTTTCCTACTGCTTCTGGAGTCATAAAATCTTATCATCCTTTTCCCTTGTCTGAAATTGGTGCAATCTGTTCTCAGTTGTCATTCACTCTTGTTCTTTATCCCCAGTTGTTCAGATCTTCAGCCTGCATAGATTTTTTTGTCTGACTTAGCACTTTACTTTCACTTGCTTACAAACCCTACTCACCAAGCTTTCTAGAACTGTGCTTCATAAAATACAAAATAGCAAAGATTTGTGTCTCCAGCATCATGTCCTCCTTCTGAATCCTCATTCACTTGTCCCAAGATATGCCTTCCTCACTCTGAAACAGAACCATTTTTAGCATTTACTACTTTCTTTTCTTTTTTTTTTTAATTCAGTTCTGGAATTTTTGACCTTTCAAGACTGGGATTAGGCTTCAAAGTCAGATTGACCTCAACAAGTGATTTTATGAAGACCAGATCTGCTGTTCCCCTGCCATCTCTCTAAATGGCCCTTCACTTACAGGTAGGAGCCTTCATTTACAGATATCAGACTGAAAAAGTTTTCAGTCAAGAAAATTATTACCTCTAGAGATGGATATTTACTAAGCAAGGTAGAGCTTCCCCTTTGTATAATATATTTTTGATGAATAGTGGATTCAGTTGAGCTTCTTTGCATTTAGCTGATATGAGATCTCTAAAAGTTCACCCAGGCACATGGCGTGCATGAATAATGGTTTTATCACTGTAGTGTCTTTCATAGACTGTAGTGGTATGTTGTCAGTCTGCTTTTTGTGTGTTTTATCTTATGGCACTGCCATAGAAAAACCAGAAAGCTGGCACTCAGGCCTGAGAAAAAATAACCCTGGCACTTTCATCTTTGAGAGTATTCACTCTGACCATGATCAGACTGAATATACACAGAAGTAACAGTATTATTTACTATATAGATCATTGGAACAGAAGGATAAAGAGCAGGATTTCATTGACTTGTTATTTCTTTATAAGTATTGACTTGTCTGGTTTGGTATCATTTCAATATAAAGAGGAAAAGTTATTCATTTCCTAAAGACTTTTTGAAAACAAAAAAAACTTAAATGGGAATTAAAACTTAAAATGGGCATTTCTGTGGGTGGAACCCTGCCTGAGCCTCTGTGTCATAGGAAAGTCCTTTCCTGTAGGCTCTTCTGGCTTGATGTGCAGCCATGGCTGGCTAAAAGTAAAACGAGACATCTAATAATGCTGCTCTAGGGCTGGTTCTTTGTGAAGTAGTCTCACATCAGTTATTGTCTGGGTATTGGTCCAAGTCAAGCTGTTTGGACACATCTCTCATTGTGATAATTGACATAAAATTTCCCTTGTCTTGATTTAATGAAGTTGAAATTACATCCTTATTGTTGAATGTATATATTTCCTGGGTAGAAAAGCTCTATGGAATTTTTATACATTTAGTTGGTAACTAACACTTACTTACCAGGATGTAATATTATTTGCTTATCTTGCCTTTTTAAATTTCAAAAGTAAATAGCACAAAAATAGCTTGGCTTGACTGAGAGAGAGTGTTTTGCTGCAAGTCTAGAAATTAGCTTTGTTGCCTACAGATGTGTGTCTGGGTGATAGGCTTGAAGCTCAGCTGGTCAGAGCATGGTGCTGATAACACTAAGGCTGTGAGTTCAATGCCTGTATGGGCCATTCATATACGACTTGGGCTTGACGATCCCTGAGAGTTCCTTTCAACTCAGAATATTCTGTGATCTGTGAAGGTCTGTGTTTCTCCTAAGGCCCCATAGGGACTTTTTTACAGAGGAACCCAAAATAGTTAGTAGAAGTTTCACTGTTCAATTTGCTTTCTTGCCGTCCTGTAATCTTAAGTACCATCAGAGGTTGCCAAGTTCATGGGCAATGAATTTCTTACCAAGCAGGAGTTAGTACAGGTGTTCCCTCCGCCTGCCCTGTTGAGCAAAGGAGAACCCTCACTTTGTCCCGTTTTCCCTGCAGTATGCCATAGCCACCTCTGCATGGCCAGAAGTAACTATGGATCTGGCTGGCTGTTTTAAAGGTCATTTTCATCCCTTCCTGGTAACAGAGGTCAGTCTGCTTAGCTACTTGCAGAGAATAGCAGCTCTCTGAGTTACTGCTCTATAAGCAAGCCTCACTAACCCGATGAATCACTGAAGGGGAAAGACAAGTCTAAAGTAGGAAAGTTTAACAGCCTATTGTATCCTTCTCTTAATTAAACGTTTGGAGTGAGGCATGTAGATGTGAAGAAGAGGTAATGAACTCTGTTTAAAGAGCAGGAGGAAAATCAGGGTAGTCTTGGCTCTAAACATGACTGGCAGAGTACCAGCCTGGTACTCTGTGCCAACCATCCTGGTGCCAACCATCCTCTGTGCTTCAGTACTCTAGGGAGAGCACCTGTTTCCCACTGGGGTGCTGGTACTTTCTTTACCTGTTTGTATGGAGGTCTATTTCTATTTTCTTAGAATTAAATTCAGTTGAATTTCAGGCCTTTCAGGATTAATCCAGCTGCAGGTAACAAAAGGGAAAATATAAATTATGTTTAAAAATTTCATATAGTTATGTAGGAAGGGTAGCAAATGCGTGATTTAAATAAAGTTTTAATAATAAGAAAGATCTCTCAGGTGGCTAGAAGTCTTTGGGACTGAGGTGATCACTGAAAATCCATCTGTCAGCAGCTCGTGCCTCTTGTGAAGGACTTGACCTGCCCTGTTCAGTCTGACAGTAATACTTTCATGTTTGCCATTGCTATAGAGAATATGCTAGTCAGCCTTTCCCACCTACACCAGTTCAGTGACAATTCTCGCAGTGTTTGAAAGACTGAACGAAGAGATGGTTATGCATTGATATTCCTCACCTGAACCTTTTTAAAAGCTCATATTTCTATCTAAGCTTTTGCAGTCCTGTTCTACTCTTCTGCTTACTGTAAACCACAGTTCTCCACTTCTTTGAAACTTTATATGCCATTCCTTGCTCTCCAAGACAACCTGTGGAGGAAACTGCTATTTTTAAAGTCTAAAGGTAATGAGAGCTTCTTCTGCAGCAACGGGCTGGGATAAGAGCAGCAAGCAGACATTGATGCTGGGTACTTCTTAGCTGCAGCATCTTAGTGGAGAGGGTTTCTTCTGCCAAGTGCAAACAAGCATAAATTCCCTTTAAAGTGGCTGATGCTTAACTGAAATTTAAGACCAAGTGAAGCCCAGCCCCAAACGCCTTTCTGACCTTGCTTTTCTGTGTCTTCGATATATGAAAAAGACCCTTTTATTTCTCTCTTGCATTAGACAAGAAAAAAACTGGGTTTATGAAAATGTAGCATATGATAGTGGCAAGACCTGCACCACATCAAACACTGGGGGAGAGCCATTTGGATTTTTGTTCCAAGGTTTTGAAAAATAATTAAATAGAGAGTTTTTGAGGGATGTTTCTTCTTGAACTAGTTTTACCTGCAAACAATTTTGAAAGCAAAGTCCAGTAAGTTTGTGGGCTTTATTGGCAAAAGAATGTTTCTGTGGAAAACATGAAATGAAATACTATTTTTTTCATTGTGATTCACTTGATTCCACAGAAAATTATATAATGAATTGTAACTTCCAGTACTTTTGCTGAAATGCAATATAAGAAATAATGTAATCATTAAGTACAGAAACAAATTTTGGTCTCTGATATTTTATACTTAAGACTCTTTGGTAACACCTCCTGATGAAACACAGCTGTCTTATAAGGAAAACTTCAGTGCTAAATTTTTCAAATTACCATAAACATAATTACATTCTGCTGAGAATCTGAGTGATAATTCATAGCATCATTACTTTTAGTAGTTAAGACTGTAATTTCCTTCAAAATATGATCCATTTCTTCCTAAATTATAAAAGTCAAGCCAAAAAGTTATGTTTGATTGGTGAACATACAGAAATTTTATTATGCTTGTTCCGTGCCAGAACATACATGAAAGCTTTACCTTTTAAAGTAGAAATCTTTAAATTCTGCCTAAGCTGGTAGGGAGCTGTGAGGAAGAAGAGAGATCCAGTCAAGGGAGGAGGGGATGATGTGTCTGTCCATCTGAGCAGATTTTAACAATGTGCATGAAAATTATTGGCCAGCAGATGTGTCTCTGCTTCCTTCTTCAGCAGCCAAGTTTCCAATCCTGCAGAAGGTCCATGAATGTTTGTGGTTATTCTTAGTAATAGAGGGAGTGGAATTTCACTCCCTGTAAATGATTTGTGCTGAGGTTGCTTTCCCTTTGCAATGCCAGGGATGGTACTTGCCTCCAAAAACTTTTGGTCAACATAGCATTCTTCATTTAGCTGAATCTTTCTACCACTAATATAAATTAGAGAAGAGTATATAGTCATAAGATGATAGATAACACATCTTCAAATCTAATTTAGATTGATCTTTGATTTTAATAGTACAAGCCAATTTAACACTGTGCAACTGTTTGTGGTGCATGCAGCAAAGACAGCCCCATGTATTTATGCACATTGAATGTTAATATAGTATTTGCTTTCTTTTTATTCAACTCAATTTCCTTCTAATTTTTCTCTTCCTTTACATGATTTCTTTTTTTAATTCTTGCTGGTTGCTAAGTAACTGTAGCAGTACTGCTGCAGATGTGCAAAAGGCATATCTGATTACTGTGATGGTCTTTCAGGAAAAGAAAAAAATCTTTCAGTAAAATAAAAACTATACTGAAAGTAATGATGGCCTGATAAAAGACATTTTTGCTTAACCCAAATTTTTGCAGCCATGCATACATTGTGTCAACCAATGGTAGAAAGTTTTTGGGAGAAGTGCATTATTTTCAAATGGATCAAGCACCATAGGACTACCTCTCCCAGAGATTTACAGCACATTGAACATAATATGCAGGCAGTTTTGTCACAAGTGGCTGCACCTGTGGTGGGACTTTCTTCACAGCAAATTCATGCTGAAACAGGGTAGGCCAAAAGTTGCACAATCATGGACCCTCATTTTTGTTAGCTTCTGTAAGTATTTATTGGTAGATCATGAGTCTTTATCACTGGCCAAGTTCTAATATTTCTGCTCATGGAGGCTGGCATTTTCTCTTTGCTTTTGTTGGTACAGTACGTCAGTGCTTTAGCCAAAGTTATATGGGAATGTAATGCAGGTGGCTCTCACAGCAAAATGAAATCTCTCAGCTCATTTGCATGGCTCTTCACAGCGTGTTATTCAAATGTCGCCGTTGTCCTTTCTGAATTCATTTCCTTGAGCACTGCAGCCCCCCTTGGGCTCTTGGTAGCCAGGAATCTCCACAGCAGGCAAGACCTTGCCTGTTCCCTGTCACCCCTTGGCAGACAGGGTGCTATGCTGTTGTTTACTGACTGGTCCATGCAACTGTCCCTGTAATCAGCTGCTCCCCTGTGTAAGAGAACTGTGTGTGAAGTGTAAGAGTTAAAATCCTATTGATCATCAGTTTGGGAGGAAAACAGCAGAAAGCAGATGTGACAGTGAATGATTGCTCTACTGATAGATTTCATTTTAACATTTACTATTTTGGGTGTGTTTGACGTATCTGCTGCAGGATTTTAATGTAGATTTTTAGCAGCAGTTATATATAGATAGATTGTCCTTTTAATGTAGAAAGAACAGAAGAATTGTAACTGTTGACATTATTCAAAACTAATAAATGGCATTTAAAAGATGTGGATATTGTGTTAAATCTTAATTTATTGCAGTTAGGTTAGGATGGTTCCATTTATTTTGTCATTTTTTATTCAGTTTAATCAAAGTGTCCATTAAAAGTAGGATGTGGCATTTGAATTCTTTTAGGGAATGCTTGCAGGAGATTGATTTTTGCCTGTGTTTGCAGAGAATGAAGGAGTTTGCCCGTGTAATCTCTAAAAAGGTCAAATCTTGACTTAATAAATGTATGATTCAGGAACATAAACCCCATTCTTTAGGACATCACATTAATATTTATTGAGGTCTGAATACTACAAAGACCTGCTAATTAGCTACAGAATATTTTGTGTGTTGGTTAAACTGGCTCAAGAGGGATTAAAATTGCTTCCATTATGATAAATCTGCTAAGCAGTGGACTCATATTACCATTAATTCCTATGTTCCGACTAGTGTGTAGGTACATCTTTCTGTCATGACTAATAGTGGTTATGACATTTTTAATAAATTCTAAGAGGAATCATCCCTTATTGCTGATGGTAGAGTAAGAACCAGGCAGCAGCCAGGAAGCCCAGCAGGAGCTATACAGCTGCATCTGCAAGACACAATGGCTGTCCCAATCCATGCAGTGCTTGCCCTGGGCAGGAAGGGAGCAAAGACCAGAGACCTGGGCTAGGAGTTGCTTAAAGGAAATGACCCAGATATGCCAACAGAATGCTAACAGTCAGGCCAAGTTTTAACAGTATGATAAAGATGGCCATTGTCTTTGAGACAGTGACAGAAAAGCAGCTCTGAAAGTGAAGCAGGGAGACGAGGCCGCTGTCCAAGTACAGGGCTGCTATGCACAGCTATAGTTGCAGTACTGCCTAGGTGAGGGGGAATATGTCTATATATCATGGAAGACAATATGGTGCAAACATCACCAGGCTGAACTGAGCCTGTAAATCCACAAGAGTCAGTCTGGATCTGGCCCAGAATGAGTACAGCTATATTTGCATAGTGCCAGCCCTAATCAAACATGCCCTGCTTCTGGTCGCCATTCAGGTGTTATTCAAATACCTTTGATTACAAAGTTGTGGGTTGGAAAATACAAGATTAGATAAAGCAACTAGTAATCTTAGTATTTTTGTAAAGTGGGAAAGAGAATTTATGCAGTGTAATAGTTGAAAAAATCTTGGTGCCCTGCTAAAAAATTCCTAGAATGTGTGGGCTTAGAAAATGCTTGCAACTAAAAGCTCGTGCCTTATTTAAAGGAAGAAGCCACAGAGTCAAAACTGAACTGAAGAAATAAGCAGGCGGAAAGACCTGTAAAAGAATCATGTGGCTCAGAGGACACAAAGCAGAAGCACCAGAATCACTTTTTTTCCTAAGAAATGTGTCAACTACTGTTCAAAGGCATGCCACTAAAAGGTGCAGAGCCATGTGGGGATAAGAGTATGTTTTGTCAGCTACAGCTCATCCTGCTTTTTGGCATTGCAAGTGGTGATACAGACCGAGGTGGAAGGATACTGAGGAGGCAGGCTTATATCTCATGGGGATGCTGAAGTGGAAAAAGGGAAATAAGCACTATGTACATTTGAGCAAATTGAAGAGAATGCACTTATATGAACCCATGGTTGACCAGTTAAACCTTGGACACACTTTCTGGATGAGTCAATAAGAGATAAATATTGATGGCACCTGCCTGACCTTGAATCAACATAAACTTTGTTTTCATAGAGCACATGGCATCTGATGAGTGACTCAGCTAAAGAATTTTGTATCTCTGTGCAGTATTGTCAACATTGTGGTAAGTCTGGAGCAATAACGAGAATTTAAAAATTACTTGGATGCAGCTGTGGGATTCTTAACTCCAGTGATTTTTTTGTTTGTTTTTCCTTCTGACAGGTATTACTCTAAAATAGAAAAGTATCATTTCATAAAACTTTAATTTAAGTCTCATGCCCCAAGTCTTCATGACTCTCATCTTTCACTGAAAGGGAAAATAATGTGCAGGGAGCTAACCCATCTGCATAAACTATTTACCCAGAGCTCCTGATAGGGTAAAACCACAGAGAAGTGCTCTCTGGTCTTAGTTTATTGGCACCCAGGGAAAGTCAGCTCTCAGAAAGCTTCATTTGCATGAACTTTCAGCTGAGCACTTCCCCACTGATGCTTTTGAGTCATCATAACAGGGAGGACCAGAAGGATTCCAAAAAAATGAAGGTTCTTCCAGAAGCTGGAGACCATGACAGCAAACTTGGATTAGCTCCAAGAAAGCCTCTTTTTCACGGAGCTAAACAGAGATGAAACAGTCATAATTGGCTGTACTGAAGGACAGGGTTGGGCAGTGTTCCCAAGAGGCTGAAGCCTCTCTCTGAGCCCTCTTGGATGGTATCACACAATTAAAGCCAAGCACCAAACAAAGAGCTGGTAGCTAAAAGCCTGTATGCCTCCTACATGCTCTTTTTGGTGAGTGAGGAATCAAAATAATGAATTATTTCTAACACTGGCTTAAGGGAATATGTTATGTACCATCATAAGCACATTGCTGGGGACAGTGTTGGGTTGAAGCTGTGTTTCTCTATTAATGGTAATCTTTCTTCCCAGCCCTGGAATCCAGTGCTTGGAAGTGGGGAATGATTTAAAATGTCTCTCAGGGTTTAGTGGTTCCAGACACCCTGGGTGGGGGCATGAACTACTGGTATATGAGAACCCCAAAATACATTAAACTGGAGTTTTTTTCCTGATTATTCCAATCAACTAGGAGAGATTTTATGTAATTTGAAGCTTTTATTTCATGCTAACCCATGTTCACAGACCCAATGTCATTCTATTGAATTGTATCCAGAAAATTACTTATTCTTTAGAAGGATTTTGGCTTTCTCTGAGGACAGTTACTACGTTTTTGCATTAGAGAAATCTTTTGTCTTTGTTTAACAAATAGGTGCAGTGGGGAAATACTTGCCTGGGAAATTCCTGGAGGGAATAAGATGTACAAAGATCTTGATGCTGCAGTCCAAGATAAACAGGACATTGTAATACACTTAGCAAATGAAAATGCAAATCACAGAAAAGTAAAGGAGGAAAAAATATCTTCCCTTGCCTGAACATTCAGAGAAAGGAAGTGGGACTGAAAGGTGTTTGACAAGCACATTATTTTCAGTCTCCTGCTAATTCAGTGTTATCAGAATTGCTTGCAGCTGTCATTCTATGAGAAAATATATTTGTAGAAGTGCCAGTAGTTTCAGAGAGATGATGCACTTACCAGAAAAAAAATGTGAGTACTGTAGGGAAAGTACAAACAAATAGCAACTGGTAGAAGAGATGTGCAGGAAGACTTCTTGTGCTTATCGGGAGTCTGTCCTCAAAACATAATCAGTGTGGTGTTAAATTATTAGTTATGGCTAAAGAATCTAATTAGAGTTTTCTTTGTATATGTGAGCTCAGCTTATGAGTGTGCTTGGCTTCTCTGCAACCTAACAATGAATTATTATCTAAGCAATGAGATGTAGGTGAGGCCAATGCAGAGAAATAGCTGGCAAAGAAGGAAATATTTTTAAAAGGACTCAAGAAATAGCCATACAACTTTCTAAGACTTAAGAAGCAAAAAAAAAAAAAGAAAAAAACCCAAAGGATCAAAACCACAAAGTGAGCGAAGAAAAGATGTGGAAAATATAAAGGAAGAAATTAAAGAAAAGATGTAGAAAGAAAGAGGAGTAGGAGAGAAGGAAAGAAGGATTGTGGGGAAGTTTGGGTCATACAGGGACAGAAATAGCTTTGCAGAGGACAAAAAGAGAATGGTATCAGAAAAGAGACTCAAATAAGAGAAAATGTGAAAATGAGAAAACAAAACCAAATTAACCACTAGAATTATGGAATGCATAAAACCCATACGTAACAGTGTGCTCACTGAGTTTGATACTATTTGTCTTGGGCTTTCTGCTGAACTATGCTACCAAAATCCATGCAGCATTGATGTGCCACTGAGCCACAGCAACGTGTATCTTTGTAGGATGAGGCTGCCTGTAACCAAACTGAAGAATGCCTTTCCTACAAGCAGGTGTGTTGCCATATTATGATCCCCAAATGCAGCTCAAGGGTTCAAAGCTACCTTTGGGTGCTCCCCCAAGCATATCCCTCTCTCTCTTCCATCTGTCTTTGGCTGCTACTAAATCACAGATTTGTGACAAATGTATGAGTGAAAGATTCTTACAAAATAACTACATCTCTGTAATTCATACTTTTGTTTAGCAGATACAGTTTAACAAGTCTTCTGGCACATACGATTTTACTCCTTGCAGGCTGTATAAAAATCTTGTGTACATTTTTAATCCTTCAATGACATCAAAATTTACATTCATATTGATTTTCAACTAGAGTTTTTCTTTTGGGAAACCCACAGTTTTATGGAGATGGAGCAATCCAAATTAATGCACCAAACAAATTCTCTTTCAAATTTACAGTGCGTGGATACCAAGCAGGTGCTTTGAAAAACAAAACTCCAGATATTTCAAATTCTCCAAAGCCGCATTTTCATTGAGGGATCCCGCTGATAGCAATACAACTGTCAACCCCCATGGCACATTGTATAGCTTGTGATGCTTTTGCAATGGATTATTCATTGGGCACTTCAGTCAGCAGAGCTTTGGTGATTCTGCTCCTGCCTTCGTTTACAGCTGTCTGCAGACGTGTGGGCATTTGCTCCAGCCATGCCAGTGCAACTGCGTTTTCCAAACCATTAATCATTGCAGAAGAGCGAGGAGAACTATTTAAGTCCGATGGGCATTTGAAATAGTTCAGCCTCACACTATACTGTGAGGACTGCCAAGCTTTATGTGTTATGAGACAAACAGAAAATGTTTGAATAGATTGTGTGGGGAGAGAGAAATAGATTAAAAGCCACGTACAGCACATAGCACCTCTTCCAGAATGCTGACTAGCAGTTTGTATTTAGACAGTAATTTGGGGCTGAGAGGATACATTAGACCTGCTCCAGTCTAGCTGTGAGGAATGTGGGGAGGAGAATATCATTACTGACTACATTGATGGCTCTCCCGCTTTCCAGCAATTCTGATTTTGGAGACTTGGGGACCTTCAGAGACAAATGGATACGAAGCTTAAGATAACAGAGGTATGGGCTTCTTTTTCGCTGAATTATAGGTTCATTAATTTCTATGCTTCCATAAATGGGGGTCATTTTAGGTATGTTGCCTCACCCTTGAAGCCTCTCAGCAGGCACTGCTAGTTTATTGTTTGGAAGATGACTTCTAACACAGGTTTACACAGATAAATTCAATAATGTAAAAAACACACCTGAAACTGCTACTTGTACCTGTGTGTACTTTAGATGACCCCAGAACAACAGTGCTTCTTACAGGTCACTGATATCTACATTGCTCAGATAATGGGTAACTTTTGATTCTAGAGATGTTGTATCACAAAAAAAAACCTAAGCAAACCATGCTACAAAAAAATACCCAAAAACCCAAACCCACAAAACCACAAACCTCAAGTGTGAATGGTGTCTAGCCTGAAAATGGGTGGAGTTTTTGAGCATCAGTAAGAGTGAGGGATGTGTTCACAGCTGATGAACACTGTGAGAAAAAGCAGATAAAATCTTAAAGAAATATCTGGCAGAACTTTGAGGAACTTTGGATTGTCTAACACATAAAAAAAAAAAACCAAAAAACCAACGAAAAAAACCAAACCAAGCCCAAGCAGAAAAGGAAGGGTATGGTGCAGTTCATGCATATATTAGACCGGAACTCTGCATGTTATAAATCACAGAGGAATACAGACACACAAACTTCAGCCTAAAAATAATGACCCTGTTCATATAAATGCATCAGAAAAGTTTCATTAAAAGCAACAAAATATAATAATAGCTGTCTACTGTTATGACCAAACTGACTTCTTAATCTGCACCACAGTTTATGTTCACATAAGGTTTCAGTCAACTCATTTATTTTTATCTGTTCTTTTGCTGTTTCAAGAAAGAACCAGGAAGATTGGCTACAGTTTTCTCTCATTTTAGACAAATGCAGTCCTGATGGCTGTGGCCTGAAGAGAAGAGCTGCCTTCCTGCCAGAAGAGGGGCAGAACCGTTAATATCTGGCAACAGGAGAGGAACAAAGGGCCAGCTCTGAGACACAGTTTGCTGCTGGTGTACAAGGTGAGATACTTCTGTTTGTAATAAGCAGATGCATCCTAACATGAATGAAAACACACTTTAGTGTAGTTGCAACCCTGAGCATATATCAGGGCAAATCAGCTCACGTAAGTGTGATTTAGCGTGCAAAAGTTGTAGTCTGACAAGGCAGGATAGGAAGTCTATTCAGAAAGTCTCCTTTGAACAGCATAGACCTCTGTGCAGCCCTGTGTGTTTCTGGAGAGCAGAGGGAACTGAGAAGTGGGTGGCCATAGCAGAGCAGTAACGTTTACTCACATGAGCTTGGAAGTGCAAAGGCCATTTGGAGCAACAGGACAGCCGAGGAAAGTGGCTAAATCCACCAGCAGAGCTGGCAAATAATGATCATCTTTGGACCCATGGAGCTTCAGAAGCTGTGGAGCTTGCTCCTCAGCAGTGTAGGGAACGTATCCCCCCCAACCCAACAGCCATAACCTGCATTCTGAGTGTTACCACAGGATGAGAAAAACAGCCACAGGGCCCAGCACAAGAGATGAAAGAGAAGGAATATATATTATATGCTTGCGCTTCTGGAAAGAAGTGGTTATGTATTAAATACCTCCCTTTTCCCTTACCGCTTCTTCCTCCCTACTCAGTGAAATATTTTTCTAATATTTAAGTTCATCTGCCACTTGCAAATGGGAATAATTAGCTCACTTAATTTTATATCTTCAAGATCCAGGGTATATATTTAAGCTGGTGTTTACTAGAAACTTCTGAAGTTAGAACTCATATAATTTTGCTGTCAGTAAAACCCTGACAGAAAGGTTGTAGTTCCCCATCTTCATAAGCATGGTATTTCCTAAAATATGTTGCAGTTAACTTTTGATACTAATCTCTAATAAATACTCAGAAACGTTTGAGAAATTCCATATGTTGCTATGTACTTCCATATACTGCAGGGCATCATTGAATCTTTAAATTTGTTCTTATTTCAATTCTATAGGCTGATACTTCTCCTCCTATTACAGCTTAAACATGTGCTCTAGCTATTTCTAACACGTACGAGGTCATCAATTGCCTCACAGTTGTTTACAGTATGCAGCATCATGTTAAATGCCTCTGCCATACTCAAAAGGGTGGCTTATCTTCCTGTGGAGATTTTACAACATCTAAAATGAGGCACCAGAAGTGCACCAGTGACACCAGAAGTGTCAGATTGGCAATCTGACATCAATTTGTGTGAGCAGGCTACATTGCTCCCCCCTATTTCCCTTTGAAGTCAGGGATGCCACTGGTAAAGGTGCTTATAATACATGTTCCTCATTCCAAGTGTGGGTGCTTGGCAGTATATTCTTCACAGGGATCCCTGATGGTTTTGAGATGCTTGTTTGCTCTTGCTCTGAAATGTTCTGGAGTTATTAATTTTGAGGCATAAGGCTCTGCTCATTTTTTCTGACTTCTCTTTAAAGAGGGGAAGAAATAATGAAATACAGACTTCTCTGTCTACCCTGGATACCAGCTATTGTTTGTAGAAGAAATTAAATAGATTGAATTTTCATTTTTGCACTCTGAAATACCTGATAGGACATGTGGTAGTTAAGCTCCTTAAACTATGCTAAATTTTGAAAAATAGGAAAAGAAAAACTGCAATATAACAGAAGTTACTGGTAGTTCAGGTATGATTTTTAAAAGATACTACACCCACTATTGACTTCACTTAGTTTTTTTCTCTCATTTAAATATGCATGTCTTACTGTATTAGTAATGCATGAAAATATACCTTGTTCTTTCTTAGAAAGGTAAGCAGTATCTCCTATCTGTGGTCTCTGCCTACTTTGCATTTGAACCCCGACATATAAACCAACCTCCTTTTGTGGTTTTCAGCGGTCATCAAGATGCTAATTGGTAAAGTGTACTTCTATAGGCCTCTACCATGTACTAATCCCTCAGTGGAAATGCTTGTCTGTTATTTAGTTCACCATATTTTTCTAGACCACTTTTCAATGTCGAAGTTTCTAAGTAATCAACTGTTACTTCCAGTAATACAAAAATAGCATGTCATTACCATTAAGCACCAACTGCAAGGATTTAATTTTAAACCCTTTCTCCTTTCCCTGACTGAAGAAATGCCTCTGCAGTAATTTTTAACCTTTCATCAGCATAATTGCTAAATAATTAACAATAGTTAAATTATGAGAACCTGAGAGATTTGAAAATTATTACTGAGGTATGTATTTCACTGAAGCAATGACCTATATGCATCCGCTTCAAAATAAAAGCAAAGTATAATTACCAGCAGCAGCAGCAGCAGCAGCAGCAGCACAAAGTCTTTTTATGTGCCAGATCTTCTGATATAAGTACTTATGCCTTAGTCACAGCTGCCTCTGGTCCTATGTTAGGGCATAAAGACCCATCTCACTGCAAAGAACTACTTGTGTGCTGAGGCTGAGCTCTCCTCCTCCAAGGTTATCTCATAATGCTTTGCATTGTGTTCATTTCCATTAATACAAATTAGTTACTCCACAGAATAAGCCATGGAAAACAATGTAAAGGCTCTATAATACCTTTCTATTCTTATAGCAATTATTATTTCCTTTCTTCTGTTAGCTGAGCTGATTTGCATATGCATGCTGAGCTTTTCTTCACTTTCTCCAATCTTCTCAATGAGCTCCATGTGCTGTTTTTGGATATGCCCTTTATACACCATTTTGGACCTGACAGTTGTCAGTCTCTCCATCCTGTCCCATCTCTGAGAGTCATTGGGATTCATTCACTCTCCTTTGTCTACTAAATTGTGTGTACTTAAAAACTGCACACAGTCTGCTGGGATCCTGATGTTCCACTAATCTGGGTTCCAACAACATGTGGGCCCTTATGTCCTCTCCTACCTTTTGTTCCCGGCACTCCCATCCATTCTCCACTCAGCACAATCTTGACATTTGTACTACAACTCTTCATAACAAGGAGACGAACAGGAGGTATTTACTGGTGGGGAATAGAGACAGAGAAGGAGAAACCTAGGAGCCTGACATGTAAAGCAAAAATTTGTTAGAAACCTGGCTGATCCCTGACTGACTTATTTTTTCAAGTCCTTCTCAAATTCATTCTTTTGGAGAATATTAGTCTTGTAAAATCATGGAAAGTTCTCAGTGACTTTCACTCACCATTGTGAGAGTGTGGACATTATATCTAATCACATACCTGCATCTCCCTTGTCCACAATATTCTTCTTTTCATGTGCCTTTGGTGGTGGATGTGACTGCAATCCTTTGAATTGCAATTCGCTCCAGTTTCACCCAAGCATCTCAATAGCCACTTCTTTCTTTCTGCATTCTTTCATCTATTATGGTGCCATTCATATTCCGTCAAATTTTATTTCATTTTTTTTTCTGAGGTTTTCAGGGAAATAGTGGCAGAGAGCTTGTTGTGTTTTGTTTTCTTTTATAGGTTCCAAGGTGCACAGTTTGCTATCAGTAGTGTCTATACAATCCTAATGACCCTTCACTCCTGTCACTTTATTTATGCCTTTTAGCTGTTTAAATCAGGGGCACCTGGCTGGAAACAAAGTGAAGTGGCTGCCTGAGTGCTTTCACAAATAAAAGTAATGTGTCTGATGCTTTAGCTAAATCCCTACCACTTCCTCCCAGAGTATTTAGCACAAGGGTGTTCAGCAGGCTTTGGCTTTGTTAAACACCTGCTCAGAAAATCTGCTGACTACCGGAGGCCACAGGAGCACAGCAGCCCCTTAATTCTTGCTTTTGGAAATGCTGGTCTAACACCAGCACAGCATTGTGATCCTCTGCGAGAAAGTCCTCTAAATGCAAATTTTAATCAATGCCATTTCCTCATAAATCAGTCCCTCTAGCCTCCTAATTATCAGCACCAGCTCTGAGTTGTCATTACACTTCTTGTATTGATGTTCAGATTGAAAGTGATATCTTCCTGTGCTGCACAGGAAAGGATTATCGCTTTGCTGCTCTATCACTGATCTAAGCATAGGATATGAAGCTGATTAGCACACCTTCCTCTCCTGTGCACAAGGTTCCACCACTGCAGCTTTCCAACTGTAAAGCTACTTATTTTTTTTATTCCTCTTTTGAAACAACCCAAATAAACAAAATCTACATGATGCTTGTGCAGTACTTTCATTTACAGGCATTTTTAAGAAAAACCAAAATGAAAGTTGAGCCAACATCAGCCTTATTTTATTGTGCAGCTCATAAATAATGTGGCCATAACTGCTGTTTCACTTTCCTCCTGTGCTAACATTTTTGCAGCCCCTCACTTTTTCTTAGCAACTGAAAACCCCCAGATCGATAAAAAGAAAGTGAATTTTTGCTGGAATGGTGCACAGATGCCTAAGCTTTCAAAAACACTATTAAATTTCCCTCTCCAGCAAAAAATACATGAAATTTGTTGGCAAGCAAGTGCATGGGCTGTTTTATGTATAGCTAGACTTTAAAAAAAAGTATGATTTCTATACTATAATTATTTGGAAGATAACTGCATGCATCCTGTTTTCATTACCAATAAACAGAGCCACTTTATTGATTTAATAATGTAAAAATAATTTTATGCTTTTATTAGGTTGTTTAGTTTTCTTACGATTGGATGTAACCTTGTTATACCTCTTTTATATATATATATAAAATAGATATTATTGCTGGTGTTTATTGTTAATACAATAATGAAAATGAGATTATGATCATATTAAAAAGTACAATCATTTTACTGCAACAAATGGTAAATGTTTTGCACATTTTAGAAAATTTCTTTTTGATTCTTTAAATGGAGGGTCTTAGATTTTTGCAAAGCAGAGAGAAAAAATCAATCTTTTTGCATTTAAACTTGAAATTAGAAATGGAGATTATATTTTTAGAAGATTGTATAGTGACTCAGCACTCAACACTATTAACAACTTTTGGAGGCATGCTCTGCCAGGGAAGCCTAAAACTGTAATTGAAAAAATGCATGGCAGCCACTGATAAAAATAAATCTATTAATTAAAATGTAGAATAGAAAACCTTGACATTTATTCCAGGGAGAAATTTTGAGGCATAATCTGGATTAAACCCAAATACAGTGCTTTATTTACCAAGAACAATAAAGAAATACTTAGGGTTTTATTTGTTTTCTGTTTTGCTTTGCTGCAGATTAACTGCTGCAAATGTTTAAAACTGCTTATCTGTGTCCTGCTCCCCACAAGAAGCACAGAAATGCTGTGCATTTTCAGTTCTGATCTAATATGGATTCCGTACACTGGCTCTGGGAAGTAAAGTGCCTTTGGTAAGAGCGACTTGGGCCTGGAATCTAAAGTACTCTTTACAGAACAGAGATATCGTAAGACAGGTTTGTTGGTTTGACTCGTCTTACATGCAGCTCATTGTTCTATTCCAAAAGACTTCTGGTAATTAGAAATATGATTTTAAATTTATTATATAATTCACCTACTTATATGGTTTATAGGTGATCTAAAGTCTAGAGCACAGTCCTGCCAATGGAGCTACAGAAATGTCTGAAATGAACAGGGCTTCTCGTCAGTAGAGGCAACCTTTACAGGTCTGATTACAAGATTTGCACTCTGGGGCAAAAAATATGTCTAATTCTGCAGATATGTTACTGAAAAAAGCAACTTCATATACAGGAGTAGTCAACTTGAAACAAGAACACTAATTGTACTGATGAGGCTTAGCAGGACTGAAACAAGAATTATGAAAAGGCTTTTCTTTGCATTCTATCAAAGATGGTTTAATTTCTTACAATGGGTTGAAAATGAAAGAGAATAAAGGAAGGATTTGTATGTAACTGCCAGGGAAATGTCCGTACAACTTAGAAATTCTGGTTGATGGCAAAACATTTCTGTATTAGTAAATATCACAGCATAGGTGTAACCTGCCACAGTCTGCCAGAGGCTGACACGTTCAAAAACTGGAATATTGGATTGCCCCTGAACTTTGCTCTTGCATCGGGGGAAGCCACTTGAAGAATGGCACAGCAGCAGCTTAGAAAACCTTGGCTAGTTAAATTTGTCAGAGAGCAGGAAAATGTTTGAAGAGAAGGATTGATACCAGGAAAGGCACAATGGACTGATTGTACTGCGGGGGAAGGGCAAGTATGACTTAACAGGAAGGATTTACTTTTTAACTCAGGGTAGAGTTTGATGAGTATTTCCTTTGATGGAAGTGCTGGATAAATCAACCTTGCAGGGAAGGAAAGAAGCTGGTTTTGATCTTCGTCATTTCTCCACCTTGGCTCACTGTGTAACGGCACAAATTAAAATGCACAACAAAAAGGCAGTGGTGAAAGGGGCAAGTGAAAGTGAAGTAAGGGCTTATCAAAGTCTGTCTGAGATGGCCCCCCACGGAGGAGAGCCTGTCTGTAGCTGGGAGGCTGGAGAGACATGTACCAACAGGCATGGGTAGGCAGGCAAAATGGGTGCAGTGAGAGCACTTTGAGCTGAACCCAAAGCATGTTTGGTACGAAGGAAAGGTAGGGATAAAACCTAAACAGAGAAATGCGTAATGAAGATTCTACTGTTAGCTGGAAGCAAAGCTGAGTAGGCTGCTTACTTCCCTTACGGCACAACACTGAAGTGTAAACTCCAGGTACTAAACAGGCCAGCAAGTTTGGGTTCAGTAAAGGACTTCACTTGAGCTGTGAGGATGCTGAGGAGGTTATAGCAGAAGAGTTGGCACCAGCATTGGTGGCAACAACCGACAGACACAAATACCTCTTTCTGTGAGGGGTTGTAGATGGCCAGTCGATGAAAACTGCTGGGGCCTCTTTATCCTAAGGAAAGTTTAAAAACATGCTGGTTTTGACTGCACATGCTTAGCATGCTCATGAATTTTAAGAAGGAAGGTTCATTAGGACACTTTGCTGCTATGTCAAGATACACAAAACTGAAAGTTTAATTCATAGTACATTGGATTTTCAATCTGCTTACTGTCACATGTGAAGAATATGAGGGACGTTAACTATCTTTTCTTTAGAAATAATCATTTGCTGAGATAAAATTTGCTATGAGTATCTAAGGGAAGGTTTTTTATCCTTTTTTATATATAGAAATGTAAATTTTCACATTTTGTAAAATCTTATGTAGAGTAACTTAGTGCATTATATTTTTGACAATATTTTTTTCATGAAAGGTTTTCAGTATTACCTTATTAAGTAAAAATTGTTGCATGATTTTGCTAATCTCTGCCCTAGTTTTCCTCTCTCTCAGTATGAGCTGTTCTGAAATTATGTTCGTGTACTAGAAGAGTAAGTGCCAAGTACCTAATTTAGTACTCAGCAGTTACATCCAAATTTCTGTTGTTGTATAATACCAAATACTGTAAAGATGACAAGCTCAAGAAATACTTGCCTCAGACTAGAAAATTATCAGCACTTTGGATTAGACAGTATTATTCAAATTCCATTTAAATGGTACTTTATCCTCAAGGTGGCCTGAATGACTTTAACAACCTATTTGTAATGTCTCTATCCTCCGTGACTAAGATAACTATTGCAGCTTGATTGCCCACAACTTCTGATGTATGTGTGCATACATCAGAAGATGTAGGATGTAGATGTAGGAAGAGGTTTACAAACTACTTGTGAACTATGCAAAACAACAACAAAACAAGGACCAATGAGTGGGATTTTTAAAGCCTTCTGTGGATTAGCAACATGTACTGTGATTAGGCTCACAGGGTTTTTGGATGTGTTTGAAAATTTTTGCCATTCTGACAAAGATTTCAGAAATAATTTACATTAAGGATAAACATACTTGATTAGATTTGAAACTACTCTTTCAAAATGCATTCAAGTAAAGCTTGTACATAAAGGTTTTGATAAAGCAGTGAGAAATAAACCCCACATATTCTAAGATGTTTTATTTTAAAATTATAGTTACAGATGTAATTACTTTCTTTGGAAAACTAGTTGGGTTTTTAGCCATGACATTCTCTCTGTCTGGAAGAGGATTTCTGACTCGGGGTGAACATTGAATACTGAGTAACTGAAAATCAAATAACACTGAATCTCTATAAAATAAGCTCTTTTCTACAAAAAAAAGGGTTACAATTTAAAGTTTCTACATGACCATAATAAACTATGAAGTCAGGTGGCTTTAAGGATATCTATGCAGATACAGAGAAGAATTTTAACCAGCTCAGCTGCTTACTCCTAAAAATGGCTTTTCTCTGAGTGAAGAGCTCTGCCTCCTATGGCCTCTAAAACTAGCTCATATTTCTTATCCTTTTTCAATTCACTTTTGCTATCAGTGATTGTGATGTTAGTGTATAACCTAACCTTGAAGCATGGTGCTGTTTGTAAAGTCGGAAATTCAAGCCGTATGAAGAGGAACCTATACAGAGTATCCGTAAATGACTAGTCCTTGTTAACACAGAAAGATATCCTATTTAGACTTAGAGAAAAAAAAATATTGGGAAACTCCTTCCAATTTATTCTCTTTCCAAATATCCCCCTTATGGCCTTCAGAAGCAACTTAGAGAAGAGTTTTTTTCTCAAGAAGATGCTCACTAACATTACTTTGTCAGAATGTGCTAGAATCTAGAATCACACAGTAATGGGAAATACACACAGAAATTGTAAAGCTGTCTTTGACTTCCCCTTTTCTAAGACCAAATAAAGTAACAGCTACAGTACAGAACACCCATTTCTCAATCCCTGATGTACATTACCATCTAGCCTCTTTTATGCTATTAACATTTTACTAATAGTTAATTTTGAAGCTGGAAATGAAATGTAAATCTGATGTAAGAAAAAATGGTGGTAGTACCGAGTGTAGCTGCTTCTGCAGGCTAATGCTAATAAACTCCATGGCCAAAGAGCAAACAAGTTGTGGGGAGATAGTAATCAAGACTCATTAGAAAACTCCCTGTTCTTTCCTTTTATGTGGTGCAAACAGAAGAAAGCAGCGTGGAGCTGCAAATATGGTTCCAGCAGAACATTAGGTGCTTTGTACAGGAGTCATTCAGAATGTCATCGGCTATCAACTCTCTCTGTTATTTCTGTAATTAGCTTTTCAGAGCTGTTATGCCTTATGTGATAACTAATATGGTGAGAACAGTTCCTTTTCTTCAGCAAACACCATAGCAGTAATCCCTGATCAGACTGAGCCATCAGGAGACAGAGTATACTGCAGACATCCCATCAAACCTGCTTAGTGGTATGGCACAAGAACGTAACATGACAGGTAAGTTGGTTCTCATGTCCTTCCCCTGCAGCCACAAACATGACCTGAGACATGCCCATCTCCACTCTGCTGTCCTGTACCTTCTGACTGAAACTGTAGGATCAAGATCCATGCCTTTGTTATTGCATGTAAGACTCAAGCCAGACCCCATGGATCAATCATATGTTTCAGGTCATGTTTGTGGCTGTGGGGCAAGGATATGAGAACCAACTTACCTGTCATTTTAGGTGCTCTGCAGAAAGGAAGGTACTCCCCCCGTACCATAAATGCTCAGGGCCTACTGCCAGCCAGAAAACATTTTCCCATCACAAAATGAAATATATTTGTGAGGAAACCATGTTCATATTTAAGAAACCTGAGCAGCAAAATACTGGCCACAGATAGTTTTGCTTCCTTTTAAATATTTCTCAGGGAACACAGCCTTTAGGCTTTTATGTATTTTATTTTATTTTATTTTATTCAAGAAAGACCAAGTTATGAAGACTGTATTTTATAGAAAGTAAAAAGTAATTAAATAGAGTAATAAAAGTCACTGCAGAGTTTGCTGCAGGACACACAATCCAACAGTCTCTAGTACTTGGAAGGATATGATGAGATCAGGGTATGTCTAATTGTTTCTACCTGAGCACTAAGAAAAGCACATGAAAAAAAACCCACAAAATGCCACAGATTGTTCAGGATCTTGCAAAGTTTCATACTGCTTTATCTCATTACAGGCATGTCACTAGTACAAATACCTTTATAAAATGAAGTCTTTATCTTTTTTTATATATAATTGAACTGAAAATTTTCAAAATTATGTCCAAGCTATTTAAAATATTGTTTTACAGACCCTTTGATAAATATGAGTACAGTAAAACATGGATCGTTCAAAACCTGCTAGGTGCTGCCTATGTAGAGTGACAGGCTTTCAGCTTGTGCTAGTCAGTAAATGAAATCTCATGGGTTTGGGTTATTTGGGACTCAAGTTTCAGATTCTATTAAGAGCACAATTTAAGGCTTGTAATTGTTTCAGAAGAAACAATTACTCCTCAGTTCAGGATTACAACCTAGTATTTGTGTTTAAAAGGGCATTTCAAATCTTGATGCTAGTCCAGGTCAATGGGCTTACTTTCAGAGGCCAGTGAATGGTAGCTCATGTACTGAATTCTGTAGCAGATCTTTTTTTGTGTCTGTGATGTTTTAAATGTGCACTAAATGCTTGTATTTTTCTGTCACTTTCACTTCCCAAACCTCCTGATACTGTTTATCAACATAAAAAGGGACTTTTCCCACTGTTTTGCCAATAGGAATCTGGCTGTATGACTAATACATATGGTTTTAAAATAGTAGATGCCTCTGATGCTTACCCATGAATATGATGATACCATCTTGTTATGACCATAAAACTCCATATAGAAAACATTCTACAGTTCTTATTTACAATTCATTGCTGCCAGCCTACACTGATCCCACTGCATATAGTTATTTGCTTATTTTCTGAATACACCTTTTATGAATTGGACTGTTCTGTGAGTTACATCTCTAGCCAATATACTGGATATTGCTGACTTACACTAACTTAACTGCTCACATTCACTTTTGTGCTGCACATAAAAGCAATTACCTATCAGTTGCAGGGAGCAAATAATAAGCAAGGAAGAAAAATAAATCACTCCAGGCGGAGGGTTTCCAGCCCACCTGGTGCAAGGCTGTGCCTGGCAGCACCTCCCTGTGCCAGCGGTAAGCGGAGCAAGAGCAAAGTTGTGTTACGGGCCTGTGGGATGCTGAACAGGATGGCCACTGTCACACCTGGTGGCACCTGAGATCAATGTCACCAGGGCCACCATGAGTTGTTGTCTACTAGTAGTGTATGGGGGTTTTGTTTGTTTTTCTTTGAAGACTGATTTTTCTGGAAGTGCGGCAACTGAAGATGGAAGCAGTAACTGTTGTGAGAGCACTGCTCTGCCTGTAACAAAGGCTCTGTTGTGCTGGCACAGAGCACAGTGCCCAGAGCTCAGGATGTTTTCAGCCTATTTACTTTCATTTGTATTTGAGTTAATCTGGCACAGCTGCTGGAGAATAACATCATATATTAAAGCACATTTTAATCGAATGTATCCTTGATACTGTGATTTCCTTCTACTGGCAGTTTGCATGGAAAAGGTAATTAACTACAACTCTTAACTGACAGTATGACCTTAAACAAAATTGATCATGTCAAATTCTGTCCTGGAAAATCATTCAGCAGAGTATACGTGGAAAAGTCAGAAAACCTGTTGTAACATCTTTTTACTTAAACTAGCACATCTACAACCAGAGCACAAATGAGAATGACTTTTGGGTTGCTCTGTCTTGTGGAAGCCACTGCAAGAGTTCTGTCCCTCCTCTGCAGGAGAAGTCTTGTTCAGTCATTGAGAAGAGATTACAGTTGTGACTAGAAAAATGGACAAATAGAGTCTATGTTCTTTTGGCCTGAATTCCTCTCCCTCTCCTTTTCCTCTTCTCTCCCAAAAGCAATAATGAGAAAATTTATTAGGATTAATGAGTTCATGTGTACTGAAAATTTGAGATCTGCAAGCCAAAGTAAAAGCACCCAGTATAGATAAGTGCACTTTCCTTTATTGTATAGGCTGTGTGATAGGCATGGTATACAGAATGTAATACCTGCACTATAGAGGGCCTTAGAAGTGTGAAATAAGAAAGAAAAACTCACGTATGGCAATCAGCTGTAGTTTTCCCTTTATTGATTTTGCTCCTGCTCTTTTAAAAGATGAAAGATATATCTGTCAGCAAGTCCCACTGAGTTTTCGTGTGTGCTGGGCATCAGATCACTTATCTAGTGTTCCAAAATACTGTTTGTTCTACAGTCAGAGCTTACAAAGATGCAGCCTGATGGATCTCAAGTAAATATTGATGAATGGTGAAAGCTTCTTTCTGTTATCTTACCTGTTGCCCACAAATATGAAACAAGGATAAATATAGAAGAGTGACCTAAAAGTTCTGTCTGGCACATTCTTAAATCATTAGTGAATGCATTTAAAATGTTGCTAGTTTCCGTCTTTCAATTAAAAAATAACTTATTTTGTTCTCTATGGCAATTACTTTTGGTGGAAAGCTGATGAAGATCGTTTATCTCTGTTTACCTCTACAGGTTGTTAAGGAAGTAATTTTGCTCTTCCTTTGCTGCTGCTGTTTTAAGTATTTTTTCTGGAAAGAAAGAAGGTATGTTCTTGAGGCTGGCAGGCCTTGGCTGATATGCCTCACCTAAAAATTTGACTAACAATATTTTTAGCTCTTGCATGTCCAGTGGGTGGTGTTGCTGAGAGAGGCACAGCTTTCTGGGCTAGCAGAGGCCAGGGATGAGGTCAGTACCACAGGCGTGCCCCGATGGTGACGGTGAGGGCGATGGCTGCAGCAGATGTTGACTGGGCAGCCAGCAGGAAAGGCAGCAAGCAGAGGCAGTTCTACAACTGTTTCGAGGGAAAAAACAAAGTAGTTGCAGCCTCTGTGAGACAGCTGTCACATTTGGAATGAGATTCAGTAAATTATATTCAGTCACTCTGGAAATAACGAGCAAAATTATGGTTAAGATAGAGTTTGCAGAAGCCAATTTTTTAAAGAGCCATTATGTAGCCTAATGATGTGTTCCACCAGGAGATTTAAGACTGCAACCTGTTCTAGGGTGGTTAGGCTGAATGCAAAACAAGTGTTCTGGCCAGCTTTCTTCACAGCATTTCTTTCTGCATTTTCGCTTGTATTATTTTAGTCTTGGCATGACAGAGTTTTAGGGTGTTTGTCCAGCAGCTGGGACAGACAATGAGTTATTATCTGCTATCGGAGGGGAAACAAAATAAGCATCAGTGCTGAATTGGACTTAATGATCCTTGTGACTCACTTCCAACTGAGGATATTCTGCGATACTGTGAGTGCCGAAATACTGGTGGCAAACGGCTCCGGGGGCCGACACCTGCCTGAGGCACTCTCAGAGCCCGGCGTTCACCTGAGAGCCGCTGGGCTGGCATTCAGCACGCGCAAAGCGAGCGTTCTGTTATCCTAACGCGGCTGCCAGCGCTGAAAACTCCGCATTCGGACAGACTGCCGCGTGTCCCACGCCGGGCAATTACCACGACCCTCCGCAGCTGCGGGGGCCCGGGCCGGGCGGGGCCGCGGCCTGCGGGCGCAGCGCTCGGCACCGCCGCATTGTCTCCCTGCGGGGCGGGGCGAGCGGCCGCGGCGGCTCCGC
>VZRZ01000277.1:0-168250 GCA_013398175.1 Climacteris rufus | reverse complement strand
CTCGCCGCCCCACTCGGCTTCTGGTGGGGATTGTCCCGGTGCGTAGCTGCTGGTCAGTCCAGCGGCGGGCTGGAGACGAGTCACGGCCGTGTCACTGCCGCGGCGTCGGACGCTCCTGGGTTTCTGGAAGCGCTGCTCGGTCGGGAAGCTGATTCACTGCTCAAGACTTGGTTGCTCAGAGCCGTGGTTACCCTTTCTTTTTAGTTTTGACAGGTCTATTGTCCAGCAGTTATACCTTTTCCCCCATAATTGTAGTGTCCCTTGCTGCCCCATAACAGAGCATTTTAGCCAGGCAGTTGTAAGAAGGCGATGCTCTAAACCGCCGTTTTATTAAAGAATTTGAACTAGTGTGTGGAAACAAGAGTTGAGACAATTAGTGGAGAGAGGTTCTTTATGTTTTGACTCTTTGTAGTTTTTTTAATGAGCAAAATTGATGAGGCTTATGTGGATATGTATTAATAGATGCTTTTGTCAGTTGCTCTCTCATCTTTTTGCATCCCAGGGGAAATGTTGGTCCTCTCCATTTTTAGTATAGCAATGTCTGCATTGTCCTAACAATTGGATCTTGACTTTGTTCACACATTAAAATTCACAGTCATGAGGAAGTACTGCTTTTTTCCCCCTTTTCCCCCATTTTGTGATATCACCTGCTAAGATTCAATGTGTAGTAAGTAATGAATACTGTTACTACCTTATAGGATTATTGATGGTTATTAATTTCTGTGCTAATAAAGGTTCTCCTTTTTCTGATTGTGAGCATTTATAGTCCTAATGCCATTGTCTGTACCAAGCAGAAACTTAAGAGGGAAAAGGGGGAAGGTGGACCACAGAATAGAACTGAAGCTTGGTCAGAGAGGCCTACTGCTTGCTGAGCTGCTGATCATGCTTTGCTCCGTCAGGAGAAAAGCAACAAGGCAGAGCACTGGAGCAGGCTGCCCAGGGAGATTGTGGAGTCTCCCTCTCTGGAGACATCCAAACCACATTTGGACACATGCCTGTGTAACCTGCTGGTGGTGACCCAGCCTTGGCAGGGAGTTTGGACTAAATGATCTCCAGAGGTCCCTTCCAGTCTTAACAATTCTGTAATTCTGTGAAAATCTCCCACCAAAACTAGGAGCAATTACAATGGGGTGGATTTGGGATTTTAGATTGCACAATTCTTTACATCATAGATTGCTGCTTGAAAATCATGTCAGCCAACTGTTTTTCCTGAACTAGTATGCTAATAGATATTTTGTTTGCAGTTTAGTTGATCTGTAATATCAGTTATCCTAGAAATACAAGTTAAGAGAAGGAAATAAATGTGTTTTTAAATTTGGTTGAAGAAAAACTGGTGTGATGGCTCCTGGAGTTGTAGGCTATAATTCTAAATTGGCTTCGCATTTCTCAGTATAGCTTACATGAACAGGGGAAATGTACATAGTTTTGTCATTTTCTGTCAACAGAGTAAAGGAGTCAGGTGAAGTTCAGCTCAGTTTCAGTTGGCTGCTGCTTGAAGAGATAGTAGGAAGGAAACTAGAGGAATTTCTGGAAGAACGTTATTACAATGCTACATAACTGTTAAGAATCTATAGGAATAGATTATAAAAAGGAACACCTTTATTTTGCAGTGACTATGATTGGTTGGGGAAATACAGAACATCTTCAATAGGCAGCTTCTGATAAAGTAGACTGAGCCTACCCTAGAAAGGATGTTGCAGAATTTCCACTGTGTCTCTACTTAAGCTGTCTCAAGCACTTGCTATGTGTATTTTTGTTCCCAATCTATAGGTGTGTCCGCTTGCCTTCTCTCCCATCTTTTTGAGGCTGACTAGAAAACTTCCATTAATAGAAGGGTGGTTTTAATTTAAAACTTACTGTAAGTCAAATTGCTATAATGCCTGATCTATCAGAGTTGCTGTAAAACAACTGTGAAGTGTGTTATCTTGACATTGTCTTTTATACAATATACATTAATTTGAGCTTTCTGGGTTTTGTTGTAGGTTTCATTCCGTGAGTAGAATTTGATCAGTTGCATGGTTTCATACAAGTCTTAAAGCTTGCTGAGGTTTAGCGTTTGATGGTTATATGTTAATTCTGTCTTCTAATACAAATAGGGACTATTTATATTTTTTATATTCATGTTATAATTTGCCTTTTTAAATTTTATAACAGTGAATAACTTTGTAGGAAAATTTTCTTCCTCTTCACAATAAAAAACCTACTAACACTGTTGTATTTTCAATTTAGCCTAAAACTGTGTGTAGGCTACCTCTGATTGAAAGCATACTACAGGCATTCTGGTTCTTGTTACTTTCCTGCTGCTTCCGGTGCTGCCTCAGGAGCATTGCCTGCTAATTATAAACAATGTTGATGTCTACCATATGTTTTGGTAGAAAGTACGGGATTCCTGCTGTCCCACTAAACTCAAATGCCTAGCTTACTAGTATTTGTGAATATACAGTGGAAATGTTGACTCCCCTGTCATGTAGCTCTGTAAGAAACCCTTGTTTTCAGCTTCTAAGGAAATAAAGTTTTAGATTGAGTAGCAAAATCAAAAAATATGGTCAAATATTTTTTCATTTAAATTTGCAGAATTCAGGACCTGGAGCTCAAACTTGTAACCCTAAAAGACAGTGTTGCATTCCAGTACCAATGGTAGGTAGGCTAAATCTCTTTCAAAAAATGAGGTTTTTACAATTTTCATGCATTATGTTTGGTTCTTGTGAAGCTTTGATGCTGATGAATGTACTGCATATAACAATATCTTTGCAGTCGATTTTGTAAAATCTTAGACTTTAACTCATGCCTTCTTTAAATTACCTGCTTTACTTTGTTTTCATTTTGTGACTTTTAAAAAATCTTTTGAAGGTGCTATAACATCAACAACGGTGATATTAAAGTTCTGTTACATAGTTTGGCTGTGCAACTTTTGTTACTCTGTGTCTCCTGTCGTGTTAGTGTCTCACAAGGAGAGGAGTGTCTGCAGGCGTGTTAGAGGGTGTTTAAGCATAAGACTGGAGATAAGTGAATTCTAATTTTAAGAGGGTTCTGTGGTAGTAGGTGAGAGTAAGGAAAGACGTAATAGCATAGAGGTAGTTATTTTTGCTCTGCTAGTGTTGATAAGCTTGTGCTGGAAGATAAATGAGAAACCTGAGAGTGTTGATTGAGCAAGTAGAAAAATGCATTTGGCAAAACTTTCTGCACTTAACACTAAATAAGAGTGAGATTTTTGAAGTGAGGATAACCTTACAGCAGATGCTAAATTCAACAAGGAAGCAAGCGAAAATCAATCTGGAGTGTTGTTTTCCTGTTTCCAGGTGAGAAGATGAACTGCTGCATTTTGGACAAGCTGAAGTTTGGAATGCTGAGACATAAAGAATCCATTAAGAAGGAAATTACAATAGTTAAGAGGAGATGAAGGTATGACATAGGGCTTTGAAGAAACAATTATTCAAGGGAGATAGATATAGTAGGCATGAGGGAATTCAGAGCCAATATTATTAACTCCTATGATATTGGCAGAGTTGTCTTTGAGATGTGTTCTTAGTGAGGTATCATGAAGGATAAGTGTTGACCAGACCAAGTAAGGCCAAAAGAAATGTGTTCAAAGAATAAGATAAATGTTTTTGATGTTTGCTTGATGTTTTGGCCACTAAATGATATCTGTGACTGAACTTTAGAAAATAAATGTCCATTCTTGAGAGAAGGGGTCAGGATGGACACATAGATGAAAATTGCCGAGGGTTATTTATGTTTTGGTGTTGGAAAAAGTGATGTTTTCTCTCTAATCAGTATACCCTCATTGCAGGTTGTCTTTTTCCTCTCTGCTGGTGTTCTCTTTGCTAATTATTTCATTCTGCATTCTTACTTGACCCTAGAAAATAGTATAATTGGAAAATGTGTGTGTTGCATCTATGCAGAATGCTCCAGGGAGCAGCTTATAGAGCTGGATTTTTATGTTCTCTGAAGCATGTGACCATTTATTTATTTATTGGTAGTGGAATGCTACATGTTTTGAGAGGATGAGGGGGAAAGAGAGAAATGCTGTGGTTACTGTAGGTGTTTGCTGCGGCTGATTTAATTTGTGATTTGCAGTTGAAATGTTCAGAATTTTTAATCTGAGTACAAATACTTAAGACATCCATGAAAGTTAAGGAAAGGTTTTTCTCCTGCACCCAGTAATTCAAGGATAGCTTAGATATTTATTTTTACTTTGTAGACCAGTGAATTCCTGGATTTCTGAAATATGTGCACAAGGTATTTCTTTATCAGATCTGGTACATTTCAGTCTCTTGTACTTTCATGTTTGGTTCACATTAGCTAAATTTTCAAGTTTTTTATTTCTTATTGAAGAGATTTGTATTGATACCCTCATCATGTCTACCTTATTTATTGTGCAGTGAGGAGAGTAAACACACAACTGTAATTTTTTTTTGTTAATGCAGAGGAAATTGTTCAGCATGTTTCAAGGTCCACAAAAAATCTTACTCTTGAGCTGGTAACTTTTTGATCAGGTATCAAACCCAGAGTTTTAGGGATTTGTCTTTTTATTTAAATAGTTTTTTTATTAGCCCCTTGTTCGTTATCTTTTTGTTGTGATCAGTTTTCTCCACTCCAAAGGGATGACTGCTTTTGTGCCTGCTACACTTTTGTCTACACACCCCACCTACTTTTCCTTTCAAACAGCACCTTTCTCTTTCATACCCCTGCCACTCAATGGCTTTCAGTGTAGGACAGCTTTTTTTTTTTTTTGCTTCCACTCAGTTGGGTGTCACTATACTGAGCTGGGAAGTTATTCCTGAGGCCCAGAGCCACATGCACTTGTAACCAATGCCAAATTTGTGTATTTTTATGAAGTTGTAAGTTGTTTTCTTATATAAGTGTGATAAAAAGAACAAGAAGTTCTAATCTAGCACGCCAGAGGAAAGTGTTTTTTCATGTGTTCCAGACTGCCAGCAGTTGCACTCATCAGTACAGCTGTTTGTCTTTTGACTTTGTCTTTTGACTTGGATGCTTATGGTCTGGATTGTCCAATCCCATTCATCCCACAGTTCTAGTTCATTTTATGAAGTATTGAAGGCATAGGAGCTCTCTCATCTTTCATCACAAACTAGTTTTGGACAGTTCCTCGAAGAACTGGTGATGACTTACTTGTAGGTTTTGGTTTGCTTTTGTTTGTTGTTTTGGTTGGTTTTTGTTTTTTTTTTTTTTTCAGAAAAGAGAGCTAGAAGAGGAGTATGTAATTTTATTTTACTATTTGTTGGTTATTTTTATTCCCCCTAACCTGAGACTCAAAAAGTAGTTCTGTGGGAGAATTTGCAATTCGTATGATTCTGTACTATTTCCATGTGACTTCTGACTAAGGAAAATTTTAAGAGCTAAAAGTGAGAATTTTCTTTCAATGAGTTTTAGAGAAGTGTGATGAGGAAGATAAAATGTCTGAGGTGTGCTTTGAACATAGCATTTCGATTGATCTATTGCTATGTAGAAAGTAGTGGAAGAAGCAGGCTCTTACCTTGCATCTTTTTATGTATTCTGTGTTCACTTGGCAGTGTTAAGTGAGCTGGGACTGTACCAGGTGATGGCAACTTCTGCTGGTTTGGCTGCCTGTTGCAAGGGAAGGAGGGTGTGAGGTACATGAGTCTTCTCTTGCTGGTGTAACATCTTGCATAGGCAAGCTGTGGGGTTCTGCATTAAGGTAAATGGAGTGTCTTACTGTAAAAATGTATCAAAAAAGGAAATGTGGAGATGCATACAAAAACCTGTGGCTTATTTTCTCTATTATTCTAGATTAATGAGGCCTGAAAACTGCTATTACTTAACATTGACCGTGTGTTTGGCTTGGACTGAGGCTGGAATGGGTAGAAAATTCTAGCAAGCTGTCATTTTGTATTTCGCATGTTGTAGCATGGTTATGAATGTCTGCATGTGTTCCTTTGGGTTGTGCAAGTTTGCTCTCTGTGAGCATGGCTGGTGAATCCAAGGAGTGCTGTTCCTTGAGAATGTGCTCATTGCTGCACAGCATCCTGTGGCTGACCTTGTACGGAAAGACTGATGTGATGGTATTGTGTTTCACAGCTGTACGTGCAGATGTTATTGTGCATCCTTAGTTATATGTGCTTGGTACTCTTCCTTCTTTTTTTTTTTCCCCTCTGATGCTTGCTTGAAGTCTGAGGGAAAGCTCTGTCATTCTGTGAAATGAATAGTTGGCAGTGATCAAAGTGAAATTCAGCTCAGGTGCACAATGTCTTTTTCTTCTCAGATGGCATAACCTCTTACTCACCTGTTCTCCATTTGCTGGTTTGCTATTCATTATGTTGCTCATCACTTCTTTTTGTTGCTCATCTTTTTATTTCACTTTTTACAGAGTGTTGAGGGATTGAACAAGGGTGGGAAATGAATATGCAATGTGGGTTAGTTGGAGGAAGTAGTTAACAGGCAGTTTTTCTGAATTCTATTATTAGCTTTAGTTAGAAGACAAAGTCTATAAGGTAAGACTTGAACCTTCAGGTGAAAATGGAGTGGAATTGTAATGTTTCCAAGCTTAAATTTATCATGTGTGTGACAATGTGCTTTTGGATCATGGCCTAGCATGCTGTTAACCTCAACTTTAACCCAAATCAGAGCACATTTTCAGTCTGTCCATTGAACTGCCATATCAAGTTGCTGAGTTAGAGTACTAGCAGTGTATTTGTAATGGGGACGGAACAATTTACAATGGAAAAAACATTGAATGGTTGCATCTTGCTTTAAAATTAAAGAAGCTTACATACTCATGAAATATACTCAGTCTATGTTTTTTATTTTCTGAATTCTTTAGTGTGAATTAGCAGGTTACAGAAGATCAGGAATATTTTTGTTGTGTACAACTCCAAAATCAGACATAGTAAAAAACTTGTATGGGTTTTTTTCTGGATAGATTTTACAGATGATTAAAAAGACAAAAGTGGTTGAAAAAGCAAAAAATGTATTTGATCTTCCTTAAATACCTGGAGTTACCTTTTCTCCTGAGGGCTCTAATGTTAAATATTTATTAGTGATGCTCATAATACCTTAAAGAGTAAAAACCGAACACTGCATTTGTATACTGATGTTCAGCTGATGTTCAGCTGTCAGGTTTTATCATTATTTTGAAACTGTCCAGCTCAGTAGCTGAATTCAAGGTGCTTTTTAATTGAAGGCAGCATTAACTGTTGAATATTTACAGCCTTTTTCTATTTTGGGGGCAGGTGTGTGCTTCTCAAATTACCCTGGGGCATCAGCCCTGGAGACACCTTCGTTTTTGTTCTCTCTTTGTGCAACTTCCCTGTGAGAGATATGACATCCTTTAATGTAGCTTTAAAGGAATGTGGAATAATAATCTACATAGATAATTGTGATATTCAGCTTTCTCTCTGTCTTTTACACATGGATTTTATTTCTGTATGGAGCAGATGAACTTGTTTTAAGCTGATTCAGGGAAAACATGGGGTAATGCTTTGTGGGTTGAAGTTACCATCTGAAAAAGCCTGCATGCTGGCTTCAGAGAATGAGGATGTTAATTTCTGCAATTCAGAAGTTGATCTAAAAGAAAAAATATTTTCATCCTGTATGATTTGAGGCTTTAGTACTATTGTTATTTGTGGCATTGTTTCTGCCTGGACTTGCAAGCTGCTACAGTTTTGAATGTAGCTACCCATCTGCTCCTTGGTTATTTATAGGCAGATTTGTGGAGCTCCTTCTAATCTTTCAAGTCTTCAAAAACATTAATGAATTAAACATCACAATACTCTTGTAAAAAGAGAATTAGATGGAGGAACTGAATGGAGACTAAAAAGGATAAATGACTTGCTGAAAGCCATATGTATATTTCCTAGCAGAACAGGGAATAGAAACCAGATTTTTTTTTCTTACTTTAGTCCTGTGCTTAACAGACCAGCTATACGCTCTTGGGTGATAGATGCTAAGGGAATAAAGAAAGTACTTGTTCTCTGGAACTTGCGGCAGATGCTCGTGTGCAGACTAACCCATTTCAAGACCTTTCACCAGGTACTGCGAGTATTAAAGATATCAGGTCTAACAAATAAGAATAAATGTGTTAATATTAATTCTCATTAGGCCTGAATTTGTTTTCATTGTTAATGTTTTTGAATAGTGGTTTCCCCTGGTTGTTTAGAAAGAAAACACCTGCTACTTGCAGGACAGCTTCTCTCTGACATCTTACTTCCAGTTGTCTAGTTAACTTGTCCCTTTGCCCCCTGTCTTTTTTAGACTTTTACAATGGTTTTAAACAGTGTCTGGACATAGGTCCTTATTTAATTCTGTTTTGTAATTAGATGACACTGAAGGTGTGTAGCATAAAATGCAGGTGATACTTTCCATTCATGGAAGATTCTGCACTGTGATGAATTATAGTACTCATTGTGTGTGAAATTTTTTGATTTTTGGTAGGGTGTTTGAGGATTTTTGTTTGGTTTTGGTTTTTTTAGAAGAACCTCTGAAATTTTAGACTGCAGAGCAAAACAATTTAATTTACAGTTTTTGTAGAGCATAGAAATGATAGAGGATGCAGCCTACCAGGTTGTGATTTGATTTCAGTTTGGAGTGCAGCCTGAAATATTGTTTGCATTTTTTCCTGTTCTGTAATTTTTTTAACTGTTTATCAGCTCCCCAACTTCCCATCCTCTCTTTAATGTATACGTATTTCATCTAAGTTTGTAAAAGAATTTTCTCCAGAAATAGTATTAGTTTCTGTTTATCAAGGGTACTGGAAGAGTTTTCTAATTCACTGGAACACCTTTCAAATATGTAGATTTTAAATACAAATATTATGCAAATTTAGTGTTGCCACCTTTCCGTGGAAATCTCCAAAAGAATGAATACATTGTTGGAGACTGACATTACTATAGTGATATAATAACCTGAAAGTCTGTGACTAAACAAGTTCAGTGAAGTTCTTCAATGTGCATTGAATTGTACAGGAAACATGTTTTACGGTTTGTATGTTATTTCAGTTGACAAAGTAGATTGCAGGTGGGCAGCACTCTAGATTGTTTCTGAAACTCAGAAAACAAATTTAACCTCTTTCATATCTGTAGCATTTCAGCATGTAAGAGTTATGTCTTGATTTGGAAGTGATAAAATGCAGTTTCCTGAAGTATTTTACTTTCCTTACGTGAAATCTGTTCTCTTCAGTGCTCTTGTTTTTCTTCTGTAGTTTCTCTCTATTTAATGAGTTCAAATGTTCTTTTATTGATGAATAGACACTGAATCTGTTTCTTTCAGTGAAATAGTGGTGCAACATTGAGCAAGAAATAATCTTCTCTTCATGCTAAATTGAGAGCTTTTAAGCAGTGTACCTTTTCAAAATGGCTTTGGTGGCTCCCATTGGAAATTAGATGCGAGCTGTCTTGCAATTGTTCACTTCCCAATATTAAGAAAAGACATTTAGTTTAATCCATCCTGAGATTGTCTGGATGTTAAAAATGGAGAAGGATGGTAAACTTGTTTTTTTAAAGAAAGAGAGGTAGTTGTAAAATTCAGGAGTTTCTGGAGCAAAAGCCAGGTGTTTGAAATTATCAGCAATTGTTCTAATTGCTCTGACTCACCTCCCTCCACTCTGAACAGAATGCTTCCTTTGGTTTCAGGAAATACTGAATAAAAGAACTATTTTGATCCATGGACAGTGCCACTACTGTGGCAGAAAGCCAAGCAATGCTTTCATATTAAATAAATAGGTCTTTTCAGAACAGCGAAGAAACATGTTCCCTAGAGTCAGTAAGTAGATGCAGACTTTTGTTCCTGTGTGGAAGTATCAAGATAATGAAGTGTGTGTAGGTTTGAATTTCATTCATTGATTATAAAAAGAAGCATTTGTAATAGTTTTGAAATATAACTTGGGGAGGAGAGGAAAAAATCATTCAGGTATGTATTCCACATCTTGAAAAAAAAAAGTTAATGCCAATGTTAAATAGCTTACACGGAGTGGTTTGAGAGACAAAAATGGCTGCCTGAGTAATTATTGAATTTTGTGTTTTTGCAACAAATAACTACAATTTTTTGTCTAAAGTATACAGAAAGCTTTAATAGGATGCTTTTTGAGTAATGGTTTAAAGAGCAAGCTGACATGGGACTCACTTTCTTGAGAGAACTGAAATTTGTTTGTTTCTTTTCTATAATACGTGGAGTGTGAATTTTATATAATTGGCAAAAATTACACTTAAATATCAAGATTTTGGGATAAGAGATGGGAATGAACATTGTGACACATTACCCATTGGAATAGGAAGTGACAGTAAAAAGCTATTGAAAAGTTTTTTCTTTTTAAAATACTATGATAAAAATTCTTTTTTGTGTATGTGTAATGAAGCTTATTGTTTTATTGTTTAACATGAAAAGTGGTAACTATTTTACTCCAGGCTATTTGGATTTTGCTGGTTTTGTTTTTTGGTTTTTTTTTTTTTTCTCCTAGATCATTTATAGGTTTTATTCAGTTAATTCCCCTCATGCCAGGAAAAACAAAGTTCTGTTTGCGTGCATGAATGCTGAAGTATCCAGAGGTTGCAATCTGAAGCCCTATGCCTGGAACGAAAAAAAAAAAAAATCTGTTTTTATTTTGACTGGATACCGGCACATATCTTGAATTGTGTATTTCAAGGCAGAATTAGGCAATTTTAATTGCATGGATTGATTTTTGGAAGTAAGAATTCAGAAAGCTACAAGCAGATGCCAAGTACTACTTTGTGTAGGCTGGAAGAGGAGGTTGCAGTTCAAGCATGCAGTGGATTTGTCAGTAAAACACAGAAGCTTAATCCAGGTGAATTGTAGTTCATAGTGCAAGGAAAATTGCATGAGGGTAAGAAGGAGGCAAAAGAAGCAGAAGCATTTCCAGGTACAGGTTAGATGTAGTTATTCAGGCTGTTGGATGTTTTTCTTCAATTGAAGACCTGCTAATGGCAGAGTAATGGCAGTGTCCTGACATAAATGTAGCATAACATATTTAGATAATTATTATATTCTTGGTAATATGGGACAAACTGTGCAGAAATGCAGTCTTATTTGCACTTACTTTACGTCTGAATGAGCAAACAGATGACCTACCTGTATATTAATTGTAGTTTAATAGGGTTGGGAAATAGGATTTTATATAAATGATCTTGTTGTCCTTGGTTGAGATTCTGCTTTGATTTTTCTGACAGGGCTGTTTGTTCCCCCTCGATGAGAGGAAAGAAATCTTGAATTAAATATTTGCATGGATAAATGCCTACAGTGATGTTTTTTTCTGAAGCTTTTACAATACTTTGGATTTTGGTTACAGTGTTCTGTGCTTCCTTCAGAAGAGTACAGAAGTGTAACACTGTGAAACACTGTAATTGATTTCCAGTGCCTGACAAGTTTAACTTCTTGTGTTTCAGAGCTGCGAAAATTATCTGAAGTAGAATGGAAGCATCAGTAATATTACCTATTCTGAAGAAAAAATTGGCTTTTCTTTCAGGTATGATTTCAGTTCTCCTCAACTGGTTCCTCCCTGCATAATTTGAATGGGCTATTTAAGTTGGTTATTTGTATTTCCTGGATGTATTTAAGAGAAATATATTGTTGGTTAGTGCTTTGTCCTATTTCAAAATAATCTCTGGAACTTTTAATTTCTTAAATTAAGCTATTGATGTTGGAGTTTAGAACTTGGTTTTGCTGTAACCTGTAGCTCAACCTGCAAAGTTGTTGTCAAGAAGTTCAGTAAGAGAGTGATGATTTAGTAGACATCCAGTCCTTTCTGGTTTGTTTTTTTGGGGAGAGGGGCGGTTTGTGGCTTTAAAAATGCAGCGCGAATATTTTCAGGATTTTCCTGATAAATTTTTTCCTTCCTTTTCACCTGTCTTTTCCCCAACATAGAAACACATGGAAGCAGAATTAGCCATGCATTGCAACAGTTTGATTATTTCCAAGTAGTTAATACAGGGGAGGCTGTAATTATCATTGTATGTACTAAAACTTCTTGAATCTTATGTTTAAGGTAACTTTTTCTCTTCCCTGTGCTGGAAAAAAAAAAAAGGGAATACTTCAAATGGTGAATGACATTCTCTTGCTGATTTCACTGCTGTCATAGATAGCTATGTTAATTCTTGGTGTTTGATTGTCTGATCTAGTGTAGGTAGGTAACTTACAGAACATTTGTCAACTGCAAAAATTGACAAGGGTTGCCATAAATATTCTTCTGATTTAGTTTATTTTAGTCAATTTTTTAGCTAGTCTAGTTTAGCCTGCTCTAGTCACTTAACAAGTGAAGCCTGTTCTTTTTGTTAGTAGAATTTATTTTGCTTTGAATTTGCCCACTGTCCCCAGCAACTGCAAATCAAACAATTCCTATTTAAAAACAAAGAAGCAAAGCCCTAAAACTCAACTTATATTAAAGCCTGGGACAGTGGGGAGTTTCTTGCATAGTAACAGCAGATGTGTAGCGAGTTGGTTGTTCAGCATTATATATCAAGGGGAAATTCTCATTAACTAGAGTGCATTTTCAATTTGATGTTAAGTCTGCCTGATCCATTTCAAAATACAGATGTTCTTAGTGGAAAGTAATTTATTGAGTGGCATTTTAAATGCTAGGAACCTTTTTGGACCTATGTATTTCTAAGTAGGTTTGATCTTTTTGGAATTGATTGCTATTAGGGTGCTTTAATTTGATGAATGGTAAAGATTGATGCAGCAGATCTTTTTAGCATTCTGCAGTGTAAGTAAAGGAACTTGACAGACAAATCAGTTCATCATATTGCTTTGCATCCATTTTACTCCATGTAATTTCATAAATAAAATACATTAGTGATTAAAAATATAATCAGAAAAATAATACTTTGGGAAAGTGTTTTGCAGTGTTTATATACTGAAGTCTCTTGTAATTTTTGAGTTAAATTGGAAATTTATTGGAAATTATTTCTCATTGGAAATTACAAATAATGTTGATCCTGCCTTTTTCTGGAAGCAAAACAGAGTGGTTTCTAATGGAGCAGTGTCTCCTCAGATTTAGAATCCATGGCTGTATAGCTTTCATATTGGTAGGCCATTACAAGTAGCAGGAAAGAAAAGGAAAGCTACTAAGTCAACAAAAAACCTTGAACAACGACTTTGGTGCAAAATTAACTAAATTTCTTTTTTTTTGTGTGTGATTTTGTGATGCTCTCAGTTTCTTTTCTTAGCAGTGTTTACAAGGGGGAAAATCCTGTCAGTTGTTACACAAGATGTATTGACATGAAATAATAATTTAGATAATTACTGTGGTCTTTTTGTGAAATGTCAAGAGATTATAATTCTGGAGTTTGGGTTGGGTTTTGTTTAGTCAGTTCAACAAATGCTGTTTAAATCCAAGTATCTTTCCTTTTCTTCTGCTTCCTCGCTCAATTTTCAGGCTTTCTGCCGTTCACAAACAGAGAAGAGTGGACAGTCTGTAAATAACAGTTGCTTTAGATTGTGATTGTGATGCCCTCCTAGTTTCTGCAGAAAGCATCTGTCATTTGTCCTTTCTCATACAGCACCACTCTTTAATTATTTAGTTTAGAAATACAGTTATTAAAAAGTGTATTGCTGTTTGCCAGCAACAATTCTTTCCCAAAAAAGAGGAAAGGACTACAACTATTGCAGTGGGCCACTGAAAGCAAGTAGGTCCTTTATGAAAATGTGGAAAGTTCGGTGTATCAGTGGGTCTTTAAAACTCCAAATTTGGAGAGTTTGCACAGCTTTGGAAACAAGGAAGAAAACCTGTTGCAATTAAGATTCCAACATATGTTGTGTAAACAGACAGAGTTTGTTCATTATCTTGCATGCACCTCATGGATGGGGAGAATTCTTACCAAATTATGTCAACGTGTGTGTGTAAATCTGCCAGCATTACTGTGCTCATGCACTTTTCTTATTTCTGCACAGCTGTTACTATTCTGTGAAAAGTTGTTCTTACTGATTAGATAGAACTCAAGTTCTACTGCTGTTGAAGAACTTTATGAAACAAAAGCATTATTTAATTGCTTTAGCCATGTGTATAACACAATTTTAGAATAAAGATGTTTTCTCAGGTTACTTTGCTTCGCTTTCACCCAGTTAAACCTGTGATTATAGCTATCTTTGTACAGTTTTTCTAAAATATGGAAGAAATTGCTTAGTAACTGACTCCTACATGTGTTTAAGTGTGTTGTGGTTGGGGTTTTTTCCTTAATAAAAGGATAATGTATTAAAACTTATTGTTTGTAATATTGTTTGTATAACTTTTACCAGAAAGGCTTGAAAATGCATATGAAGATTAAGGCAAGTGGTTGAAAATATTTATCTTAATCGTGAGGTGACTGTTGCCTGTTTGTAAGTAGGTCTAGAAATCGTTGTGTTTGAGTGAACTGCCAGTTTAGAGTGCATGCCATGGGCAACCTGTGTGGCACCAGATCCTCCTTTGTATAGTTCTAGGAGCTCCAGTTGGAGCTTCTGGGTACATGCTCTTCTTGTGAGCTGACCAGGTTTCTGATAGGCTGGTAATGTAAAAGGTCTAAGAGATGCTTTTTAATAATGTAATCTAGAAATGCAAAAATAATGCTTCTGGAACACTTGATTAGTGTTGTTTGTGTTGAAAGTATTAAATGAAAAACTGTGACAGATATGGGTGTGGGCTATGCTCTGATGCCCTTAATGTCTTAAATATCCATGCAGTGAATGAACCTTCACAACTGAGAGGTGACATGTCAATTGAGATTTTCACAGCAACTGTAAAGGTTGCTTTTATGATGTAGTTTGACACCACTTAACTGCAAAGTATTTATTTTAAGTAAAAGTCATCACATTAACTTTCTGATTGCTTTTCCTCTCTGAAACAGGAGGGAAGGACAGAAGAAGTGGCCTCATTCTGACAATTCCATTATGCCTTGAGCAGACAAGTATGGATGAGCTGAGTGTCACACTAGACTATCTTCTAAGTATACCAAGGTGATCTGAAAGGCTTTCTGTTCATAGCTGTTTGGTTTTTTTTTTTTTCCATTTGCAGAAGTGATCTTTCTATTGTTTTTTTAATATTACTTAAATGTTTGCTCAGAACATAATACTGTCTGGCTGAATTAGAAGCACATCCCAATAAGTGAAGGAATATGTACTAAGGCTTGCCTATGTCCTTTTATTCTGTATCTGTAACTTTAGTTTTTTTTAACCTTGTGTATTTCCTTCCTCCTTTCTTGGGATAGCTTTCATAATTTCTTTTTAATGACAATGCACTTAACGGGCTAAGTAAATTAATGAGCCATTCCAATCAAACTCCTAGGCTCACAAACGCAGCACTGCCCATTGCCTCCTCTTTCTTTGCTACATACCACATTCTTTGTAGCTTGTAGTGCTTCAGTGTTCACTAAGTCTAAAAACTATGCAGTCTTACTGAAGTCAGCGAGCACCTGAAATGTTTAAAGTTAAGGTAGTGCTTTAATGTGCTGAATGATGACTTGAGTATCCTGTCATCTGTAGCTTGCTGTAAAATCATAATTCATTAAGTTCTGTGCGTGTGCCACTGCAAGCTTATAGTGACAGTTTTTGGTCCTGGCTTAGTTACCTGCATTTCGTTTTTATTAGGATCCAGGGCTTGATCTTTATCATAGTTTTATTTTGTCCTCTTGTTCCACTGCTTTATAAAGGAAAGAAGCCTCTCAGATAAATGCTTGCTTTTGTATCCGTTTAAATTTCTGTCCTGGAAACAGAGCAACAATGGCATAACTAAAGACTGTTGAGTGTACTTTGCTTATTGTAATCTATAAATGTTTTTACGACATAGTTAAATGATCCACTTTTGTTTTTTTGGTAGGTAAGACTTCAGAAAAATTCTGATTGACTGAGAAGCAAGAAATAAAGTCAAATTATTTGAAAGTAAAACATCAATAGTCATGAGTATATTGCACAACATTTTAGTTGTGTAAGTTTTAGGGTTTCTCAAACAGCTTGTCTTTTGTAAAGTGATGAAAATAACAAATGGTCATCCACACAAATCATCTCACTGACTTAAGGACTTGGCTGTATTTATGGAACAGATGCAGGCATTCTTTTTTCTAGTAAGCATTAATTATTCTGCAGTCTCATCCTGATATATGTCTTTACATATATTAGTGTAACAATAACTGTCTAAAAATTGAACCAAAGTACTCTTTGTACTCAGTAGAAACTGGGAAATCTATTTGAAACTGAAGCCAGTGTTCCCTCATTTAATGTTATGTTTGTCAGTTGTGGAAAAAATTACCTCTCTAGTATGGTGGCAGTATGGAAAAATCATCGTCATTTTGGTTTGTATGTTGTTTCTCAGTAGGAAATACAAACTTATTGGCCTAAGTGCTTTTCATTTTTATTCAGGAAAGACTTGCTGAACAGTGTTCGGGAAAAAGAGGAATGAGAGGAGGGATATTGTCCCAAACCCAGACAGCTGTCTGAGAAAAATTAATGTTACTTTTTTTCCCGATTTCTATGTGTAAGCTAACCTAATATGTTTAACTTTTAATTCAGTTGTGCATGATATGTAATGTAACTATAACTGGTTTGAGACCTTCATTGGAGTGTCTAGTGGATGGCTCTGTCCAAAATTTGAGGGGCATAACTGCTTAAAGTGTCTTGGGTGGAATTCCTTTGGAGTGTGAGTGTAAAGCCAGCCTAAAACTTCAGACAACTTATTCCTAGTGTTGAAGTTTACTTGAAGTTATGCCTTTCTTTGATGGTATTTAAAATTCTTAGATTCTGAGGAAGAATAAAAGTGGCAATGTTATGCTGTTGTCTGTTCATACTAAAGTTTGCTTCCTTTGTTGTATTCTCTGTATTGTGGCTCAGATCACCAAGCTTTTTAATTAATTATTTTAACTTGTATGCGAACACTTGCATTGGCTGAACTTTCAGAAGTGATAGGTTACTTCTGAATTTGGTTGGTTGTATGTTCTGTTGGGTTTGGGGTTTTTTAATGGATTTAGTAGTAGAGGAGCAGGTGCTGATACTGCTAGATTCCAGTGAGCTGAAGGAAGTTACGTCTCCAGGTGCTGTAGTAACACGCTTCATCTTGTTGTTAAAAGCAGTAGTACTGTGCCTTTTGAGTTGATTCTGATTAATCATTGCACTCATGGAGCCTGAATGTTCAGACTGCCTCCTGAAAAATCATGTGTGTGATCTTAGAGGTTCCTTAAAACCAAAAGCATTAATGGATTGGCAGCCAACTTTGTAATCTACTTTTTCCTAAATAGACTAGTAAGGTGCCTTTTTTCCCTTTTCTATTTTTTTTTATTCCAAGATGAATTTGTCTTCTACTAATACCCGATACCCAGCTTCAACATGAAATAAAGAACAGTTAAATTTCTTGTTGTGAAACATAATGCTTACAGTTACATGCAAGTTACTTTTTTTTTGTAAGCTAAGGAGATCACAGAAATGGCTTTCTTTTGTAATTGCAAATTTGGGTAGTAAAGGTTACATAATGCGTTCCTACCTCACATAAATGTCATGGATTTTATTTACTTATAACTTTGCCGACACAAACATTTCAACCTGGGACATGATCTCTAGTGTGGATACTAGATGTTAAACATGGGCTTGCTTCCATGTCCTCCTCTGGATGCTCCTTTGCTGGTTATGAGAAGGTAACACTTCCCCAGCTGTTCATGATATCCAGAGGTTGCTGCCACCATTGAAGATTGGTGAGCTGTAGTAGTAAGCACCTTGATGCCAGCTTCAGTTTTTCTGCCACTTTTTGTTTGAGCAGAAGTACTTTTGAACTTCTGGCTTTGCAGCTAAGTTTTTAGCAGGTTGGAGGTGGGGTTTTTTTTTGTTTTGTTTTGTTGGGTGTTTTAGTTTGTTTGGGTTTTTTTGTAGTATATACAGACTCAAACCTTATTAGAAGAAAAAGATTATGTCAGTCTAAAATAGTCTTTCTTGTAGATCCATGTGCAAAGCCTGTATCATGTAGAGGATTTTTGTTCACTGCAATTACTAGTTTACTTGTTGAAAGAAATGTAAGCATTTTTAGATGGTTTCCTGTTAGGACATGCATCAAGTGATATGTAGCTGTATCCTCAAGTCTGTGCCAGTTCAGAAGTAGCCTTGTGAAAACTGATGTCCCTTTGTCTTCCTTATGACACTGTGAATTGATCTCTTTTCTGAGGATTTTGTGAAGTTAATGATTATGAGATCTTTTCAGAGCTGCTACAGTTTAAAGAAATACTTATATTATGAGATATACTTCACTGCTACTGAAAAATTATAATCTGGATTTTCTAATAATATGTTGGAGCATTAAAATTGCAAGTCATTTTATAAATGAGTTAACTTAAGGTTAATAAGACAGTACTTCTATGAGGAAAAAAGCTATGTAGTTGTACTTTACAGGTGGCTTGAAATCCAAAGTCGTTGTGATATGAAACTTATAAAAGTGAATTTTACGATTTTCTAAGTGTTTTTCTTCTTTTAGTGAGAAGTGTAAAGCTCGAGGATTCACTGTGATAGTGGATGGCAGAAAATCTCAGTGGAACGTGGTAAAGACAGTTGTGTTAATGCTACAGGTAAATAAATATTTATATATTCATAGTTGCCTGATCAGTTTAATGGATGTGAACCCAATACCTGTGTTATAGTAGAGGCGGTAATTCCCTTTTTGAGATACAGTTAATTTATGGTCTTCTAAAATAAAATGTGGTTCTGTGACAGAGTTCTGTACAGGAAGAAATTCTGAAAAGCAGATGAGACAGCTCACTGAAGTGAGAGACAAACAGTGTGCTGAGAACACACAGTTGTAGACCTTTTTCTAAAATGGAGTTTTAGTTAAAAAAATACAGAAATATGCTCCTGGCATCACCAGCTATGAGCGGTGGGAATGACTGCAGGGCAACAGTTCACATACATATTGCAGCTGAGCAGGTTTCGATATAATATGTGCTGTACTACCTGGCTTGCTTTGCAATAGGATATAATTGATTTTGTTGTGTGTAATAGTTCCAATTACAAATTATGTTCTGAATGCTATAAAAAGTAGAAGAAAAGTGACAATTTCCAATTAAAGAAAATTCTATAATAAAATTATTTTAGCTCTTCAGAACTGTGGGCTTAAAAATAGAATTTTATTTCTGCTGATTATTTTCTGGTCTCAGTGGTCAAAGAAAATGACAGATACAGCAGTTCTAATGCATTAGAACACTTGGACTACTGCCTTTCTTATTGCCCAGATGATTTCTCTTTATCAGAGCAATTTTCTCTCAGACTTTGGTGAAGCCCCAGGAAGTGTGTCAAATACGAATAATTTCATTCTTTTGTCTTGCTGGGTTATTGTTGCTTCTGGGTTTTGAAGTATGCTTCAAGGTGTCTTTCACCTATTCTCGACTAAGATGGTTTTTCTATGAATAAGGTTACAGTATTTGAATCCCTTGTGTTCACATTATGATCTCGAGTGGGTTTTGCTTCAGCCCCTGTGGGGTTGTGAGGTTCAGTGGGAACTGCAGCTGTTGGGGAAGGTCAGCTATTTGCCCACACTCCAGTTTCACTGGCTCCTCTCAGCATTCATCCTGCCTGTGTGGAGGCTGCAGAAACAGAAGTTGCACATCTGTATCTTTAGTTTGAGAAGGAAGCAATAAAGATTTTCTTATGTAAATTAATCACTTGTGCAGATCATGTAAGATTTCTCTCTGCTTCATCATACATAGTTCTCTAAAACACTTCTGTGTTCAAAATATTATCTGCTTTTGAATAGTTTTTGCATATTCATTAAAATAGTGCAAAAATAAATTGGGGGGTTTTCTTGCTGATTTCTTTAACTTTTTTTGAATTAATTTTTTATAAATAAAATGAGGTATTTAAAGAGAAATCCCATGGATTGTGTCACATTTATATCACTAGTCCGATTATTTAACTTTTAGTTATTGCTATAGCTGATGACTTTTGAGTAATCAAGAGTCTTTGTTCCTTGATCTACATTCAGTGTGTCAACATAAAATCAACTTCGTAGATGAAATTACTGGTTTAGGCTGAGAAATGTTTTCCTGGTAACATTTTATGAATTAATGTGCTGAAATGTCAATATTCAAACTTTTCATTCTAGTGTAAGCAATATCTGCTAGAGGACTTTAAGATACAATCTTGACACGTGATCTGATAACAAATATATAATTTTTTTTTCTAACTTTATGATTACTGTTTCCTTCTACATAGAAAATAACATTGGTAGAAACCTTTAGTATTTGTTGTTTGTTTTTTTTAAAATGAAATACCACAAATAAAATTAAGTCTAGCCAATAATTCTATACTAACACAGCAAAGACTAATGCTTAGTCCTTAGAACTTGGAGTAAAGATGTTATATTTTCTTTTCAGTTCTGATACCATTTTGCTGTGAAATCTAGTGCAATCTGTTACAAAGCAGGATGGAGCAAGTTTGTGATGTAGGTGAAGCAGACTTAGTTCAATTTCTGTCTGCAATTTTTACATTCTTGTATAGATGATAAAATTAAGTGGAATTCAATTCTGTGGTAAATGAAGGTTTAATCTTGAATGTTTTACTTATTTTTTCATTTGTTTGACAGAATGTTGTTCCAGCTGAGGTGTCACTTGTGTGTGTAGTAAAACCAGATGAATTTTGGGATAAGAAAGTTACACATTTCTGCTTTTGGAAAGAGAAAGATAGACTTGGCTTTGAGGTATGTTGAGCTTTTGTCTACTTCAGTCAAAAATACTGTTTCTGAAATACTGGTATAATTGGATGATAACTAATGTGTCTTTAAAATAGTTATTCCAGATGCTTTGTGGATGACCTTAACAAACCATGGTGGCTTTTTAACTTTTTCTGTCTTTAATGAGACCTAATCAATTTAATACTCTTAACTTAGAAATGTGTGGCATCTAATTCTTTGCTTAGCAAGAAGATAAAGCTGTTTGATACGTATTGTGGGTGTTTTGAGTAAAAAATTTAGTGTGAAATTTTTCTTGACTTCTGTAATAGATGATACAGATACATGGTGTACTGTGTCACTTTATCAGCTGTAACCAGTCTGACAAACATCTTATTGCTATTGCATGCATCTTCTCTCGTTTTTTGAGTTCTTTGACATGAGTAACAAAGTAAAAATGTTTATAGATCCCTTGCCAAATACAAGCTCACACTATTCTTAGCTGTGAGGCAGTGTGTGCAAGAGCTTACATACTAATGTTAGCAGGTCCATTGTGATATCTCTTTGGGAGGTTAATGGAAACCTCAATTTTCCCTGTTTTTTTAGGAACTTATCTGTATCATCATACTTTCCACTCATTTTTAAAGCTAATCTTGTTTGAACTACATCAGGCATATAGCATGCAGCCCAGTCATGCTGTCTTTAATCAAAAACATGAGAGTAGTGGTGCCCACTTTTATAAACCAGCCTTACTGTTTGGAGCCACATCCAAGAGGAGACTTTAAAAAGAATCTGAACTAACCATCTTTACTCAAGAAGATGATTTAAGAGCTGCTGTTTAGAAAGTGACTGAAGTTTGCAATATTCAGTTTCACATGGATCTTTCACAACATAAGGTAAATGTAGGAGTCCAGAGAGCAGCAGTAATACAGGCAAAACTCCTCTTTAGAAGTCCCTACTGTGTGATTTAGGCTTTGTTTTCCCATCTACATGCCTGTAAATATGGGGCTTGGACAAGTTCAGGAAGTCTGAAGTTGTGGTATAAAAGAATTTTATATAGCAATTGTTAGTGTATATATATATGGTGGTATTACTAGTTTGGAAGTTCGTCCTTCTAGAAGATTATTCTGGGGTTTTTCTTTACCGTGACTCAGCTAAGACTGTATTTTTAGACAAATAAGCAGAAAGCCTACAGAAAATATATCAACTGAACTGGGATAAAAATTGCTGTAATTACATGACTATGATAATAAAATAATTTTTTGTTTCACTTTAAGGTTTGGCTTTAAATTGTAATCCTTTAATTTAGTGATTTTAGTAATTTTATGAAGCATGTTCTGTGCCTATGATGATATTGGCATTGTTGGCATAGACCACTGGAACTGTGTAAGTAAACCTTTTGGTTTCTGTTACTTGGTTGCAATCAGGAAAACTGTTTCAGTGAAAACCATCGGGGCTCCAAATAATACTTGTGTTAGAGACACTGGTATGTCTTTCCTCTGTTCCAAATGGGTGTGCAGAGCACTGATAAGGCTATGGAAAGCTCCAACCCATGCACAAATCTACAGCTGCATAATGTTGCATTCCTGGCAGTAAAAGCAAAGCAACACCAAACTTGTGTTTTGGATCACAGGTTAGATTTGTGTAACTGTTAGGAAAATTCAGGATTGCTTTTGCACCTGTGAAATAGTTGTCAATTAAAAATTAAATGAAAATATGAAATCTTTTTATTCACTTGGGTGTAATCTCATTTTATTTGTAGTAAATGCTGTGTTACTGTGATTTCTAATGGGGCATCACACCTACCTCATATTTCCTGCTACCTGATCTGCTCTTTAATACATTGCTTAATAATGCCATATGAAGCCATTAATCACAGAATCTTCCTTTCTGTTCAAAGGCAGCAATCCTCTGCCTCACAGTGAGATGTGATCATGATGAGTTGCAAAGCACTAAAAGTAAATGTGGAAACTGAGATCAAAAAGTATTGGGTGGATGACTACAAAGGGGTGGACTGATTCAGCTGAGTAAAAGTGCATATCTGTGCAAAAGTGCATAACTCATTCTTTTGAGTATTTGTGTTGCTTTTGGATCTGCCTCAGGACAATTCCCATTTGTCCTCCAGCAGAACTTTCTTCTGTAACTTTATTCCTCCTTTATTAGCATCCAGTTAATTGAAGCAGTCTTGTGTGGTCCTGTGCCATGCTTCATAACAGGAGAGTTGTCTTGTTACAAAGCTGTCTTTCAGCTGAAATGTTGCATATATTATACTGCAATACTTAATACTGTTAATGTTTTAAAAGATGGAAGAACAGGATTTGAGTATAAAAATTTGTGTTTTAGAGAGTTGGGAGGTGTTTTTGCCTTTTTATTAATAGACTCTACATGGTGATGTGAAATAAATCATTCTTTTAGTAGATGTAGTGTGTTGTACTTGAGCATGAGCTTTCCATATGAAGATAATGAGCATAACTGGAAGAAAAAGTGTACCATAAAAATAGAAGAAATGTACTAATTTGTACACAATGCAAAATTGCCTACAGATTGATGGGATAATTTTCCATATGCCATTCATTTAAGGAACTTGGAGGAAAAGTAATCTCTGAGCCTGATTTAGATATAAGATTAGTACTTTGAAAATCTGCTTGTTGAGAGTAGGAAAGAAGATGTGCTTGCTGTCCTTATCCTTGTGGAAATCATGGAGCAAAATTTTAAAAGTTTGCTTAGGATTGGGAGATAAGAAATCAAGTGCATTAAAAAGAAAAGGAAAAAGAGAGAGGAAAAACCAGGTGGTAAACTACTGGGAACTAGTTGAAAAAAATGGCATGTATAGCAAAAAGATCCTCATAATACTGAAGTCCAAAGTCTGAGTAGTTCTGAATGCTTCACACTTGCACTGTAGCAGCTGACAGCTTTAACTCTCTAGTAAATAGTGTCAGAAATTTCTTATGATAATTTATCTGCAGCGTCTCATCTGGAGAATCTCAAGTCTCTAATTTACCTATTATGTATAATGCTAATAAGCAGAGTATTGCTCCACAGAATAAAGAATGAATACCACTTTGTAGGAAGTACCTAATTTTTGCCCATTTTCAGTCCAGTGTTTTAAGATTGAGGCACCAAAATTTGTAGATTTTGTGGACTTTCCTAGAGAGGAATATAGGAGTTCCAATTAAAATTATATTTGTTTAACTGCATCTCTTTTCATCTGCATATGTCTCTGTTGCTGTTTTAACATGAGAGGCAATGGGTCCTTTCTTTTAGAAACCTGGGCAAATCAGAGAATTTCTGTGTGGAGTTGGAGCAAGAACCGTGCATTTATGTCACATTCTGAATTCAGCCCTAAAAAAGGGCGTGTTGAAAAATACTGCAATCTTTTCCTATTTTCTTTTCTCTGGGATGGAAAAATGATAGTGTGCTGATTATTATTGTGAGCCCTGGAGGGAAAGGTGAGTGAGTGGGTAAAACCACGAGTGAAGGAGGCAGTTCCTGGCAGAGAAACTGACAGTTTGTCTTGTGTTTATCTAGGTTCTACCACCTGGTCTTAGGTTTCTAGTATGCTAGATTTCTGTGATACTGGCCAGATAAATATTTAACTTGCATTTCTCAGTGTAATGTTAAAGAAAATTATCTTTGTTTAGATTAGTGTTCCATATTGATGAATAGCATTCTATGCTACTCGGTGTTTAATCAAATAGTGTGTCAAAAATGGATTTAAATAGTATTTAGCATCAAAAAATAGGATTATACTCCCCAGGAAGAGGAAGTCTCTGCTTAACAGTTCTGTGGCAATGAAAATTGTATGTTTAGATTACACTTGTTTAAATTTGTATTCTTGAGGGACATGTGTACTGTTCTCTTTTGGAAAGTAACTTCTTTCCAGATTCAGTACTGTGGCTGCTCTGATACTACACACTTAAGAAAAAAGCTCCTTCTTACTGAAATTTGGCACCATCCAGTTTTCAAGTAGCTCCTAGGTTTGACTCTGTGACATTCATATTAAAGAGCTTTTTCATTTCTTCCGTCAAGAAAGAAGGAAAGTTCGTTCAGGTGGATGTATTTAACATTTTGGGGGCACTTTGACATGCCCTACTGAATATCCAGAATTCCTCTCTCATCTTGATATCTGCCTCTATCTCCTTGTAGATGATCAATGAAAATTGTAGAAAACAGCAAATGACATAGCAGGAGAGGTCAGCTTACTGCAAACAGTATTTAAAGCTCTTTTATTACAAAAGATACATGTTGTATGGATCACAGTCATGTATTTTCACTCCTGAGGAATAGAATTTTGCAGTTAAGGCACAAGCCTTTGCAGTCCGTGTTTTTGGCTTTGTCTTTTTTCTTTCATTTGACAGTGCTCATAAAGGTTGTTTTGATTTTATTTAAAAAATACAGCACTTCTACTTTTCCCAAAGCTCTGTTCTGAGTTATTTCTGTGAAGGCTTTCACAATGTGTTAGCAGGCCAATATTGTATGAAGCAAGTTTGCTGATTAGACTAGACCAAGGATGAGAGCTGCTACCACTCTTCCAAGTTTTAAAAAGAACTGAGTGCAGATGATGATTCCATGATTCTGGTCAAGAGCAAACAGGACATGTTTGAAACCTGCTACCGCTGTCAGCATATTAGCTGTCACTGTTTTCAGAAGTGGGTGGATCGAGTGGGAAGGAAAGCAAAGATTGAAGGATTCAACAATTTATACTTTTTTTCTGTTTTACCATCTGTCCAGATCTGTTTGTTTCTCCCTTGGGAAATTTAAGCTGTTCATTTTGACATCCAACTATAATCTGCTGTCCAAAGGCTTTTACTTTGGATTAAGAAAGCTTTTTTTTTCCCTCCTTTTTTGGGGTCAGTGTGGTAAAATGACTTGGAAAAAAAAAGAAGACAAAAAATCATTTCAGTTCCAAGCAAATGGGATTATTTCTGCTTTTACAACTATAAATTACCTTATCAGTACCTGTGGTAATATGTTGAAGTGTGAAATTCAAAGACAAAGGTGGAATGCTCATTCCTAAGGGACAATTTTTTTAGGATGTGGTAGTTCAACATTTATTTTCACAAAAGGTCAAAGACAACTACTGTGATTGGATTTTTAAATGTTTTAGGAATCTGACAGCTAAAGTTTGCTGAACTTGAAGTAGAATTCATATCTGTAAAAGAGAAGTGTCTTCTTACTGTGCACATTGCATTTTTCAGCATTTTTTTCTTCTTTGCCTCTTGGTCTGTGTACTTCTGGACTATTAACCTGTAGTAGCTGATTAAAACATTATTTCTGAAGCTTCAGAGAGGCAAATTGCACTTTTGACCCCTAGAAAACATCAAAGCTAATTTACTAATTTTAAGCATGTAGAAGGTGTTACGTTAGCATTGCCACTAGTCCAGGTCTAGAGCAAGAGTGAAACTCTATTCAGCAACCTTCATTTCTGCCACCACCTAGTAAAAAATTCAAATGTTTGTTTGCATTTTGGAAGATTCAGACAGGATTTTAGCCCAGTGAACAGTCAAAAATCATTTTAAGAAAGAAATGGTCTTTAAAAAAGAAGCCTAGAGAATGAATGGGTTTGGAAGTAATGTCTTGAGTTGCAATAAAGTTTATTAATGAGGTAGAAGTTCTTATTTTTTGAAGTTTTTATTTTTCAAAGTTTTTCTAATAAGGCATAAAAAATTTGGTTTTTGACCAAACTGCTTTTGTGGGTGTCTATTTTTTGTCAGTGGATTATCTTCTCACATGGCTAAAATACTTTTTGTGCAGGTATTGCTTTTTCAGAACTTTTTTTAAAAAAAGAGTCTCCCTCGTACAAGTTTAAAAAGTATAGTCCTTGCCTACCTGACAGATCTCAGTTAAAAAAAATCTGAAATAAGCGGTCTCAATGCAGTCCATCCATTTTGTCAGGCTATTTGGGGTTTTTTAGAACTTGTATTTTAGCAATGAGAACCATCTGCCCTGTTTCCTTTAATTCCCATAACAAAATGTCCATACCAAAATTAATTTTCTCATTTTTTTGTGAACTCATAGAGATGAATGTTAAAAATTACCTAAACTATAAAGTGTGCCAAAAGAAGGAATAACAAAGGCTTTTTTTCCTTCTTTCTTGAACCTAGAGTCCTCTGGGGTTTGGTCTGGTTACTGGTATTACCTAAAGAAACTACAGGGCAATTCCATTTACAGCAGCTATGTACCATTAAGAGTACAGGACAATAGGGTGTATTTGGATGTTGCTGAAAGATTTTCCTCTGCAATAATAGACCGTTTGTTTATCTGCAGGAAAATGGAGCTGGAATAGGAGGCTCTTTCCACTTAGCTCTTTGCACATATTGTCTGTCCCCTGCAAGAGTTTGTGAATGATCTAATGGGTCTTTTTCTTTACATTTTTTTGTTTCTGACTTTACATTGCCAGTATGTCTGCTTCCATAGAGAGGCTGGGTTGTTTTTTTCCACAGGAGTTTTTCCAGTCTTAGCATATCATGCATTGAAGCAACCTGTGCTGCCAGCTTTTGGTTGAGGCTTATATGAATAAGGCTTATTCAGAAGCATCTTGAATGCAGAAATGAAGGCAAGAATTTAGTTTTCTGCCTAGCAGTGGATCTATGTTTCCCTGTATGCCCTGATGTAGCTGATGAGCTACAGGAGATTTGTCTCTTGGGTGTATGACTTGGGCTTTTAAGCATACTAAGATTTGAATTTTTGACTACTCATGGAAAGAGTATGGTTGATCCAACTTCTGCTGAGCATATTTGGACAGTAAATGCAGGCACAAACTCAGCAGGAAAACAGATATCCAGGAAACACATTTCTTTTTCCTGTTGTAAATAGACAAGGTGGTAGAGATGATGTTCTTACAGGATTGTGCATGAGATACGCACTGCACATCAGAATTACCTGTCTCGTTTAGGAACACATTAATTGCAACCGGCCATATTTCATTTAAACATTTAGCAGTTAAATCAGAATCACAGAAAGATCTGCTCACTATCTCTAGACACACTTCTCAGATACTTAATGAAAATATAAGCATTGCCTACAAATTACCTATTTTATTGTTGCAGGTTATTTTAGTATCTGCTAACAAGCTGACACGATATATAGAACCATGCCAACTAACAGAAGATTTTGGAGGAACTCTCACCTATGATCACATGGATTGGTTGAATAAGAGGCTGGTTAGTTTATCTGCATTTTGGTTTGGGGGGATTTTTAAATCTCATTCTTGAGCCATGAAATTTTTATTTGTGTAGGAATTCCAAAGTGTGTAAGATACTGTCATATGTGTAGAGCAGTTCATTTACCTGAATAGCCTTGTAACCATAAGTAACATTAGATTTACTCAAGGGATACTCAAACTAATGTAATCAATTTGTTGAGCCAACAAGTTTCTCCATGAAACTACTTCTGTTATCTAGAAGAGCCTGAGTGTATGGTATAGTCACTACAAAGGCAAATTGTTTGGCTGCTGTGGAAGACCAAAACAAGGGGAAAATACTTGGACTCTGTAGATCCTCCTGGATTAGCTCTCAGGTCTTGATTACTGCTGACTAAGAGCTAGGTTTTAAGATGTCCTACACCAAAACCTCTGTCAGTGCAGTTTCCCCAGTAGACAGAGATGCAGTAAACGTCTAGGAGCAACTACACTCTTAAATCATTAATCAGCACAAATTGCTTGAGCAGCTGTTTGTGTGCATAGCTCTCCAGAATGTTTCTAGTATTTTCTTCATTGTTACTTGCTTTTCAGTTACTTAAATAGAATTTTCAAATCAGTGTTTAGTCTTCATTGAAACAGCATGTTCCTTTGCTTGTAATCTGTTCTTAAAATGTGTATCTCCATCTAGGATCTCCAGGTGGGATCCTGGACAAGGAATATGCCACAGTGTGTTGCAACTGCACCTGCTTTCCCCTAAAATTTTAAGTAGTCCTAGATAAATTAAAGAAGGTTCACTGGCAAGCTATTGATAATAATTTAATAACACCAAAAGACTTGAAAGTTACTATGCATGTCACATAAGGCACCCAATCATGCTCAGTTCTGTTAAAAAACAAAACCAAAACCAACCCTCAGAAGACAGGTACAGAGGAATTGTCTGAACAGTACCCAGTGTCTGACTACACAGACCTTTTCTTCAAAATAACTGATGAGGATATTTCTTTCTATATCATCTTTCTTCTATATAATACATTTTTCAGTTGTTTTCATTATTCATTATAATATAGTCCATTGTAATAGTGATTAGAAGCTAAAATTTCCACAAAATTGGTTATTTTAATCCTTTCAAGTGAGATGTGAGGTGCTTGTCTAACATACCTTGATTCTCTAGTGTCATTAAAGGCTTAAATGAAGATGTGGAATAAATATGTTCCTAATAACTTAAAGGTTTTGCAGAAATCTAAATTTTTTACAGTGTTAATTATATATATTCGGTGTAACATTTACTATCTCTATATGGAATCTTAGTGCTCTTAAGTGTTCCCTGAATGAAACTTTGTATTTTCTATTGTTTCTACCCTACCTCTTGAATGTTGGGAAATAATTACACTGTGTAAAAACTGCAGTATACTAACATCACTAGTGGATAAATTTGCACTGATACCTTCAATACAGCCACTTAAAATTTTCATTCTTAAATTAAAACCTGTCTGTTATTTAGGTATTTGAAAAGTTCACGAAAGAATCAACATCTTTACTGGATGAGCTGGCTCTAATTAACAATGGAAGTGATAAAGGAACTCAGCAAGAGAGAGAGAGGTGTGTGATTCACTTTGAAATCGATGCTTTTGGATTATAAAATTTCATTTGAATTCCAAAACATACTGAAAAAAATATACACCTTAGATACTTTGAAATGTGTAAAGAAATTCTAAATATTTATAATGTAGACTACAAAATACATGGGCATGTGTGTAGATGGATGCTTATTTGACTGGTTACATACACCTCCACTTCTGTTTTGATTCAATGAATTGAAAAAAATGAGGACTTTAATAAGTGAGGAAAGAAATTTAGTGTCTTAATACCTTCATGTAGTTCTAGCCTTAGTTGAAATTTTTAGTGCTACTGTAATACAAATTTTAATAATGTGTTTGTTACTTTTTTCAAGATCAATAGATTTGAACTTCCTTCCATCAGTTGATCCTGAGACAGTTTTGCAGACAGGTATAGTAAGTCAAAAAATTACAATGTGGGTCAGTAAAGGGTTTAGATAAAAGGCTTCTGTCTTTCTCAACTACAAGTACTGAAGTACTGTTCTTTTCACAAGCTCCAAATCCACACATATAGTTCTTAGAATTTGATAAGAACTTAGTTTGAAAAAATGCTTTTACCTTGTGAAATGGTAATCCTTTACTGCTGAAACAATACAATAAAATTTCAAAATTATCCTAGTAGAACTGTATCTTCTGTTTGCTCTGCTGCTATCTGTGCCTACCTGTGTGCTATTATAAAAGATGAAATCCAAGATGTTTGTTTCTATAGTGTGGCAAAATGTATTTGAATTCTTAAGACATTTTCATTTCATAGTAATACATGCTGAGTAATTCTAACTTGTTTGCTGCAGTCTCCAAAGCCCTTGGCATTTTAAATGTCTAAATAAGAACAGTTGAATTTAGTCTTATGTTTCTGCATTTTCCTTGATGTATTACAATTACTCAAGTAAGGACGCTTAACACTCAAGTGGTAGTTTTTTCTTTTATTGAACTGTCATGTTACCATTTTAAGACCTGCAGAACTGATGATCTCGAAATGGCACATTTTCACTTTTACATCAATATCTCTTTAGTGAGCAAACACTGTTTCATTTTAACTTTGTCAATGAGCTTTTGAGGAAAAAATTGGTGATCTGGGTTTACTTGTAGTATGGTGTTTACATCCTAAAAACTTTAATACAATGGTAGAATTCTTCAAACAGTTTAAGCAGAGGAATAAATACTCAAAACATACTATTTTTGCATATAGGAAAGTCAGTGCACTCTAGAGAGTCTGTACCCTGATATGATGCTTAAGAGCACAAAAAGAAAGATGAGAGAAGTAAGAACAAAATATTGCAAAAAATAGTTAATATTCAGCTCCACACTTTCTATGAAAGCATTGTACTTGCTATAAAAAATCCTGAAAGACAACAGAGAAATTAATGGTCAGGTTTTTAGTGCCTCTAGAGCATTAATTCAGTAGAAGAACATGAATTGTTTTAGTGAAATACTTTGCATGTTACACATCATTTTGAATGAGATCAGGATACTTAAGAGTTGTTTTCAGACTCAGGATTGTGCTTTGCAATTTTCTTTACGTTAATCAAAGCTATTGTCAATTCAAATGTTAATCATCGTATCTCTTTTATGTGGCTGAAATATACTACATTTCTTTTCTTCTGTTTTATGACTGATACAGCCCCACAAACTGTGTCCAGAGCTCTGCATGAAATTATATCGTTAAACGTGCCCAATGCGTGAAACATCATTAGTTGCAAAAACGTACCATTGATGGTTTAAGCAGGCAATCTTACTACTAATTTTTGTGGGTTCTTTCTTTGAATCTAAATTAACCACATCATTGTATGTATTCTTCAAGGTCATGAGTTACTCTCGGAGTTACAACAACGTCGCTTCAATGGATCGGACGGAGGGGTCTCCTGGTCTCCCATGGACGATGAGCTGCTGGCTCAGCCGCAGGTCATGAAGCTGCTGGACTCCCTCCGCGAGCAGTACACGCGCTACCAGGAAGTCTGTAGGCAGCGAAGCAAGCGCACACAGCTGGAGGAGATTCAGCAGAAGGTAATGCAGGTAAGCTTGCAGCTGTTCTTGAGTACCGTGAGGTGGAGCTTTGAGCTCAGGTCCCACACTCTGCTTTCTGCAAAACTGAAAATCGGAGGTGAGACCTTCACGCCTCCCTTCGCTCCCCAAATGTCAGTGTGCTCATTTTACTCTATGCTTTGCATTGTGGCTGCCACAGTGACTTTCCACAGGCTGTTGTGATGTGTGGAGGTTGTTCTAAATGTGCTCTCTTGCTGTCCTGCCCATGAACGGCTGCGCTGTCCCTTCCCTGCGTGCTGTGGCTGGGTGTGGCTGCGTTATCAGAGGGGCAAGTGCCCAACTTGTTGGCCAAGAGAGGAATATCCACAAATGAGACTCCTTTGACCAAGAGTCAATTTTGCTTGAGAGTTGAAAACCTTCCCCTGTCCATGTCATATAAATTTCCTGTCACTGAAGAAAAGCTATTATTTATTCCTTTTTTTTATTTAATGCTAGGTAGTTAAAGTTAAAACTTGGTGGCTAAGTTAAAGAGCTTAAACTCTCTGTATTTCGAGGTTACCCTGACAAGAATGAATATAAACTTCCTAATCAATTTTGTGTTAAAGGTCATAATGAATTGGTTTGGTCCTTTGGAAACAGGCATGTAATTAGCACTTTCAGCATTTTCTCAGCAGAGTCTCAGTAGAGAAAATCAAGGAAATGGAATTTGTTTATTCTTCTTGTGTTTCTTACTAGAAATTAGATTTATATATTTTTAAGATTCTACATAGTTTGAATATGCAGAAGTTGGAATAGGTAATTGCTTTTAACTTTTCAACATTGGCATTTCTAATGCATGAGGAGTGCAAGTCAAGTACTTGCACTTTACAGCATTTCAGATATGGGTAAAAATAAACTAATCAGTTTTGTGATGTCTAGCAATGAAAATAAAAATCTACTGAGGAGATAACTTTAATTTCTGTAGTTGATTACTATAAAAAATCTAAGAATCAAATGTTATCTGCTGGTATTTTGAGCTGAAAATAATAAAAAACTGCAAGAAATTAATATAGTTGTATATAGAACATAACAGCACAGCTGTAGGTATAATCAGGTGAGATTTTCTTTTTCCTGTGGTTGAACAAGATGTGATAATTGATTTATATCATAGTTTGGCAAACTAACATTGTTAATGCATTTAAATAGAATTGTTTACCATGGCTCAGCCTCATTTTGCAATATTTGTAGCAGAAATAGTTACTTCTTTGCTCTGTGTACTCTACAGATATTGCCTGGCAAGTGCACTGAGTCAGTACACAGGAAGAATGTGTTTTGCCTTTTTACCTAACTACTCAGTTTTGTAAAGTGCTTTTAAAAGCTTTCTAAATGGCATATGAATATTTTGGAAAAACTAAATAAATCTAGAGAATTATTTAGTTTTCTTTGAGTTTACAGGAGAAAATTAGGCTAACAGAAGAAGTTAAAGGCTAAAAATAAAAAGCTAACGATGTACTGGAGGAAACCAATAGAGGCAAAGTGCCATGGAATTTATTTTGACAAAACAAACAAAAGTTGCCATATAACATGCTTGCGGTATTTTCAGTTAGAATGGGTGTACACAAAGAGAGCTTTTCTCTTGTTTTGCTGTTATTTTTTTCTTCTGTGTTTTGATTTTCTGGTAGCTTTCTTTACAGTTACATTCCTATATCATTAGTTGTATAGCATCTTATATTGCTGACCATTCCTGGCATGCTTTTGTGTTCCTGTTTCAATTTCACTATTGGCTGCTGCTTCTTATTGTGATCTCCTTCGTTCTTACTCCTGTCTCAAAGACTTCTTATCCATAACCAACTCTTTTCCCTTATGTCTTCAATATCCTACCCTGTCTTTTTAATAACTGCTCTTACTTCTGTTCCCTGGTTTGGTTTCCCTTTCCTTTGTCTTTCATTCTGTAATTTAAAGATAGCAATGATTTTCAGATGTTTTCTGATAAGCAGTTTTTCTAAACACTGCTTATGAGTAACTATGTATGTTACAATAAATTATAGCTTTGTCCTTCCTTAGGCAGAGGTGTTAATTACTATTTTTCTAATCTTAATTCATAAAAATTAATGTGAAGTCTCACAGTAGTCTAGTCATTAAAGATTAAAAAACTTATTTTGTGAAAACTACATCACTTCTTTCTACATGTCTCCTAGTAACTCATCTCAGTTCAAGCATCTGTTACAAAAACAGCCATGTGCTGAGCTAAGCAGTTGCAGAGGCAATGCAGTAGCTGCTGGAAGCTTGTAATACAGAGGTGGTCTTGGCCAGAGAGGGCAGTAGTCTTGCACACTGTTTCAGACTTGCCCGAGAACTGTCGTGTCCATGTGTAAGTTTTCCAGGCCACTCTGACCTTAGAGGGGACATCTGGGTGCCTTCACTTCTAGGTCAGTTCCATATTTAACCAGTAACAGCGGTGCAGAGGTGATGAGCACAACAGGAAGTTTCTCTTTAAACAAAACTTAGAAGTTTAGAGTCTTAATTTGTCCTACAAATTATAAAAGTGAGGAAGACTCAGGATGCTTTTGGAGCAAAGAACATACATTCTGAAACAGTGCTTCAGTGTGGGACAAAAAAGGGCAGTGGGAAGGCAGATACATAATGACTGAAAGATGGAGTGAATTGAGTAGCCTTCTGTAATGATTATTATTCTTGATTACTGTTGCAGTGCAGTCTAACAGCACTAGGAAAATTGTCCCATTAGTCCCTATTTCATTTGTCTTCATGGTTATGGTGTTACATTGTGTATTGTATTAGATTTCCTGACAATCTGTGTGAAGCTGTTCTGTGATTGATGTGTAAACAAAAGTCACATTAAAGAGAGGAAGCTGGCTTCCTATGCCTTTTTATGAAGGTTCAGAATCTGGAGGTATTCCTGCATTTCCTTACTCAGAACTCCAGTAGTAAGTGACTTCTGCATTAGGTTTCTTTACAGCTATCTCTGTTTTCCAGATATTTAAAATTTTATCAGGATTTTTTTCCATAGATATCATCTGATAATTCAAGTATGTGTAAGGAAACCAAAATTTGAGATATTCTGCTTTGCTTTGGGTAATTTTTACATCAGAAAATAGTTTCAAAATAATAATAAAAGAAATCCAATACTATAGTCCAAAGTTATGTTGCTGTGACCCTGCACAGACAAATTCCATGAAATATGGTCACTAAAACTCTTTAACAGGTCTCTGTTATTTGAATAGAACAAGTTGGTGTGTACATTTAATTTTAAAATAAATATGTATCCTGTACTTGAGTGTTAGTATATTCAGCAAAAAAACGAGAAAGCTCTGTGGTGTGCGGTTGAAAACAGCTGTGCATCATAATCACTTGGGGGAAAAAAAAATCTGGTTTGAACATAAGAGATCCATTATCATGTAAATTGTGTTTTGAGCTCTTTTATTGACAAGAGATACAAAATTGGAAGTGTGTGTTTGAAAAGCCTTGTCCTAGCTGCCACCTGTTATCATGGAGCCAACAGGCCAAGGTTAATGAAAAGTAGTTTCTACTTAAAACTTAGGAGCATGTGAATAGATTCAACGACTAGACTTCTACAGAGCTGTAAAAGATCAGGTTTTTTTAATAAATATATGCTTGTGTTAAAAAATTCTATTTATACCAATTTTTGTATAATTGATTTGCTACTTTGTTATTATCATCTTTTTCTTACTGACAGGTAGTCAATTGGCTTGAAGGACCTGGATCAGAACAGCTAAGAACCCAGTGGGGAATAGGAGATTCCATCAGAGCTTCACAAGCTTTGCAACAGAAGCATGAAGAGATTGAGAGTCAGCACAGTGTGAGATTTCCCATACCCTTTTCAAGTATCAAAATAATTCTAAATACATGTAGTTTTTTGGTTATGAATATCTAGGAGTTTTGCATAATGCATGATGTTGTGGGTTACAGAGGAAATTACCCAAGAAGTGTAAAAACTTAATATGGTCATTATATTTGCATACTATTTATTTTGTTTTCCATTGTAGAAAAATACTGATTTTTATCTGTGATCTTTCTTGGGCTTAGTATGTTACAGCAGTTTTTAAATTTTCATGTTGAGTAGAAGGAATAAATTTATTTCTTCCTCCTTGCCAAAATGTCTGAGAAGTCCTGTACTTCTCCGGTGAATAGCTTGATATTTTTGTCTTTATTAGACTACACTTACAAGTAGCTGAAACTGGCTTAATACTTTGATTGATCAAGACTTCAAATATACGTAGTGTTCATAATGAAATCATGAGGATGCTGTTTTGTAACTCCAGTAACTTGATGCCTTTGCTTCTAATTTTGAATGCTTCCTAAACTTCAGTAGAATTTTGTCTTTCCATCAGATTATTAACTGTAATTAGGTTACAGATATTCAGTGCTCCCAAAGGGAGTTTTGCTCTCAGTGCTGTTCAACTTTTCTGACTTTCCTAGATGTAGACACTGGCAATTCTGTCCACTCTTCCTAAGTTCCTTTTACAGTCATGGCAACAAAAATAATCACTGAGTTGTAGTTTTGCAGATGTAATTTAGGAAAAAAACCCCCAAAATTTTTAGTGTGAGAAACACAGCACCCTAGACAATACTAGTTCTATTGACTCCACCTTCAATGAGTATGGTTTCCTTGCTAGATAAAGCAGTGGGGGGTGTGTGTTTGGTTAAGTAAATCCTATCTCCTCTGTCTTGTTGTTGTTTCAAACTCTTTAAGCAGTTTGGAAACCAGTACCTTCTGAAGTGTAAAACTTCTTGGAGTTGAAATCCTAATTGGAAAAAAAACCCCACAAACATCCTAGACTACCTACTTCATTGACAAAAATAAATTTGACTATCTTTTATATTGGTATTTCAAACTGAAAAGAGAAAACAAGACTGAACATACTTTGTTTTCACTTGGATGTCTATAACAGAGAACTATGCTTTAGCTGGGGCTAAATGCAGACCTTGAAATCCCACTGAAGTTTGCAGGCTGCCCTTCAGTGATCAGTATCCTGATCACTAAAGCACTGTCAGGGTGGAACACAGCTTGGTTCTCAAGTGCTGGCAGGAGTTTGCAGAAATAAATCAGAAAAAATATATTTTATTTTATACCAAAAAAAGTAATTGGAAGACCAGTGCCCTACCTTTAAACTTAGATGGCTCTTTAGAGATTAAAACCATTTTTTGCCAACATCACTAGAAAAATGTGCTTTACCTTTTTCTTTGATTTTTAGAGTGTATGCTTCCTCTTTCATTATTTTCCTATTTTTTCTCTCATGAATTGAATTGACAATTTGTATGCTTTCATCACCTTCTGTTTAATGTTGATCATAGTATTTTGAAGAATCTTGCAAAAATGTTTGGTTTGTTTTGAAAATACTCTTTTACTTCAATTTACTCTGAAGTGAAAAAAAATATTTTTCTTTGGTTTGATTTTTTGGGGGAAGAGGGTGGTTAGGTTTTCTGTCGGTTTTTGTTTTCTGGTAGTTTTATTCATGAGTACACTAGAAATGTTGTTTTTGAACAGGTCTTTTCTCCATGGGTTTGAGCTGTCATATACAGCTGTGCCTAAGGTCTCCCATAGAAAAGATCAGAAACACGCTTTTTTACATGTTGTTTGCTGGTCTCTTAATTTTACTGATAGCTTGATCAAGATCAATTACTGCAACTCTTTTACTTACTTCAATGCTAAAAATAAAAACTAAAAAAAAAAAACACCAAAACACCAAAATATTATTAATATGAATTTTTTTTGACTTGCCACACTCAGCTGGATTTGTATGTTCAGTGTCAAAGATTTATGCTCTGTAAATATATTGTGCTGAATCTATATATCTATACTACGTGTGATGGAAGATGGTTTCATGCTGTGTCATCTCAGTTGCCCCTTTTGGGACAGATGAGAGATTTATTCTGCTCTTAAATTTTTGACTGATTGCTAATTTAATTTTTTCATTACTTTCCTCTTTTCCCTCTCCTTGTTCTTTTCATACTCTTTTTTTTTTCTGTGAGCAGATGGTAGAGGCAGCTTTGGGTAAAAAATAAAAAATCCCAGAATGTGGATATTTATACTCTGTTTTGCATGATTTGTGAATAAATGATGCAAAAGCTGAAGACATAATTTACAAAATTCTAAACATCCCAATAGGAGACAAGAATACAAATTAAATCAAATATTGTAGACCAATAGATGGTGCTGTTCCACAGCACTAGAAATGCATAGGACACTTCAAGGTCAGAATTATAGCTGTTGAGTAATCACATTTTGCTTTACAGGCATCTCAGTCATGCAAGATGTGAATGTGATCTGGATGTATCAAGCTGTTTTTAAATCTCCCCAAATTGTTAAATATTTAAACTATTTTCCTTTGCAAATACTCCCCCAGAATAACATAACTAACTCCTATGTATTTATTCAGTAATCAAACCATATGAAGAACAAACCTGCTTATTTTGAGTTGAATAGTATAAAGCTTTCCTTAAATAAGAAGCAAGGATAATTTTGAAGTTTCTGTGCATGGACACTCTTATATTCAGAAGATACAGATTACTTCCGCTTTTTCAACAGCAATATTTTTTCTAAATGTTTTAAGAAAATTATTGCTGGTTTCAGTCATGTCACTGAAAGTGACACCTGGATAGTTGTGTGACAAGCTTTTTTGTAATAGCTAATCACTTGGCAAAAGGTCTTTTGTTTCAGTAGACTACTACAGACATTTAAGCATTAGAAATTCGTTTGAAAATGGTGAAATTCCTCTTTTGGCGGAAGTTTGTGCTGGGACTGGGAGCCATGCCTTATACTCTTTCCATCTTTCCGCACTGATTTTTTCATACTATAATGCATATATTAAGATGTACTAAGCACTTTATTGAGACTTGATTTGAAATTGGGAATACTTCTACCTTCTCTGTGACATGCTAAAATTATAGTGTAGTTTGTAATAACCTCCTTTTTAAATCTGATTATTTATTACCCTGCTGTTGGATGTATGCCATTTAAGAGAAATAAAATTGTATTTGGTATTTTTAATGCTTCATTTTCTTTTGTTTCTAGGAGTGGTTTGCTGTTTATGTTGAGCTTAATCAGCAGATAGCAGCTCTTCTGAATGCAGGGGATGAGGAGGACCTTGTGGAATTGAAAGCATTGCAGCAACAGCTGAGTGATGTGTGTTACAGGCAGGCCAGTCAGCTGGAATTCAGGCAGAATCTATTACAAGCAGCACTTGAATTCCACAGTGTTGCCCAGGATGTAAGTGTTTCTTTTTAATTTTTCACAGTCTCACCTGTCATTATATTATTGCCTTAGCATTGTAAATGTTGAATACATTGGAAAATAATTCAGGAAGGTGAGGGGAAATATAATGTCATTTGGAAAACGCTATAAGTCATCATATACTGTAATTGAAACACTGAGAAAATTGGTTCCCCCTTTTTTAGGAGGGAAGTACTTTGTAATATGTCTTACATTTCAATTGAACTGAAACTGGGTGTACTTTTCATAGTTTCTTTTTTTAAAATGAAATATTCCTTTCCTATACTTGTCTTAAAAACCTAAGTAGAATCTTGGCTTCCTACCCTCACACCATCTAGGGATGTATGCACTTGGAATTCTACAGGCATATGGGTTGTTCATCTTTCATCTTGACTTTCATTTCCTATAGCTGCAAAAAGAATTTTCAAAAATGACAAATTTCCAAACTGTTTTTAGAAGATTGCAGACCCAACCATCTGAAGCTCAAACTTCTTTTTAAATATCAGCATTTGTGTTGTTCTGATGTTTTAGTTGTCTCAGCAATTGGATGGCTTACTAGGAATGTTGTGTGTGGATGTAGCACCAGCAGATGGAGCATCAATTCAACAAACATTAAAACTACTGGAAGAGAAATTGAAAAGTGTTGGTAAGCAATATATTTTTGCATTTTAGATACACACATTCTAATGAATACATTACAGGGGGACAAATGTAATCCCATTCCCCCTTTTAAAAAAATCACAAAAAAAGTGGAGGAAAAAGATCTCTCTCCTGATTCCTCGTTATGTAATGCTCTGCGTAACTACTTTTGGCTTGCTTGTGCCATCCACTGTATAGTAATTCTGTCTGGGGAAATGATCTGGAACTGTTTTTTGTAAATGTTTTATGACTAATGTTTGATAATGGCATTTGTTATATGCCATTATTGTGCATTTCATATGTAAAAAAACTTCTTTCCCCCATTGATCATCCTTAGTGTGTTGGGATTATGGTGCTTAGATGATCTTTTTGTCTCCAGAACTGACGTCTTGATTTTATCCACTCAGTTTTAGAATGCTTGTACTGAGAGTTTTGCAGTAGCTTTGAAAGTATGTTAATAAATGGTACATTGAAGGTTGTTACACTGTTGAGCATATGGAATTGATTATTTCAGTTGGAAGAGAGCTACAGTGATCAACTTGTTCATTAAGTTGTGGGTGAAAGAGCTTTGAAGCAAAATAATTTATGGTAGAAGTAGTTATGATTGGAATACAACACTTTGCATAAATGAGTTACTCCCTTAGGAAAACAGACAGTAGAGCTGCCAAATAATAGATGTAACAGCAGGTTCTAAGGGTTGGCAAATTCAGTATAGAAAAATGTGTCAGCCATATCAGATTTATTATAAAGTAGTAACTTCTGCCAGCAGTGGAAGAACATTTAGGCTACAAGTATTTAGTGGTGATAAATATTTTAGGTATTGTGTAACTGTGTGGGTGAAAGACATTGATTAGCTATGTAGATGCTGAGAAACTGACTCACTGTCGACTTTTATTCCTTTTCTTGTTATCTGCTAGGTCATAAAATAGCACAGCCTTAGTTCTTTGTTAATATAGACAAATGCTCTCAAACTTGAGTTGGAAAGGGCAGTGAAAGACAGATAGTAATGTCCTTTTCACTTTCCAGTTTTCTGTGTTCCATTCTTCATCCATGTATGATTCTGTTGCATTTTATCTCTCTCCACTGAGGAAAAAAAACCCGAAATTTATGAGTGACTGTTGACAGGGTTGTTTTCCTTTTTTTTTTTGTTATTGTTATTGTTGTTGTTGTTAGACTTAGGCTTGCAAGGCTTGCGTGAGAAAGGTCAAAGTCTTCTTGATCAGATATCTAACCAGGCATCATGGGCCTATGGAAAAGATGTGACCATTGAAAACAAAGAAAATGTGGACCACATCCAAGGAGTAATGGAAGATATGCAGCTTAGAAAACAGAGGTAAAAAACAGTTCTAATCATTAAGATTTTTGTTTGTTGATAGGTCACTTTATATACAATTTTTTTTTTGTTTAAAGAGACCATTTTGTTTTATCTTCAGGTACGGGGTGTAATATAACCGTAGTTTATATTTGTGGTATATTTAAATGGGACAGAAGCTTCCCTGACTGATCTGTTGTAGCATATTCCTAAAAACAAGCACCTTTTCTATTTTGGTACTGGATGGAGTATTTGAATGCTTTCCTGTACTTGTAAATGCTCAAGAATTATACATTCCTTTCATATGGAGTTATGAAAATCATGCAAGAGGCATCTGTGTTAGCACTTTGAGGTGGAAGTGTAATTAGACCACAGTAGTGGTGATGGCTGTAAAATTATGTATTAAACAGACTTGTTTATCCTCTTTTTCACAAGCTCTATCCTTTGAGCATGATATTTTCATTCTGAAGATAGAAAGACAAATGAGATGGTGTTGGAGAGAACAGGGTCCAATATAGAGGCACAGAGATCAGTTTTCAAAGTGGGAGGTTTTGTGAGTTTTAGAAAATCATAGAGTGGGGGATGAAGTTGCAGTTGGAAAAAATGTTGGAGAGGGTTGAATTTATAAGAAGGATGGATTTTGCTACCATCCTCTTCCTTCAAAATTTCACTGATTATTTTTTCTTAAAGATGTAGTAGCACTGGATTGTCTATAGTACTGCCTTTTTTTCTACTCAATAGTGTGAAAGAATTAGCTGGTATTGCCAGTATTACTGCTGGAACCCCTGAGACAACGTAATAGTATTCATGGAAAGTGCCTGAAGTTCAAGGGCCTTGGCTGAACAAAGTGGTGCCTCTAGGGAACACAAGGTCTAGTGAGCATCAAATTTCCCATTTTACAAATTAATTCTGTTGTTCATGAATTGTGTTCCTTGGGAGCTTAGTGTAAGAAACCACGTGTTTTGGTAATACTTAGAGAAAGTATTGTTTCAAGTATGCCCTCTGAATCCTATTTACTTGAGCAGTACTTGTGTTTAGAGGGCCAGCTGCCAAAACCTGTAGAGGATGTGTCACTGTGCAATAAAATGGTAGTTGGAATTCCATACTGAGAAGAGATGTGCATGGGAGAAGGAAAGACTTCAAATACATAGTAATGGACTATGAATCAGCTGTGAGCTCAAAGCTTAACACTGGAAAACTTGCAAAAATTGCTTTAGTTTCAATCATACTAGGAAAAGCAAGTAGAATGCTAAGATTTGTTAGGAAAGGAATAAAAACCTAGAAGACGACTGTCATTGAGTCACTGTATAGACTGGAAGTCCATTTCTGTTTTAAGTGTTACATAGTTCTGGTCCCTATTCTCAGAAGGGTTATGGAGTTGTGGGAAGTCAGTTAGAGGACTAAAACATCTATAAAATTTCCAGACAAAGGTATGAAGCAGCTTTCACATGGTGAATGATTAAATAAGGTTCTTCAGCCTGGATGAGAGCCAAGAAAGTAGAAGGACTAGTATCTCTCAATAACATGTAATAATATTTTTGACAATTTTACTTTTTTTTCAAAGGTCTGTTGAACGCTTCTTGTTATTTACATACACGTTGTAATATTTATTTCTAGGGAAATTTTGCTGCTTTAGTTATGCTTTTGGAATCCATAAACTGCTTTTCTCCATTGTTAGAGCAACACATTTACTTTCTGTAAGCATTACAGGACATGTAACAAAATGCACCATGCTAACAAATTGTTCTTTGGACGTGTAACCAGTTTGTAACCAGTATGGAAAAAATCATTGACACAGACTTTTGCATTTGCTTATAAAGCTGACTGTTGTTGACATTAGTAATTCCATTTGGACTGGACAGGAGTGTGAGTCTTGCTGTCTTCAATAGGCTCTGAAGTTGAAGTGGAAAGCATTCTGCTAAATATATTAACTTAGCTCTCACTGTGTAAAGAGAAGAACTTTCTATACTTTTTTTGAATTCTAACTGGAGAAAGAACAGCAAACTGTGCTCAACTCTGATGAAGATAATTAGGATTAGTTTTTATATGAATTAGATTTTGAAATGATTCCTGACAAGTATAGCAGAGGACATCATCATATGAAGTTTCAGATATTGCCATCTTAAGTTAGCTAAAAAGAAAAAAGAAAAAAATTTATTATCTTTCAAACAGTCCTCATCATATTCATCAAGAAAACATTGCCCCCAGCAAGCAGTACAATTCAGAATTATGCTAGGTTGAAGTTTTCATCTGAGTTTCAGTAGGATAAAGTCAGTCCTAACCATGTAAGCCTCTGTGTGGCAGAGCTTCCCAGTGCAGCAAGGTGTAAGGAACCTGCAATGCAGCTGCAAGACCTTGTAGCAATGTCTGGTGTTACTATTCCAGCTTAGCCCTATCAGAAATTGTGAGGATCATGATTTTGGTGACTTGTAGTGCTCAGTTCTAGTTATTGCATGTTTCTTATTGTTATTTGAGGCATTATATATTTTGGCCAAGCTAAGCAGCAGAAAAATGCTTTGATCGACTTTTCATGAACACATGTACCGTAATGTTTTTCATTTGAAAACATTGTTGGCAAATTCAGAGTGTTTTGTCTCTGCTGTAAATGTGTTGGTGAGTCTTTCTGTTCTGGTTTTTAAGGTGTGAGGATATGGTGGATGTGCGACGACTGAAGATGCTTCAGATGGTGCAGTTATTTAAATGTGAAGAGGATGCTGCTCAGGTATGAAAATGCCTACAGAATTTCATCATTATGGTCTTTGTAGTGCACTAGTTAAATTTATGGGGGTTGGTACTTTTACAGTATTTTTTTTTTAATTTTCAAATCTAGTTTTATTTAGGAAATACATACAGTGAAAACAAAGGATATAGCAATGTCTTAAAATAGTGTATTTGGTAATTGCATGCACGATCTACCAAGTTGTGATACTCATTTAACTCTCTTTCTGTATCAAAAGTATATGCTAGTAGTGAAGTTCTCACCCTTCTGGATTAATTTATTTTTAATTTATTAGCTTTTATTCTTTTGGCTTCTTTTTAAGGCGGTAGAATGGTTAAGTGAACTGTTGGATGCTCTGCTGAAGACACACATCCGATTGGGAGATGATGCTCAAGAAACAAAAGTTCTGCTGGAGAAACATCGAAAATTTGTTGATGTTGCACAGGTGAAATTTGTTGGGTTTTTTTTAATTTTTTTAGCAATATGAGGTTTGTACAATGTCAGATCATCTCCTAAATAGAATCAACGTCTGTATGGGCAGTCATTGCACAGCAACCACTGGTCTTAATGGTTTGCCTCAATGCTTGGATGAAGAAATTGTGATTGCTGAAGTTGGTGATGGGCCTAATGAGATGTTGCAGTTCCATCAAGAGCAGCAATGCTCCTCTTATTACCTTACTTAACCTTCACATGGGTAATGCAAACAGGCAAAGTTCATTGGCTTTTGAGAAAGGCATATTTCAAACAGTCTTAAAATTACTTTTGACAAGCTGGGCCTTTTCAGGTGCTTTGTCAGTTGTTTACTGCTTTTAGGAGTGTCTAATTTGGACTTGTTAATTAACAGATGTGATGTTTTCTAATTACACCTGTTACACTGGAACTGATTTTCTCTTTTGATGAATAAGAGCTGATGATGACAGGAGAGTCATTTGCTGTTACAGTGATGTGCTTCAGTGCATCTGGATACTGAGTGACCACAGACATGGTGACAATGAAGTCAGTGAGACAATCATCTCAGCACTAGATATCAAGTGTCCTGTGTAAGATCCAAACAGATATTCTGAATTTTCAGGAAGCTCTCTTCTTTCTGCAGTGTGAGTGTAGACAGCAGGGGATAGTTTTGTAAGAGTGAAAAAAGCACTGTTTAAGCATTACATTTATACATCATCAGCATTTTCTAGTAGAACAGATAAGTTCAATGTACTTTGTGGACCTAAATTGCAGAGCTTCCATAAACTTTTCTGCTGTTGCTTTAAGATGCAATTTAGCTCCCAAGTTCCGTGCAGAGTTTTTACATGCACTTATTTTCCCATCCCCTCCAATTTTTAGAGTACTTATGATTATGGGAGACAGTTACTGCAGGCAACTGTTGTCCTGTGCCAGTCCTTGCGATGCACTTCAAGGTCCTCAGGGGACACACTTCCAAGACTGAACAGAGTTTGGAAACAGTTTACAGTGACTTCTGAAGAAAGAGTACACCGGCTGGAAACAGCTGTTGCATTTCATTCAAGTGCTGAAAAGGTGAGTGTTGTGTTTTTTAAGAAGAAAAATTTCTTACCCAACTTTAAGCAAACAAAATGTAAGAAAAATGAAGTTGCTACTTTGTATTTTTTTACCCTTTATAAATAATTTTTAAAAAGGCAGAAGAACTCAAGTATATTTCCCTAACCGTTAACTTCAGTACTTAATGTAATAATTGTTCATACACCTATATTAGTATAAGGCCTGCTTAACAAGCAGGAGAACAGCCCTCTTCAAATGGGAACTCTCATATTGATCATAAAGCATTTCTTTGTGTCTTTTGGACTGTAATTCTTAAAAGCCAGGAGCCCTTCTTTGTGCAAGGTATGATACAAAGCTATCAGGTCATTTAAGTTCTTGGCAGAGGTAAAGGTGTATTGCCTTTTAAGCTCTGAGCATTTTGGATGGGATAACCTTCTCACAAACAGTGTAAATGAGGGCTTTAGCTTCCATGCATGCTATGTTGCTCCATCTTGTATTTTGCACCTGGAGAAGTTTGAACCTGCTTTCTTCTTCTTGAACACACCTCTACCTTGGTATGGTTTTCAAACTCTTATACCCAAACGTCTCATTGTTGCACCCAGTCAGGTGATGCAAGAAGCCACAGAGGAGGATGAGCAGTCAACAACAGTGCGATGAGGAATAGTTGCTATTCAGTAACAGCTTGCTGAAGGGGGAAAATGTTGAGAGTTTTCAGATGCTCGGATTAGAGACAATGTCCTTTAATATAGATCATGAGGGGCAGGGCCTTTTTGTCCCCAATCATTCTTTCTGTGAAACGATGTTTTAAAAAAGCAGTCTAGGCTATGTATCTCGAATATTGACAATAAAATTGCATAGAACTGCAAACAAATCCCAATCTTGCATGTGCTAAAATAAATTCATTCTGTCATTGAAGGAGAGAGCATGGATTCAAACTTGATTCATATGCTCCTTGATTTTATTCATTTCTTATTAGTATTAATGGAAGGTACTTTGAATTTTCAAGCATTGGGAGTTGAAGGAGGTTCTGCAAAAGCAGAAATTTACCATCTATGCTTCCAGAGATTTACCTGATACCTAATTAAATTTCAGTGGTTCATAAACTCCTACAAGAGTGGATTCTCTCAATCCATATTATGAGCATTCTTTCATTATTGCAGTATTAATTGCTGGGTTTAGGCAGTCTTAAGTTTAAAGACAAGTAAATGAATGGCTGAAAAAAACAATGCTCTTGTTCAAAAACATAATTGTCCTTGCACTATCAGCATATATATTAATAAGTCTGTGTGAAAATACACTGTTAATATCCATGCTGCTTTGGAAAAAGTAAGAAGTGGCAGAAGGAAAAGTGAAAGAAAATACAGTGCTGAGTACTAGTATTGGGTCACAATCACATCTGGAAAAACTTGTGTTCAGACTTTTTTAATCCTACCTGTTCTGTGCCAGATGCAGATTTTAGTTTTGAAACTTCTTGTAAGGGGCTTTTCATTAACCATGTTTTTTCCACTTCATATGACTGTCTTGTATGTTTAGTGATTTAGGTTACTATTTTTATGCATTTTATAATTGTTGGAGGAATATTGTCTAGGAAGACTACTTTTTGTTCCCTCTCAGAAGTAATGTAAAACATTCTAATACAAAACAGTGGTAGCCCTGAACAATTTTCTTAATGGACCTTAAAAACTATTCTTTTGAATTATATTATGTCAATTGATCGCATGTAAATGTGGCAGTGAAAATGCCAAAAGAGCATTCACTCTGCAAGTTAGAAAAACTATGGGATATTCCTTGTCTACTTTATGCTGTATTTTGTTCCCTTTTTTTAAACAGATTTTGCAGGAATGTCCAGAGCAGCCTGAAGCTTTTAATGAAATGGAGCAATTTGATGAAATTGAAGCAGTTGGGAAATCACTGTTGGACAGATTAACAGTGCCTGTAGTTTATCCTGATGGGTATGTAGAACACTTTTTCTAATGCCTTTTGAATAATGTGTTTGGTAAAGTCTCATAATATTCTTATATGCAGAAGTATCCTGAAGGCTTATTGCTGAAATTGAAAAAGTGAGCCTGTTGTTTTTACAAAGTTTGAAATTGGACCTGCTTGCTTTCTGTGAAAAGATGGGAAAGAATTTTTAATGAGTATTGGTGTGCTGCCTTTTTAAAGTAGTGACTGTTTCATACTGAATGATTGTTAGATTTATGCAGTCTTTGTACCAGCAGAGTATGCAGAAGTAACAGAAGAATGACCAGTCCCAATGTCTTCTCCCTGAAAAAAGATGAGATGAGAATTATGGTGTTTTGATTTATTTGTTTGCAATTCTGCCTATCTGAAGTCTTAAGCCTGTATATTGAAGATAAATTTACAATTGATTCATTTGGTAAACAAAGCAGTACTTCCCTAGAGAGCTATTCATACTAATTTAAAATTGCTAGTTCTCTTGAGCTACAAAAGCAAATTGAATTTGGAATCTGTGCCATATTAAAACTCAGTTCTCTGTGTTTAATAAAATAGATGTGTCTGTTGTAGTGCTGAGCCTGTAGTAATTTCTATGTGAGTTACAGCTAAGCCATGGAACAAGTACTCTGGTGGGTAGGATGCTGCACCATAATGAAAAAGGTCTGATGTTAGTATTTTGATTTAGAGGCTGAAACCATATGAGAGCGTATCAGGCAACTGCATTAAGGGTTACCTGAAGTCTGCCTGAAAAATACAGTTGCAGGAAGCTGGTCATGAAAATGTATTGTCATCTTATTTACAGAATACCATATTCCTTCTGCAGTGCAGTTTCTTTCAAAAAGGAGTGCTAACCATGAAGATGGACCCAGGCCTGAATTAGTAGTGATTTTTACTGTTCTATCAATAGTGTATTTGAAAATAGTGAAGGATTTTAGTGGCCTGGTAAAAGTAGCAACTGTTCTTTGTTCTTAAAATTGATGCAATTTGCAGATAGACTATTAAATTTAAAACAAACATTAGAACCTGGGAAAGCTTCCCGTGAAACAAAATCTTTGCCATGCTTGAAGTCCTAACGCATTTCTCCTGTGTTTATAGGTATATATCCCCATGTACTATAGCTGTCTGACTGAATCCTGAATATTGTTTCTGACCCCTCTGTCATTTCAACACAGTTTTGCATATCCCTCTTCACAAAAATGGTATCTTAGCTGTCCTGTATCTCAGGACCCCCTCCCTGCTCATCCTTTAGGCATTCTGGTTTTGAAGCATTTAACAAACAATTTACAAAGAGTTTGCTCATTATTAGAAAAAGTTCTAGAAACTTAGGAACATGTCATAACTGAACTGAATGTCATAAAATGCTTGGGGCATTTCCATCAGCCTGTTCACCTTATCAGACTTGCATCAGTATCTCTGTGGAAGTTCAGGTCACTGTTCCCTGTCTTGCTCATTGCTTCTACTCTGTATCAGAAAATGCTGTAATCCCAAGTGCAGTTCTGTAGTCTGACCTGCTACCTCCTCAAATGAGTCTATTCTTCCATAGAATAACTGTTCTGTCCACTTATACCTGTCTGAAAGTCCTTTGTCCTACTGCCATTTCCAAAGTTTACGGCTTGTTTGCTTTGTAACTAGATTTAATACGTGTTCTCCTGAAACATGTATTCTCTTCAAATCCTCCCTTTGCTGACAGCTTGGTTAGTGGTTTCCCTAACATTTCAGCTGTTCTTTGTTGTATTTCAATTACCCAGCCATGTGTTCTTTTCAGTTTGAGAGGTAGATGGAGTAATTTGACAGCATGTGGCTGGCTTAACATGTGAAGAATCCTTTAATAATGCAGCAATTTTCTAGCCTCAGAATGCATGTGTAGACAGGTATCGTAGATTGTCACAGTATGCAAAATTGTCAGACTGACTTGGGGGAGAGCCAAAGAAGGGAGGTAGAAAATAGTGTTGGGAAGTAGCTAGCTGCATTTGTAGAATAGTGCCCTGCTGTTCAAATCACAGAATGGTTTGGGTTGGAAGGGACACTAAAGATCATCCAGTTCCAACCCCCCTGCTATGGGCAGGGACACTTCCACTAGACCAAGTTGCTCAAAGCCCCATCCAACCTGGCCGTGAACACTTCCAGGGATGGGGATCCCCAGCATCCCCAGGTCTCCCCACTGGGCAGCCTGTGCCAGTGTCTCACCACCCTCAAACTTCTGATGAGTGTATCTTTTGGCTATGCAAGGATCATTGAGTATTTGTAATAATTTAATCAAAATTTGCTATCAAGTCTTGTCACTGAGTTTCCAAAGCCTTTTAAAGGTGACTTTTAAATGACAAGGAAAAAGTGGTTATTTTCTTACCTGCTTTGTGTTTTTTTACTGCAATTTGCAGGTATATTCACGTATTGTCTTACTTTTCACTGATAAGTTTTATGGTTTGTTTGGTTTTTTTTTAGGTCTGAACAGTACTTTGGGAGTCCAAGTGATATGGCTTCTGCAGCAGAACATATTAGAGAGAAGATGAAGTTAGTTAGCTTGAAAAAGCAGCAGCTGAGGCAACCAGAAGCCACTACCCCAGAGAGCTAATACTGACCTTGTCTATGAATTCATAACAGGACTTCAGTTTGTAATCCAGCTTGTTGTTTGCATATTACAGGATTTGGCATAATATATTAAAATGCATTTCACAGCCGTTATGAGTCTCATCTTTTTTTCAAAGTAAATGTTCTCAGCATTTTAATACTGTACATCTATCAAGCCATAATTATTTAACATGCTATGAAACCATAGACTCCAAGTATCTTATGAAAAGGAACTGTAAACTTTGCACTGAAATTTGCTGTAAAGCTTTACCTGACCTGTCAGCTGCTTCTTAGTTAGACAGCTGATGCAAGCTTTGAGTGGTGCTAATTAAAGTGTTAGAAGTTCCATATTATGAAACTCTACTTCTTTGCTTCCCCCATGCCCAGGTGATGTAGTAATTTTAGACTGTGGGGAAAGTTCCTGCAGTGTAGGCTGTGGTAACCCTGTAATTTTAATTTGAAATACTTTAAAATAAAAAAATTTTATTGTGCCAGTATGCAACTTGTCCATCAAATATTTGATATATCAAATTCATTAAACAGATGTTTTCCTATTTGTATTGATAATGTATTAAAAGCTGTTTGTGCTTAATAAAAATCATCTTTTTAAAATCTAAGATGAATTTGTTCTGGTGTGTATTTCCAAATACTGTTTATGTAACATTTTTGTCCTAAATGGTAGCAAAAAATAATTATTCTCCCAATATATTTACAAAGTCTGTATAATTTTTCTTATTAAATAGTCTAATACATTGTTGCTGTGAAGGAACAGCTCTTGAAATATTATTAATAGAGGCAAGAGTCCATGCCATTTTTTTCCTTTCTTTCTGTTAGGAGTACTTGGACTAAAGTAAGTTAGTATTTTTATTAATCAGTGTTCTATTAATAATAGTTTTCTTTCTATGTAAGATTGGCATATATCTCCTGTGCTTTATTTCTAAGTCTTTTTTTTCCCTTTGAATGGAGAATACTAAAGAATGTCAATATACCCGTGGTACCTTTGTGGTCAATGTTTTCATCTAATGAAAAAAAAATTGCCATGAGGTTCATAAACAATTTAAAACCATTAAATTAGTAATAAAATGAAATTTATTAAGAGAAGGGAATTGGATTGAAACAAAATCAGCTGTGCATAGCTTAGTTAATTTCTTAATCTTCAGGATGCAGTCTGGATACATTCAATATTACATTTATTGGAAGATGGTGTGGAATCTGACCATTTTAGAATATGGCACGTGAAACAAACAGCTGGAGGTCTAAGAACTTTGTTACCACACTATACTTTGCTCACAGTAAAAATAATGCTCTCTTCCTACTGGCATTGTTATTATTCTGCAGATTTTCCTGATGGATCTGTCATTCAAATATTGCATTTACTTATTTGTCTTAGTTTTCCACATTTTCTCCAGAGGAAAGTGATGTTTCACATAAAGCCATTTCTCTATTAAAAATACCAATCATTCCAAATGAATGGCTTACCTGTAACTTCAGCGATAAAGGTATTTATTTTTCCTCTTGGAGTATTTTGACAGAGGAAATCCAATTATTTTTTTATACATTCAATGCAATGGTACAATATTATATTAATATTAGTTTAAAACCAACTGAAGTTTTATCAACATTTATAAAGAGACTTTTTTGATATAATGTTTTCAAATTTAATTAAGTTGCTCATTTGCATTTGAGAAAGCTGATGTTATTATGACTAATATTTGGAGGATATGAATTCATGAAAAGTATGCATATTTAATAAAAAGTGCAAACACAAAAGTAAATTAATATGGTCATTAATAAGCACTGTGTCTCCAGTTTTGCAGCATTTGTAAATTGCATCTACTTATGGTAAATAGTGGTCTGCAGTATAAAATCTCATTAAAATATTAGAGTAAGCAAGTGTTACAAACATTATTTGCAGGTTTTTAAAATTTATTTTTATTTTATTTTTTTCCTTTATTTAGGGGGCTCAATAACATATGCAAACCCAGGGCAGTATCAGAAGCTTCTCACTCATTCCTGTGACAGCTGCATGCACAACTTGGAACTGCTGACTGCTCACCCCAGTAACCCTGATGTTAATTTTGGCTCAGCGTGTGTAGGCCAATCTTGAAGCTGCTCTTATCTGTCACTTGACATTCCTAGGGGCCAGCGGATCCTGACTTTCACCTTATTGGCTCTAATTGAGTCTCCACTATAGCATCTTGGACTGTGCTGGCTTTTTCTCTGTCTCTCTCTGCTTTCTTCCCCTTTCTCTGGAATTCCTTGCCTTTAGGGAAATCAAGTGTCTGGCAAAGTGCTTTGCTATTTGCCCATTTTCTATGTATCAGCAATGAGGACAAGTAGTTTTCTAAGTCATGTTGCATGCGTCTGCCAGATATTTCTAATCCTTCCTATGAACTCAGAGACTTCGTATCTTACTGAAACAATGCAAAAACATCTTCTGTCAATACTACTATTGAATGTAACTGATTGAGATTTTTTTGCTGGCCTTTACCCTTAGTCAGTCTATCATCTATGGTTGTACTTGCTCCTGAGCCTTTAGAACTGAACAACCTTTAATAGCACACAAAGTCTGTGAGATAGAGACATGCTAAAAAGCAAAAGAATCTTTGCTCAGGTTATCTGTTGTTACTTGTTTGTACATTTACTACTGCAAACAGTAGCGGTGACTCCATTTGTGGTGCGTGGTCTGCATTTTTTGTTGCAAAAACAATTCAAATAATGGAATTCCAAAAGATGCAAACATGTTTGGGCTTTTTTAAACAGAAATCACTTGCAATGAAGGATACAGTGCTGCTACAGGTGCTATGGGGAGATACCAACAGAAAGGGAAATGTGGATTGTAAGGATTGTAGTTGTTGCACCCCTAGGTACATTACAAATGATGACTTGGAGGTGATGGAGCCAATCCTGTTCATGGTAATGAAATGAATACCAAGATTTTCTACATTCCTGCTAGCCAAGTTTGGATTTATTTGAAATGTTTCAAAATATGGTAAGTATTTTGTTACTCTTTCTGGTAATGTACCTCTGAATGAGCTTTGTATGACAGTGAATGGAAAGGTGATCAACTCTGCCATCCCTTTTTCCCAGGGCATCAGTTGCAGAGACTGACAGCCATAGAAAATGCTTATATCTTGCGAGCTCTTCTGTTGCAAAAGGTGTGTGGACTGTTATTAGTTTCCATAAAAATGTTTGGTGCTGTTTACTGCTTAACTTTTTATTGTTTTAAGTAGGATTAATGGGATTACATTTCTCTTGGGAAAAAAAACCACATTTGAACCATGGAGACTTATGCAGCTTTGTGTGAGTGATTGATTTAGTGTTCAAATGAAGCTACTGTGGAGGTACAGCAGTGGGTGGAGAAAGGCTGTGTGCACAGTGGGATCATATAGCACTTCTTATTCCATCATGCTAGCCTAAGAATATCAGTGCCAGCTGACAGAAAGATAAGAGGAAGATTTTTTTTTTCCATCACAGTAAAAAATAAAAGTGTCAGTAGGTCAGAATCACAAGGTGACGTTGTCATGGGCTTTCCACAACAGTAGTGACATGTAATGGTGCCGTAATAACCTCTAGTTTCCTGAATTCTTTCTACAGGATAATTTTAATCTGTATAAGGAGGTTATTAGGAAGGAGAAAGAAAGGAAGTTTTTGCAGTTATGGATGAAATTCTGTAATAGCACATTATGTGAGCTCTGAAGGTAAAATGCTGAGAAATGGATGAAAGCAAAGATTCCTAACTTCTGAAGTCAAATCCTTCATACCTCTACAGATTCTTGTATCAGTAAAAAGGGAGTTAGGACTGTAAAAATACTATGTTAGGTTCCTGTTTTAGTTTAAATAAACTAATCAGAATATTGATCTAAGCATATAGTATAACAATCGTGCATATGTAATAGCTACAAAAGTACCTGAATGTGAACTGCAGGGCCGAAAACTGTTTGAGTATCTGGAATTTGCAGAACATTGTTCCAGCAACATAATAAATTATCTCTTTGGATAGGTATCTGTTGTCCTTTCCAGGTTTGTGGAAAAGTGATAAATTCTGAAATAAGATAAAAAGACAAACAGTCAAGCAGTTACACTACTTGTGGTTCCAATTTGCACAGTCATTTTGAGGCTTCTGGAGTGTGCCATTTCCTGATATGTGGCAGTGCAGGCAATTGCAGAGTTTCTTCTGCAGAATCAAGATCAGATGTTAGGAAAACACTCTGGGATATAATTTTAAAGTTACTGATTTCCACAATCATCCCACTTTTGTTTCCTCCAGTTAAATAATGAAGGAAATTACAGTACTGATGCCTGTCAAGACTGCATCTTAATTAAGAATTCTATTAAAAATTTCCTGCTTGCATGCCTTCTGCAAGGATATAGAATCAAAGAGTGCTTCAAGTTATTTTTTAGCTGATGCTCAGTGGAGGTAGTTTTGTTATGAAGGTTTACTGTGTGAAAATACAGGTAAGACTAAATAACCACACAAAAAGGAGATTGATTTCCCACTAATAATGGGTCCCTTTATACAGATCTCCCAAACACATGGTATTTTGGGACTATTTTTCTGTGATTCCAAGTATAATTTGGAACATGAAAGTGAATCTTTGAAGAAACCTGTAAGAATACATCTGATTCTGTAAAATTGGAATACAACATGTTAATCAAATATCAAAGATACTCATCAAAATAGATGCTTGTGTGAAGTAAAATTTTAGTTATGCTGATACAAATATGTATAGAAAAAGGATATATTAAGAAGTACTTAATATATGTAAAGCACAAATGAAACACTTAAGCTCAAAGTAGCAATAAAAATTAAGTAATAACTTCCTCTTTTTCTGTCAGTTGACTTTAGTTTACATAGGTCTCTATTACAGCAAGAATTATGGGAATATAACGCAGAGATAGGAAGGATGAGTCAGGAGATAAATGCCTCTTTTGAATGGAGAGGTGAAAAAAATGCTTCCTTAAAATTTCATATGTGCTGAGGAAATACATTGGAAAACATCTAAAAGCAAAGTGAAAATCCCCTTTTTAAATTTAAGTTCAGTTGGAAACATTCAGCTAATTCTCCAGATATTAGCGATATTTACAGTTTATAGCTGGAGAACAAGGAGCCAAACTAACATTTCCAACTCTTGTAGCATGAAGAAAAGAAAAGGAAACTTTAATTGGTATCATTTTGGAATACCTTGAGAGAAGGTTGTTAAGTGGAAACAATTGTTTGTGTTAGCAAAAGTTGTGCAGATAATATACATTCTTTTTATTGCAGATAAACCACATGTTTTTTAAAAATAATGCTGTTTCATTGGCAGTTTGATGACAGCATTGAAACATCAAATAGGTTGTGACTACTGAATGCCAAGGAGAAACTACCTTTTTGTGCACAGGTAGCTAACAGATGAAACGTGCTTAAAAGTAAGTGTGCTTAAAAGCTTAGTTTAAAATTGTTATGTTTTTAAAATAATTCTACAATTTTAAAGAGATATTTTTTACATATTAGGAAGCCTTTTAGCTTTTCCACCAAATCGTAGCTGATAATTGCTATCAGACACCACTAATGCAAGCTCCTGTTGGGAAACCTCTCAATGCACCTTGGATTTGTGTGTAAAGAGGAGGAATACTACAAGCTATGTAAAATATCCTATTGATTTACCAAGCTCATACATCTGTGCTCAAAATGTCTGAGTGGACCCAGTTTAAGCCATCCCTGTTTTCAAATAGCATGTAAAACTGTCTCTGAGAATGCTGATTTAGCCACAAATTGTGTCAAACATCTATAGCAAACCATGCCACTGACTGTTCCTAGCCCAGATGACCCTGACTGCTCTGCACACCCTGCTAAAATCTGACTTCCACTTATGACATATGAATACACTTGGCTCTTCTGAGAATCCCAGTGTTACATATATCAGTCTTGTTCTGCTCTGCTAAAATACTGTCTGTCTCAGAAGGCAACATAGGGTAAGTGGATTAGAAAATAACAAAAATGAGGTTCCATGGTAGCTGTAGGCCCTAGAACACACACAGCAAGATGCTTGGGCAGCTCTGTGTAGATATGTATTGTGCATGGAATAAGGCCGTGACAGCTCATGGTAGAACAGCCTTGAGACTTCGGTGAAGTCCTGAGAATTGCTGGCTCTATTTCAAGGAACATAAATGCTTACAGGTTGGTTAAGTTAAAGGTTTTAATGCTATGCTTTAAAAACTTTTATTGAGCCCTTTCTTAGATCTTATACCAAATGCTAATTCTAAGAATCTATAAATTATGAAAATGAAGTGGAGAGTGAAGCTAATCTTAGCTGTAAGAACAGACTTTTGGAGGAACTGATAGAAGACCTCTTACTTGAGACATTCTATATCAGAATAAATCATGAACAAATACCTATCAAAACCCTAATGTTAATTTGTTAGTTTCTCCATTTTGGCAGAAGCAGTCAATGTGTTCATTTCAGAGGTGTATTTTTAAACATGGTTCACTCTGTTATGCTTGGTTTGCAGTGTATGGGTTGCCACCTCAGTTTTGGGTTTTCTGCTTCCCATGTTCATTTTCCCAGCAAGAGCTGCAGATGCTGGGTGACAACACATTCCCACTGTCATTGCTGAATTTCCAGGCATGCTGGATTGCTCATGATGCCTGTGCCTCGCAGGATCAAAAGCAACAGAGTTCCAGTGGGCTGTTGAGCTCCAGTAGGACGTTTTTCTCAAATACTATGCCAGGATTTATGTGTGATAAGTGACTTTTAGCATTCCATTCTCCTTTTAAGGTTTTTAGACTACTTGGAAAGAGAGTAGCTTTCATGGAGTCTCAGCCATTTCCACAGACAAGCCTACAGCATGGTTACTTGATATTTAATATTATTGTGTGATACGAGTCTGACTTTCAGAGACTTGGGAACAAGCCATATTCTAAACTGGTACTAAGAGCAGCCTGTTTTTCTTTTCTCAACCCTTGTATACAGCTCTGCATGCCTCTGTTGGATGGTAGATAACTGCAAGCTGGGCTCAGCAGGGTGAAGGTTGTGCAATGTATTCAACACATTTGAGTGCTGCTCCACATATCTCTGGTGATGACGTGAATGTGATGCCCACTGTCTGCTTTGTATCACTTGCTGCCTCTTAGAATGTGGCCTCCCTCCGGTCCAACAGTAACGTATCCAAGGGAACATAGCAATATGGTTAGATGTAAGCCAGGGTTTATACTAGTGCTTTGCTTGAAGCTGCATCAAAAGGCTGCAGCGAGCACGTGTTCAATGAGCCTTGTTGGCTTTTTATTTCCACTCATTGCGTGTGGCCAATTTGTTAGGTAGCTGCTGTTTGCAGGCACCATTTCATGGTACATTGCCTCTGCAGAACCAGCAATACATGAATAAGCCAGGACATTTGCTTCTGCAGGTGGCAAAAATGTAAACTATTTGAGTTCTTTTTGCTATTTACTTTTAGCTGTTAAGTCTTCTCTAGATTCTGCTTTGTCTTCTGGATTTTATCTGAGGTATCTCCACATGTCTACACCACTAAACTCTCTTCTTCAGTAACAATTTTATCAGAGACTTTGCAAGTGATCCAACAGACATTTTAAAGAGTTTCTTCATTGTTTCCAAAGAATAATATACATCTGGGATGAAATAGTTGGTGCTGTCAGTGTGTGTTGGGAGAGGGTGGCAGCTGCATTCCCTGCTTCACAGGGTTGATAGAAAGGAAACCTCATCAATATCCAGGAGTGGCGAGATGTTATAATCATGGAAATGATGCACACATGGAGAATATAAAAAGCACAGCTGAAATAATTTTCATCTTAGAACACTGAGGTGATTTTTTTCTCCATATATAGCAATGAGATCTAAAGAGCAGTAGTAAGCAAAAAAGAAAGGGGGGGAAAGCCATTTGGTGAATGGTGTGTTTCACATACAATGACTATAAAAATCATGTGGTTTCAATGGGTGGGCTGTAATGTTTTGGAAGGTCAGTCTCATCCTTTGAAGTCACTTAATCAAACACTGTGCAAAGAGAAGAAATATTCACACAGTGAGAAAGACTAACTTAGAGAAAGGAGTTTAATTACAGGATATTTATCAAATATCAGATCAAGTGGACAAAAAAAGATATGCAGCCCATGAAGTATTCTTGCATTATTCTTACCCCAGGAACACTGAAAGCAAGGTTCTAAAACATAGTTACTGCTGATCCTGCTGCGTTGGCAAGGGATGACTTAAGATACATCATCTCTTTTTGCTTCTGAAAAGACATACATGTAAAGAAAGGAAGACAGAGGACTCCTCAAAAGTTTCTGTTAATTTAGGCCAGGTTCTGGGATTCCTCGCTGGAATATGGATTTCAATCTTTCAGCTCTCTCCTGGAATTCCTTATGTTGTATTCAAGCTCTGTGAGTTAAAAAATTAGACCGTGAAATAGTTCAAAATTTTTTTTTCTTGATTTAGTTAAAGGAATAGCCCACAGTAAATATATAACTGTAAACAAAATCTAAATCTAATATTCTGTCTTGCAACTTAAGAGGATTATTTAAGATTTTTCTTTTAAAATTTGAAGAGTACTGTAAAACATATTGCATGATTTAAAGAACCAGTGCAAAAATAGACAAATATGAAACAGTAAAGATTTGCAATTGCATTAGCATTGTTATTATTTTAAATTTGCTCAATATACACCTCTTTTATCTCAGGGCCTCAGAGTAACACTGTGATTATGGTCAGTTGCAGATGAGAGGACAGGAACAGACTGCAGCAAAACCTACTGCACAAGAGTGACTCTGTGATATCTCCTGCAAAACATCTGTAAAATGTCAGTGCTTTTTTCATACAGCTAGTCAAAACCTCAGTCTGGAAGTTATTCTGCATTACAAGAGTTTTACCTCAGCGCTCTAGCAGTGTTATTGTTGTCAGTGAGTACACAGTACTGCTCTCAGGCCGCAACATCAGGCAAGTGACACCTGAGAATGTATCCCACAGGACTCTGCCTCCTGAATTCTAATAGTGAAATTGTGTTAAGGCCAAAAACAAAGCAAGAACCTTTGTGCAATTTGAAAAATGCAAGAAGTTTACCGTTGTACTTGATTTGGTATTTCCTCTCTCCTCTTCCCCAATCCTATTATATACAGAGGGCCTCAAGTGGAGTTTTGTTTCTAATTGCAAATTTCAACTATAGTGCTTGTCTGCCTTTTGTCTCCACGATATGAAATCTTCACATCTTGTATCCAGCATATCATTAAACTTCAATTTTTGTCCTTTTTTCAAACAAAGATGGTTATTTTCCCAGGCAAGCCTATTTTCAAGTGTGAAATTTAAGGTAGTTAAGCAATGGGGATCCTTAATTAAAGCAGCTGACTGCAGAGTTCACTAGAGGACTGATACTTCAGAAGAAGCTAGTTTGAGAAATCAGAAAATGTGGTCAAAAGTAAATTATTCCATGATTCACAGGAAAATACTTTTGTCCTGACAGAAGCATTCTGGGCATAGATAAAGCTCTTGGGAAAGAAACATTTGACCAACTTGTTTATTTGTTTATTTGCATGATCAGCCCTGGTGCTGATGGCATAGAGTGAATGTGTATCTGTAAAAGGGCCACAGGTGGTACCTACACCTGTCAGGTCTAACCAGCAAGTCACAGATGGTCAATTCAGTGGCTTGTTTTACAGCAATATGGCAGTTTTTAGGTGAAATCCTGAGCGTGTTAATTTTTAATTCACTCCAGATTACTAAGGCTGTGAGCACTATCCTGTTACATTACTTTCAGATAAACTCTTTCAGCTTGTACCTAACACAGACATATCAGTAGCAAGTTCTTGATCCATGCAGAGCCCTTTCAATACCCTGGCATTGTTCCCTAGCTACCAAGGACCAAGTGCTCTGTGTACCTTTGGACTTACTGCTGATCCTTGGTCCCCAATTCATCCTTGCAACTCTCGGCTTCTCCTTTGTCATTCATCAAGACTGCTCCTGCTTCAAAATCTTGTCCAGCCTTTTAACTTCCATCCCTCTATTTTAATATCTTCTTATTATCATCCCTTTTAAAATTGTCCTTTCTTGCATTTTACATAGTTTTGCCATGGTGAGAGCTAAATCTTTTGTCTCCTGCTGAATTTCAAGAGGAGAAACTGAGGTCCGGAGATGACTGATTATTATTCTGTGTGATGGAAGAACCAGAAGCTTGGAGCAAACAGTAAAATGAAAAACAGGGAATGAAAGGAGTGTTCTTGAAGACTTCACACAATGATTGCACCTCGTGCACAGCATTGCAGCCACATAACCTGTATAAAGAGCCTGAAGAGACTGTCAGATGGGAACGCACTGCCAAAATGGGCTTTCAGATCCTGGGATGACAGTACAGGAGACTCCAAAGGAATGTGCACCTTCCAGAGCTCATCCAGGATCTTTGCCCCTGGAATCTGCAGACAAATCCAACAAGGACATGCTGTCAGACCACTTTATTATTTTCCCTCCTATAGCCAGGTAAAGATAGTGATTTTCTATGCATATCTCTGGGGGAAGAGACACTTCTGGTGATTTTTAGCACTGGGTGCAGTGGTGTGGAAAAGTGACATCTCTCTCTGGCATGACAGCACGGGCTGCTATGCTTTTGAAATCAATTCCTTCAGGACCTTGAGCTGTGACAAAAATATTCTTGTAGCAGCTCCCTGTTCAAGAGCACTTGCCCAAGTCCTATCCTGTGTAGGATACCCAGTCCCATTGCCCAAGTGAGCCAACTGTGCAGAACACCAAGTTAATACAGCTCTCTATTACTTATGGTCCTAGTCCAGAGACTGGTTGGTCCTCTAATGGGAAAAGGCATAAGAACACCTTGGATTCTTGTATATTTGTGTGTGGAGACTGAATAATTCCTGGAACTGTGGAGGTACAGCTGTGAGGACAGGCTGGAGTAGCAAGCCTGGGCAAAGATGACTGATGGCCCATCAAACATGCAAATCCATCTTCTCAGCTCTTCAGTGTTGAAAGAGTACTGAGGGGGGGGAAATTTTTTTGTTTTGTTTTTCTTTTCTTAATTGTAGGTGATGCTTCCTAGATTTATGTGGGACTTGAATTCTGAAGTGTTATATGCTGTCCTTTGTGGAGTGTGAAGGGTCACTTAAACTTGGAGCACCGAGGGAGTATCTTCATACCCTGTAGTCACACTCCTGATATATTGGGTGTCAGAGGGAGCACCCATTTGTTGAAGAGAGTTCTGGGCAAATAGGATGGGTTGGGTGGGGCTGGAATTCCAGTACTTCCTGCTTTTTAACTTGTCCTAAGTGTGTCACGAATTTCAGTACTTTCCTGACAGGGACAGGCAAGACCTGACATGAGCTTGGTGTTTGAGGTACCATGATCTGAAAGAGGGTAATGTGTGACCAGAACATACAGAGAAATCCTCAGCAGTGTGAACCTTCAAGTAGCAGTTATACAAGATGGACTTAAGTTTTTTAAAACAAAACCAAGCATGCTATTTATAGTTCCACTGATAAATGTATTTTTAAAAAGGATTCTAAAGCCTCAGGATTCTCTAACGCTGAAAATTCAGCTCCCCTGCTGAATTTTTTTTTTTTTTATAAACCTTTCCCAATAACAGAGCTGTAAAGTAATGTGTTATTAGAAGTGTGGCGGTGTAACATATTTGTGTACTTGTTCTAAATTTAGCTTTCTGAAAGTTGTGGTCATATAGCTCAACTTTTCCAAACGATTAACAACAATATGGCTTTTACATTTTGGTGTGGTTTGCATGGTTGTTTCTATTTAATTAATCCCTTGTTATGTGATCTTTTTGCATCATTGCTGGCTGATTGCATTTCCTAGGTCTGAACAGAGACTTTTTACTCTTAAAAGGTGTTCCTAGGAATGCAGGTACACTGCCTGAACTGTGTCTTTGAAGAGTCTGCATGATTTTTAACTGATGTTTTTATTTCACAAGTTTAATACATACATCTGTATTTATGTATAAAGAATGAAAAATATTGAAGTGAAATGGTCTTTTAATACAGCTGAATTGTAAATGTAGAGTTAAATACAGAAAGTAGGGATGTGGGGCAAAAGTGCCACTGTAATAAGTTACCTTATTAGTGGTAGTTTGTAGCTGCCCTGAGACTTAGATGTAGATTACAACCTGCATCTTAATCTTCCTTCTTTACAGAAAGAGTAGCCTGTCTGACATCTATATTTGGTGCAGAGTGCATACTCCACTGTGCTAACACACCACATCAGGAAGGAATTTCAAATGCTCCCAAGGAATTTAGTAACAAAAGTCCTGTTGGCTTTCCTTTCATGCATGGGCAAGGGAACATACTAATCCTGTGTAATAAACTGTTCTCTTTCTGCTGCTGCTGCTGCTGGAGCCTGAACAACGGACCAATGAACCCTCTAATGTCTCTTCACCCTCCTGACAGAGTTGAATACCCTGGGCCACCGTCTTTGTTGACAACCTTTCATCTGGGCTGACTACTGTATGTGCCACCTGTGAGCTGCTAAAACGGCTTCACTTTTCCATTACCAGAGTAGAGCTCCATAGGCTGTGCAGCATTTGTTTTGGACAACGCCCAGGGAGACAGAAATGTTGAGCTTCACCGCGGTGCTGATGGGGTAAGTCTGCTCTCCAGCTGATTCTGTGGAAACCGAAATGGAGAGCCTCCCTGCTATTTCTGCAGTGAACTTAAGAGGATGTGCTGATGTGTTCACCCAGAATGCGAGAGAAAATAAGACAGGATCATTTTGCAATTCACACTTGTGTATTGTTTTCTGTTTTGATTTTTTTTACCCCATCCAACAGTTTAAATCTTCACTGTTTATATTTTACCATTATATTTACACTTGAATAGTCATCAAGTCATGTCTTTATGTCTTTTCTGTGGCTATCACTTTAAGGAAAGGTGTAAATCCAACTTGTATTTTTTATTGTCTGTGATAGGAAAATCAATTTTAAACTTACTAAGGAAATTACAGCAAGTAACTAACATGCTGGGATTTGGAGAAATCTGCTCAGATGACTTGACTTTGAGTATAGCTGTTAATTGTCTGCATTCCTCTATCTTGTATATAAGACAAGCAAAGAACAGGAAGACAATTTTTTAAATAACAGATGTAAGAAAGAATGCTCTTTGTTTATACAACACTTAGAAGCTGGACTTCTAAATTTAAAGGTTATATGAGATTTCTTAAAATTAATGTGGAGGCTGAAGTGACATAACATTTGATTGGTAACCCTGGTCAAATTTGGTGGATTTTTCTATTGTTTAATAAATAGTAGAGATGTAGGTACTATTTTTACAAGTTCTAGGTACAAACAGCATGTATACTTTGTGGAAATCCTCTAAGATCCAAAAAGAGGGATACAGGGAAGAGAATGCTTTGGGATGAAGGAGCGAGACATGGAAAATTAATGACCGGGGACTGAAATGTTTCAGCTGTCATTGCTCCCCACGTCTGTTTACTGTATGGGTTTTTTTAAATGTTGTTGTCCTTGGAAGCAAACAAATAGTGTTTTTTGCTCTTACCCTTGCACTGAATTAACAGTGTTAAGCTGTTTGCTGGTTTCTTGGTCTCCGATGTACTGCTGGTTTTACAGTTAGCGGTGGGGTTTTATTATTCTTTCACAGAGACGTATTCAATGTGACAGGGATAAACCAGATAACTTTGCTTTTGGTATTTTCTCTGCTTTGTGGTGATGTTTTCTGGGTAGCTTTTTCTTTTCATTCTGTTTTCTTACTGTGGTATGCAGTGTCTTCAGGACTGGTGGTGAAGGAGCAAGAGTAGAAAGATTTTTGTTAGGGTGATGCACAGGAAGAATGAGACTATACAAGCTGGAATTCTTCACTATACTTTGATGTTTTAAAGTAAAATTAATCTGGAACTACTGTTTCTGGAACTGAAACAATACTCAAGGTAACGTGGACCATGGTTTATTCTCAAAACTATTGCTGGAGGGAAACGGTGTTTTTTACCCCTTGGGCACTTTTTCACAGTTGTTTCCTAGCCCTTTACTGGGACTTTTGTGCCGTCTCTTTCCATGACAGCAAGGAAAGGACAACCTCATATTGGGGCCAGCAAGGTCCTAGGCTACTTTAGAGCCACCTTTTCTTAAGCTCCTGGTCTCTGAACTGAGAGGGAAATACCTTCTGCCTGTGTTGCAGCTCTAACCTACCCGCAGTTAATCTCATTTACCCTGGCTGGCCCTTTCCCTCTCTCTTGCAGGTAATAACCCCTCGCTTTTGGGAGCAGGGAGCTCCCAGCTTGTGGCACCTGTTCTTCCTCAGGAACTTGATGGCACAGAGACCTCGCTGCTGTGGGAAAGCCAGGCCCACGTTGGCACCTGTTGCTCCCGAGTATCCAGATCTGTGGGAGGACAGACTTCCCTTGGTTTGGTCCCTATCCCAGTCTCAGGGCTCTGCTGGGGCTGTGGAGCAGCTTGTGCTGGTCTTTTCTCTGCCTCTGGATGTGGGAAGATGGTTTGTGCCCAGCCTCTCTTTGTCCTGTCACTCTGGTCCTCAGTAAAAGAGGAATGTTTGAAAGGGCCGCAGTTCCCTTCTGTTTTCTATCAGCCTTCTCTCCAGGGCAGCTCTGTGCAAGAAAATTTCTTTCCACCTCAGTGTTAGGAAAGAGATGATGTTCCAAGTTACTGTTCCCCACAGGCCATGCATGTACTTTCTCACCTCTCAAAGGAGGTATCTCTGTTTCCCACCTTTCTTCCCTGACTACTGCCAGGACGGTTTTTATCACTCTTGGTTTGGAGTTTTAGGAATGCTTGGTTAGAATTTCAACCAGTTTGTAGGATAAAGAGGAGCCTCTTCTGGGAGGAATATCTGCCTCCTGTTCAACCCTCACCCTTGATGTGACCCCCATGGCTGCTTTATGAACCTGGGGGTACTTGCAAGACTCTTTGCTTTCATGCCCTCATTCCTGATGACACTTGGAAATGGTCCGAATCAATAAAAAGCAGCAAGCACAGACTTGGAGAGGACTGACATTTTTGTTCCTTGTTCAGGTGGGGCTGCCAGAGTGGAGCAGTGTTTGTACACCCTTTTGCAAGCCCACGAGTTTAAGGGATGCCTCCTTCCCTACTTTGCTGTGTATACCTGTTCTCCCACACATGAGACAAGGAAGGAAGATGAGACCCGCTCCATTTACAAACCAGTCAAAGTGAAGGATCTCATCTCTCTGAGTCTGCAGGGAGTGAACTTTGTCTCTCCCAGAGCCATTTTCATAGTGCACCAGTAGGTCCAAAGCTCTTAACAGAAAGAAACTCATCTCCAAGAAAGACAGGTCCTTTTCCTATGCCTCACCATCAAAACTGTGATTGGCACACTTCCTTTGCTACATGAGAAAAACCTGTGAATAGAACAGCCTGCATATTGAAAATGAAGTTATTTTTATCACATTTGCCTCTCAAATCCTTTTTACATACAGTTGTTTCAGATAATACATGACATTATTTACACTAGAGAGACTTGATCTCACTTGATCTCTCTATTTCACTCTCCTGACACAAATATCCTGCCTGTTTCTGACTCCTACCAGGCTTTCTGTTTATTTCAGACAGAGGAACAGTAAGGTAAATAAACATAATGGAGCATGCTTGTTGGATTTTGTCCTCCTGGACGCAGCTGAAAAGGCTCATCATGCATTGACAAAATCCTCATTTTTTTCTCCCAGGGTTTTGCTCTAAGACATATTTTGATTCCTTGATACCTTTTCTCTGCCTGCTACTCTGATGTTTCCCTGTCTCTATCATGTATACTTAGCATAAGCCAAATGAATACAATATCCATGCATTAGTTATCAGACATTCGGAATCACTTCTCTCAGTTGTTGCCAAATTTGCTTATAGTCAGCTTCTTGAGTGTGGCACTTTTCCCTTATTTCCAGCTGTCAGCACTATGAAAAATGATACCTCCTTTAACTTGAGTGAAGAACAACGCTTATGTCTGGATGCCCTAGTTACATGATGGATTGGCCCAACTTGTGCCATGAAAAAATACACTTTGATTGTGCTTCTGAGAGAACAAAAATTCAAGAACATAATACAAAAATTGGTTTGTAACTCCTTTTGTAAGAGTAACAAGAGGACTGGCTGGTTTTTCCTAATTAGTTTCTCTAATAGCTGAATTTTGTTTGTTTCAGTCCTGTCTGTGGAGGGAAAAATCCAAAATTGCTTGTCTTCTGGAATGCTTTTGAAAGTTTTTGAAAAGGTCTTTAGAAGGTTTTGTACAATGGATCTATTATCCATTCAAACCAAAATGGGGCTCTGTGATGCTACAATTATGAAGTTTTCTTCAGGACTTCTATCTCCCAGGTTTTCTGTTGGGATTAAATATCAAACACTTTGTTCTGCCATACCTATTACAGGTATACATACAAGTCTCACTGCCTCACATTTCAGTGGCAGTGTCCCTGGGCCTCAGGTGTTACAAAGAGTTTCAGAAAACTGTGTGATATTTGTTCCTTTGGTGAATCTTGAGGGTTCATGGTTCTGTTTTGGCACAAGGGATGAGTTTTGCTTTGCCAAGCCCATTTTGTTCAGCACAAACCACTATAAAGTGCTTCTGTATATCCTGTTTGAAACTCACGGTTTGAAGGTGGTGCTCAGATTAAGATTATAATCTCCCAATAATTGGACAGGGGGAGAAATGAACATACAAAAAATATCCTACACTTACACTGTTGAAATTCACTGTGAATATTTTAAGTTTCTTCTAGTCCAAAATATTGTAGAATTTGCTTCCAGATCTCAGTCCCCTTGCAGATGTGCATGTACTTGTTTGTAATTAGTAAATCTAGTTTATATAAACATGTATTTAAATGTTACATATTTTTAAACAAACCAAACAGATGCTATGGGGAGAGTTATGCATGTAGTTTCTTGGGTGGAATTGTTTTTTCATAGTGACCTGCAAGCCTAAACATCAGTGTCACTTTCTCAGCTGTTCTGTGGAAGGAAACCCAGCAGCTGCTGTCCCATAGTGTGGGCTACTTTTGACATGCTCTGGTCTAATAGCAATAGAATTAATATTCTAAACAAATACTGTAATTTAAACATGTCTAATAATTCCCCACCTTGAATAAAAAACTGAAGTGGAGTTCAAGCAACCATTAAAGAGCTCTTCCTTATGGTCATTTAGAACAAAATGAAGTCTGTAGAAACAGTTTAGGATTAAATTGAAAAGCAGGTAAATTATCTTAATCTTAGACAGGAATAAAATACTCTTTAAGAATTCAAAGTACTTTGTTTCCTTCTCTAGTTGTTATGGTCCCTATGCCTTTAAGTATTTTTGGATTAAAAATCCTCTGTTTTGATTTAGCATTTGATTTATATACACATGCTCATCCTGTTTAAACACTTTGATTCATCAGTAGAATTATGTTGAGCATATATATTCGGTAACCAGTAAGTGAGACAGTATTTTACTTGTGGAGTGTGAAAATGTAGATTTGATTGTTGCATATTTGAAAGCTCATAACACTGGATTTGTCTGTATAGAATCAATGGTGAGTTTTTTCTAGCTGTTTTAATTTGAAAGCGCTTTTTCCTTTGGTTAGCAAGTGTCAGGTGATGTCCATGGAAGAAGGCCTTCACACTTCAGATGGTGACAAAAAAGAACAGGCAGTTTAATGCTACCAGACTAGGGGTGTGTCAAATCTCTCTCAAGAATGATAAACTGAATGGAGTTGTCTATTTTTAACCTCCTGTTCTTTCCTTTTGGCAGACTAATCAGTGTTAGCTGAGCTGTTTCACTGAATGAATCCAAGCGACTCTGGTGCTTTCTGAAATGAACAGTGGACCTTGAGAGAGCATTTCATCTGCTTTGATGCATGAAGTCCCATTGTGAAACACGATGGCAAGTGAAGCCAGTTCGGAGCAGAAACCTTCTACAACAACTGTCAGTTCAGTTGCTGTTCAGGCCGGGGATGCCAGTATTGTTATAGCTGTACTTAAGGTAATGCTGCAACTGCTGACATGTCTGCTCTTGTCTTTCTGCTACTCAGTGATTAATACCTCTTTTAAGTATTCTGTGCCAATGAGTAGTTAGCATAACATGATACAGCAAGGTCATTTAATCAGTCAATATCTAATAGAGCTTTTTTGGAAGTTAGCACTTGTTTCTGTTCACAATTACTGTTTGTGCCTTTTGGATTGTTTGTTTGTTTGTTTTCAAGTAGAATAAATAATTTGGTCAAAATATATAGGCTCTTAGAGGGAAGGAACTCCTTTTACTCTGTTTAAAAAGAGCTAAATGAAGAGTGCCATAAAAAATGTGTTAATAGGCACGATGATTGTACTAGAGACTCCTTGAGTTATTTTAACCTGTACTCAGCAATAATTTTACATAAGTGATACTACAAACTCCACAGATGAGGTATTTTCTGGGGGAAAAAAAAAAGTCTAAACTTGATAATGAGTGGTTATTTTTGTGAGCTGTAAATTCACAGTCGCCTGTGTTTCAGTAAATCCTTGTGTCATATAGTTGTGCTTATAAGCACTTAAAGGCTTGTATTGTGAGCTGGAATCCACACCTACAGTTTGCATAAAATTTGGCATTGGGAATAAAGCTGGATGCTGGTAATGAATCCCAGCTGGAATTTATTGGCAGTTTGATTTTTCAGTCTTCAGGCAACTTGGAAAACATGCTAACCTCAGTCACTAGAGTTTGTCTGTAATGCAGAATAAGGTGATAATGAGTTGAGTTGTCACCTAATTCAGGTGATTATTCAGGATGAGGTTACCTCAGTTGTGGAAAGGTTTATTCCTTTCAGTTTTCACCCTTCCTGTGAGGTGGTCTGCTGGTGCAGGGGAGTAATTTCATTGCAAGGAGACTGAAGTTTAGGTTGAAGTAATTTATTTTTTCCCCTCTGCGCTGTGGAACCATGCTAGCCTCCAGTGACATTACTGCTTCAGTCCTTATCACCCTCCTTTTGTTCCTGTTCCAAAGGCTTTTAAGTGTCCCTGCTGTTACTTGTGCAATCTCTTGCCATATATATTCATTATAGAGGTATATTGGACCTATGTGGCAGAAGTAAGATTTGGGACTATGATTTTTGCATCTGCTGTAATGTATTTATATCTTGCTGTCCCCACTCAACCACCAAGTTTCCTTAATTATCTGTGTCATCTTCAGCTGAAAGGGGAGATGAGTCACAGAAAACTTTTTGGTTCATTGTGATAATTTTACTCTTCACAGGCAAAACCAAAATCATAACACCTACTGGAAAACACTAGTATGGGATTTTGTTACTTGTTTCAAATCAAGTTCATATTATAGTCTATATGTCTTCATTGTGTGTATGGTCCCTATGCTCCTATGACCATGGAAAGTACATGTGAGCTGAGAGTCTGTGTGAGTAAATGAAGGAAAGCTTATGTTTTCTGAAGGCTGTAATTGTTTATTTATTACAGTGTGGAAAATTGGTGAAGCTTCAGCTGGCTGAATCAACACCAAATATATTAGAAATTGGCAGCAATCAAGATGAGACAAAAAAACTACTGCAAGACCATGAATTCCTCCTATCTAAGCTGAAGGTAAGATGTGATAAGACCACAAAAATTTCCTCTAGTCACTATAGTTCAGTTAAAACAGCTGATGTAGCTGCCTGTGTGTCCTATTGCAGTGTAGTAGTTAGATTAAACTCCATGTAGAAAAAAATAAGTTCAACCTTTGTCAGTATAGCACATGTCCCGCAGTCCTTGTGGGTTCCTCCCAACTCAGGATATTTTATAGTTCTCTGGAAGTTAAGCCTCTTCACTGGAAAAATATGCTTCTGACAGCAGCAGTAAAAACACATTTTTTTTCCACTTTAGACATCAGTTTTGAGTGAAACAATCTTATAGCCCTCAGTAACTGCCAAATATAATGGAATGTCAATTTATTTTTTTAATTCTGCAATGTATGTGAGGTAATTTAATATGGTATATAAAGAATGTAGCATAGTGTGGATTTTGAAGTGTGTACAATAGAATTTTTTAAAAACCCACCAAATACCTCAAAACAATCAAAAAATTCACCCAAATTCTATAGAATAGTTGTTCTGCTCTCTTTATTTATGCAAGTGCCTCCTCTTTATTGTCACTACTGCAACATTTGAGCATTCTTGGAACAAGCTGCTGTGTTCTGTTTGAACCATTCAGAAATAGCTGAGCTCTTACACATTGGTGACAGGAAGAAGCTGATTTTTTTTCTCATAATTGTCAAAAATAGATTTTAAAGAGTGGAAAAAAGAAAACCTAGTAATCTCCATCTTTGAAAGAAAAACAAAGTTTCAAATAACATTTTACCATCGAGTCAAATCAGATCAGAAAATTTATTATGCACGAACCATTAAAGAATGATTATCATCCAAATACATTGGGAACAAACACTCATTACTTCATGTTTTATACCTGTGGACCTTGCAAAATGCGGCATTGGTTAATAAATATTTTATAAAAGGATGAAGTTGAAAATGACTACTTTTTCCTCAATAATATAAGAGCTGTGATCATATGGGACTGCAATGTCATAATTCCTACTGGCTGTGCATTTTTAAGCCATGACCTTTTGTGACTTATAGTAAGCTGTTAACACTTGCTAGTCATTACTTACTCTTAAGTCACTAAATCCACTCATCAAAAGTTTTTCCAAGACTGATTCTCAGTTTTTGAAGTATTGTTTATAGTAATTTTTTCCATTTAGCATTTGAAAATAAATTATGCATTAACTGTGTGAAGATGGATAAAGAGGCAGTTTTGAATTGTTTTCAGATTTCTTTTTTATTGTTGTATTTAAAGAAAAGGAAAATAAATCCTGACAGATACCAATACTTCATAAGCATATGCATAACTTTGTTGATTAGACTAATCCAAATCAAAATTAAACTTTTGTGTAGGTCAGGCAAAATTTCTTGAATGAGTAATGATTTAGCATGAAACTTCCTGCTTAAGTGAAGATGATTAATACTAAATACATCTTTGGAATCAGTAGAGAGGAAGCTATCACTTTTTAGAAAGTAACTTATGAAATAGTTGACCATTCTGACCATTATCCCACATAATTTTGTAAACTCTGTAAACTCTGTTTTGATCACCCTTTTGCTTTTTAGCTACATTATTCTCCTCTCAGTATATTTATTGCAAGTTATAATCAAAATATTCAGGCCAAGTTCTTTTGTCAACTTAATACATTGGATATCCACAGGTGTAAGTAAGGATAAAATTTGGTGCAGTGACCAGTGGTCAGTTTACAGTACTTCTGATGCTAGAGGAAAAGCAATGCAATCCAGCTCAGTATTTCAGGGAATTGGTTTTGACTTAGTAATGTTAAAAAGGGTTAAAAAAGCCTAAACAGCCAGTTTGACACTCAGTAAGGCAGATGGTACTTTAAAGGGTAATTGGAATAGACTTGTTGAAAGAGAAAAGAGTAAGTTCTAGAATATTTTTAAACTTCTTTTCATGTTCAGAATTATTGTGATAAAAATGTGTTTGTTCTTCAGGACCTTAAGGAAAAGTATATCCAGAAAAGTTTCTTTAGATAGAATATACTCTATCATATTCATTACTGATATACATTTGTTCCATTAAATTTGGGAATTGGGAACATCTTACTACTTAAATAGAAAGCAGAATACAACTTTTTAAAAGGGCCCCATTTCAAATGTTCATAGATTAGGAAACAGATGTGTTATTGAACAGGAAAGAGTAAAACTGAGACTAAACAGAGAACAGGTACACAATGTTTACATCTAGTTAAAATTCCCCTCAGTAGTCTCATGTAATATGTTCTGCTTCTAAACTGATATATTCACTTTCTGTTTTGCTAAATTAGACCATATCAACATCAAAAGTTTCATTGAAAACAACTTCTCTGATTCCATGCAAGTCCCTTTCCCAGTATCTGCCTCGTCCTTCTTTAGGCAACTTTCTACAGGTTTATATGTTCTGGAAATGTAAATATACATATATGGATATTTTGATGTCTCATTCTTCTCAATTTAGGAAAAAAAAAAAAGTGAGAAGAACCAAACCATAAAATTTGAAACAAAACTTCCAGGAGATAAAATGATGCAGATTGCACTGTGCACACACATTTCTCTGCCTTTGTTCTGTTCTTCATAATGCATTTTTTTTGCAACAGAAGCCCCACCTGGAGATAACAAGCTGTGTTAGTGTTGGAATCTCCCAATATTAAATATCACTGGATCATTTGAGGAAAAAAAAAAATAAAAGGACTGGGGGTATGTGTGTGGCCCTAAAGTTAGAATTCCCAATAAGGCATTCTTGATTTGCTTCCAAAGTTCTGGTTTTTATCATGAAACAGACTGTGGCAGAATATCTACAAAACAGAAGCAAATCTAGCCCATAAAGTTAAGTTTAAAACCACCAGTGTTATTAATTTGGCTCATGAACCTGAAGACTGCTCCTAATTACTTTATTTACTTTTATTCATGGAGCATAAATTGCAAAATAGTAATTTATATGCTAACAGCCAAGAAAAGCAAATTAGAAAATTACATTCTTCAAAAAGCACTAATATAATCCACTCTTTTTTTGCATTTGATATCTTTAAAATAAGCCTTTCAATTATTTCAGATAAAAATATTTTCATAATGCTTATTTTTCCGTAATTTTGTTATGGAAAAAATTATTTGTTAATATCTTCTGAATTATTGGCAATTCATTGTTGAGATGGCCAACAGTACAATTAGCAGCAAAGTTCAGCTGCATTTTTGTCATAAAGCAGAGCTGATTTTTGCAACTGATTTTAACAAAAAAAGAAAGAAAGAAAAAGGTAACATTTCATAAATATTTTTTCAATGTTAATTCAAGTACTCATTAATTTCAATATTTGCATAAACAAATTCCTGCCAAAAGAGTATTTGACTCAAAGTAGCTTTATGACTATTTTCTGGGCTTCAAGTTAACAATTGTGTTGCATCATTTCAGCACTACCTTTTAGCACTAACTAAAGGTTAATTTTAGCAGTATCTCAGGGCTAAAAGTACAGGAGGGCAGTTTACACCTCTGAAAATTCCAGGTTATGGAATCAGAGTGCAACTATCAGGAAAGCCAAAAGATAATTTCCCCCTCTCATTCCTTGCTCTTTTAACAGAAGGAAAATAACCCAAGTAATGGACTGTGAACAAATTAATACAAAAACTATATTATCCACCACAGCTTACATAAAATACTTTTTTAGACCTTCAGTTATTTGCATTCTGTCTTTGCTACAACATCAGAGCGAAATGTACCCTGAAAAGGAGTGGAGGGAGAGGCATGGCTGCACAACAGCTGCACCACCAGGCAGTGAGCACACTTGCTGCAGGCCTAGGATTGTGTCCCACCAAGTATCCCCTCAGTAAATCTTAACTGGAATGCTTTTAGCTACCCATGCTCTCTTTTTGGCATGGTGGAATTATACACATTAAGTATATTTCATAGAAATTGATTTGTCTGCTGTTTTTAAAACAGTTCTTTTCTGGCATGGTTTTACTGACAGCAACAGAAGTAGCCTGTTTGTACAAGCTCCTTTTTGACTACATGCTTGGCATTCCTTATATTGTCAAGCTTCATGCCAGCTTCTCAGAGTCCAAAGAGAACTGTACTCTTCTCTTTTTTGTGTGTTCACAGGGAATGAAAGTTCATAGAAAAAAACACAGCATATGAAGTGAAACACATCCTGGACATGTCCATATCACATAATTGTTAATTTCAGAAATCACAGCACCACATACTCAGAATTAGATGAGAGAGGTGCATTTCTTTTCTTTTGCCCATACAAACTGAAAATATAAAACAAACACAAACCCAGACTTTTCCAGGAATGTCCTTCCAAATTTTTTCCTCTCTCTTGAAGCAGTAAATATCTTTTTAGATTTATTATATGAGAAATCAATAGAAAACTGAAAGATGAGATTCCAAACATGTTTGAAATAAATTTAATATTTTACTAGAAAGCTCTATAAAGTTAAATAATTGATAAAAAACCTCATCAAAATTCAGATTTCTGTGAAATATTTTGCTTTCCATAAGTCATCCTTTTTTTGATGGAAATACACTTTTTTCCACATAGTGAGTTTGCTTCTAGATCAAGAGACACAAGTTGGAAAAAAGGAAATACAAATTGGATATTAGAAAAAAAAGTTTGGTGATGAAAATTATTAAATTCTGGAACAGGTTGTGTAGAAAAGAGATGGAATTTCCATTGTTAGGGATATTTAAGACTTCATGGGGTAAGTCCTTGAGTAACTATAGCAAGGGGTTAGACAGATGACCTGAAGAATCCTGTCCAAAGTATTCCATGACTCTGTGTTGTTGGAGAGTTTGTATTTCCAAGATGAAAAGTAGAAAACCAGTAGTATCAGTCTACTTCATTTAAAAATAAACTTTTCTCATATGCAGTATATAAAGAAACTAAAATAGTTAAGGATAATTATTTGAAAACTTCACAGTAATTAGTGGCTTTGACAATTGTGGGAAGCATAATTTTAAACTCATAGCAAGAAGACCTTAATATCACTCTTGAAGACCAACAGATACTTGAACAGTTTCTCAAAAAAAAAAGTAGTTTCCTGTAAAATATGTATTTTTTTTTCACTAGTCTTCTCACAATGCAACTTTTTCTGTTGCTGGGGAAGCAGACAACATGACAATTCTTTTGATACTATGTTAGGTTTTTTTGTAGTGTTACAGGAGCTATTATATGAAGACAATAAAATGCACATCTGTTTTAAATAAGTGAGCCATATTCAATATAAGCTAAAGAAAAAATTGTCTGTAATTCAAAATTTCCATTAGTCAGTTATAAATACTAAAAAGCCGTTACACATGAACAGTTTCCTAATTCTTTTTTTTTTTAATTTTATGCACACTGGTTTTGAATTTCATTAAATGCAGCAGTTTAGTTTGCTTTACCTTTAATTTTTTTTCAGTTGTGTTCAAATCCATCTCACAGCAACTGAATTATAGAAATGCATAAAGCATGACTGACACTTTTCAAAAGCTATTCCAGTTTTCTCTGTGTCTTAGGGATTATGTGCCTCACAGCAAATCAATTACTAGAAAACATAGCTTACTTGTCAAGGATAAATATTAATTGAAAACCTGTTCAGAAAAAATGCTTCTAAAAGAAGAAAACCTACTTCTGGGTCCCATACCATTTGTGTAGTTTCAATCTTACATAGTTAGGAAAGAGTTAGCATTTGAAATGTCTTTTAAATATGTTGAAGCTGATGTAATATTAGGATGAAAGCATACCTAGTTTAATTTCAAAATATATAATAGTCAGCTAGGCTTTGCCAAGAAATTCGAAGTAAGGCTACCTCAGATATCACCTGGCTTTCTACAGTGTATTCAGGACAGCTGTGAAAGTGGTCTGATCATTTGGGTAAAATTAACCTCCTAGTGACGAACAATTTGTGTGTAAAGTTCTGAAAATATTTGACCTCCTTTTTTTTGATGTGTCAGCATTGTCATGACGACTACTTCTTCTCATTAATATTAAGATGTTGAGTTAGTAAAGGGACTATCAATATCTCATATACTCATTTAATTCCTGTTACATTAGCTACAGAGCTGGTCTAGAATGTTAATAGTATCTCATGTTGTATAACTAATGAATGCCACTGCTTTTACAGACTTGTTGTGCATGTAACAATTGTATGCCTCATCAAGAAAGAAACATCATAAAGGCTTTTATAAGTGCTTTATGACCTTTTTATCCAGTAGTATAAAAATGGCTGTTTAATTTGCCTAATCAAAATTTCTTTTCTCATCACATATTCATGTGATAGCACCTCGAATAACAAAAAAAGGTGACACTTTATTAATTCATGCTCATGATAAAACCCAAGATGGGGGTTGGGAAGAATACAGAACAAATACTAATCCATTTTACTGTCACACTAAGGATTTGTAACTTAAGCTGGAAATGGGCCAGCAGTTATCTTTCTTGTGGTAAGGTTATTACAGGGAATGAAACACAGAAGAATTATTTTGACAATAGAGCACTTTTATTTGGTGGCCAGCTTGAGCAATGCAGCAAGCTGAACTTGAAACCTTACATAACTTAGATTGGTTTTTTGGTGAATCTGTGCTTATGTTCAAACCACTCTTGTCTGGATTGCATTGTAGTCACCAGAGACTTAGGAGGAAATTATCTTACAAACTTCTAAAGCTTCTAATGTCCAGTAATGTGATATGATGACATATGAAAGAATCAAAATATCTGCATTGCTACCACTTTCAGGAAGACAGACCTGTGTGTATGAAGATGTAAACACATTGGAGTCTAAAATTTAGAGATAAAATGATAAATTCTCTTAACTCTTGTTTTTACATGAATTTTATAAAAATATTGCCTCAAGTTCAGCTGAAATTCAGAAGCTTGCTATGAAGCATGCAAGAATAGCTGTACTCCTATCACTAGGAATTGGAAATAAAGCAGGAGTAGGAGGCTTGTGGCTAGTTTATCAGACCCACTGTGAAAGTATCCAGACCCCAGTATCAGTACAGTGTTCTGGATTTTGTTTACAGATTATTTTATGTTTGCGTGGTTTTTCCTTCTCAGGCTTTGGAAGACAAGGTATGGGACCTGCTGCATGAAGCAGACAAGGTTGCAGAGGAGAACAAAGAAAAGAGTCAAGTTTATGATGCCATGGCAGAGACCCTTGGGGATGCATGGGATGCCCTCATCCTTATGTTAGAGAAGCGACAGGCACTTCTGGAACTTACTTCAGTCTTCTTTGAAAATGCTCTGGAGGTTTGTATTTAAATCAAATAATTGTTAAATTGAAGCTGCCCTTATCTTACGGGTACTCTGTCCACTGTAATTTGACTCTGTTATATCTGTTATATTGTATTGTTATATATCTGTTATATTGTATTCGTAAAGGTTGAGGCAAACAAGAAAATAAATAAATGCTTCAAGGCCACAAAGCGCCTGTATCTAGCAGTCACTAAAAATGCCTTTTCCCAAGAATTTACAAATTCTCATGAACTTTCCCAATAATACAGAGTTTATGATTTAGTTATGCAAAACAAAATTATATTGTGCTTCTTCCTATCCTTTGTTTTCCTAATGCAGTTTGCTGTTAAAATTGACCAAGTTGAAGATTTCCTGAAAAATGCTCAAGAGTTTGACAATATTGATTCTTTGAGAGAACTTCTTCGGCAACAAGAGCATCATACAAAAGGTACAAACAGTATTCCACTCCTGATAGCATGTGCCTGTGCGCTGACTCCTTGAAGGAGTCATTTTACTCTTTCTGTGCATAGTTAAAAAAAAAAAAATCTTAGAACAAATATGAAGATATTCTATTTGGAAAAATATAATGGTGCGATAACTTTTTAGCAGACTTCCTGAAAGATACGAAGCTACTGCTTTCATTATTCCATCTTTGTTGCTGCAGAGCAGACAGTGGTAAGCTTGCATTCTGATTCTGGGGCAGTTCAAGTCAGGGGAGCTGCTAAGAAACCACACTGACCTTTAGCACTGTTTTGCAAGCAAGTTCTAAAACCCTTTTTCATCCTTTTTCATGCAAAAGTTCATACAAGTCATCAGGTGTTTTTCTATGGAAAAATTTCCATTAGAAAGTTTCCAGTCAGTTTTAGTAACAAGTCCCTGCAAAGTTCTACAGTTTCTTGGGAGTGGCCAATGGAGAAGTCTGCCCCCTGCTTTTCTTTGCCCAGGGATGGGATTTGAAGCAGAAGTGATTAAGTAAGGGTGGGAACTTTCAGACAGAGGTGACAACTCACCAGCTTCAGAATCTTTTTGCCTACAATGGTACCCTGCATTTTGTTTCTGCCTTGGTGGCTGTGTTTCATTTCCCCATTGAACTGTCTGATCTGTTCAAAGAGGTTCTGCAGCTAGGACTGTAACAGTCTGGGGAAAATAGCTTCTCTCACCCCTTCCACAACATTCCTGCACATATGTTTGTCCATATAGTTTCTTTCATGTGAATTCTTTTTCTTTATTCAAGTTTCCATGTGAAGCACCTTCTACCATATTGTGTTACATTCAGTTCAAAAGGAAAAAAAACCCTTTTTGGAACAAACCTCATTGTGTGCCTCTAGACAACTTTGCAATTCCATCTGGTTCTGCATTTTTTACAAGTCTTAAGACTCCATCTTTGTAATTTTAATCAAATTTTGCTATAGGGTTGCTAACAATTGGCAGAAGATCAATTATACTTTATTATTCCCTAGTAAAGCACTAGCCTAAATACTTTTAGCTACTTTAAACACCAGGTATTTTTCTCGGAAGACTGAGTAGGGAATTGAACTCAGATAACTCTAATATGGATTTTGAGTCTTCTAAATTGATCTTCATGGGAGTAAAGTGCTCACTGCATACCAATTTAAACTTGAAGTATCTTGCAGCAATTTACTGATGAAAAGAGGCTCTATAACTGTAAGAATTAGATGAAATAGTTTGCCAGAGAAAGACTGCTTTGATGGCAATAAGCCTTTCCTCAGATGGAGGAAAATGGTTGCATTTGATAGACTTCTTATTCTACCTTAGCTGTATCAAATTTGGAAAGCTGATATTGAGCTATTTGATAAAAAACAGTGTTTGTATTGCTTTCTGCAAGAAGGATACTATCTACCCACTCCAAAGTAAGGTGGCAGAAAATACAACCCTTACAAAGTATTGATACTACCAGTATGTGATGAATAGTTTATCAGAAATGTTTATCATTTTGAAAAAAAAAAGATTTTTAAACAAATGCATTTCAAAACAGAATTTAAAAGGTGGAAACATGAAATATCCGTGTTTATCCATTTCTATCTGTATTCAATTTTGCATGGACTGAAACAAAACATTAACACCACCTTTCTGGAAGGCAAGAACTAAAATGGACAAGCTTGTTGCAGTGAGCTCACAGAAACTAATCTCTTGTTAGCCCATGGTGACTGAAGAAGTAGAGACCTCCCACTCTGCTTCTTACCTAGGTGTTCTGCATAAAAGGTGGGGATTTCGTGTGCTTTGCCTTGAGTTACCAGTGCATGTACTCAGCTGGGAAGATTAATGTTTTGAGGGGTTGCTTCTGGTTCCTTTACTAGAAGCTCCTTGCAAACATTCCTTTCTTCTTACTTTTCTTCGTGTCTACCTTGTCACTTATATTGGCTTGTATCTCCTTCTTCCTCATTCTATACCTAAAAAATTTCCCTTTCCATTTGAAAGATTTGGAAACACTGATCATTGTTTATTCAGTAGATTTCATACTATGTGACTTTACGGAGCTGGAACAAAGACATGTTTTCCATGTGATACATGTGACCAATGTATCATTAAAATGCACTAGTCCACTGAATTTTAACCCTGAATGTGCCTAGATAAAGATTATAGAAAGAAGGTAAGAGTTCCTGATACTCCTGACTTATTTATAACACCCCCCAGGCACAAGAACAATTTTTTAAACTCCTGTGAGGGACATAAAGACCTAAATTTAGCCTGCATTATTAGTGAAAAACTACAGAGGTTACTCACCCGCAGAGAAAGCGGGATAGGAAATTCCACTTCAGCTTACCTGAGGATTGGGATATCATCAAAAAGAACTGTTTTGAGAAAACAATAATACCTCTGGGTTTTGTCTTGGTGGCTCTCAGTACACCATTACGTGTGTGTACATATATATGTTATATGTATCATTATAGTAATATATATGTTCATGTATATACCATTATACATTTGTACGTTTAGAAGAGCTGTCCAATTTGAAATATCTTAGTATATATACAACTTCTAAAGTAAGCATTTATGTTTATGCAATGCATGAAAATATACAAATAAATAGTTTGAAAAATACTTAAGTAATATTTGAAATATCTACTAGAATCACAAAGCAGGCTGGGGTTTTTTTTCTGATGAAATTCTGTTCTTACAGAACTTTTGGAGAAGTCATTTGCCCTTTTAAACAAAAGCCAAGACCTAACTCAATTCATAGAAGAGTTCAAATGTGAGGGGCCAAATGCAAATCTGGGGCTGATTCAAGGCGCCCACAGCAGCTGCTTGAAAATTGACAATCTCCTTGAAATGCTGCAGGACAGGAGACGGCAACTGGACAAATTTCTTAAACATCAACGCCAAGGACTGGAGCAGGTTCTGCAAATTTGTTTATGGCACCAACAAGAGAGTCAGGTAACACACATAATATTAAGGGAAATCACTGTAAAAAACACTTAGCAACTGTTTTAGAGTACAAACACAAAAGGAACATAAATATAATTATTAAACCAATATTTCTGGGCCACTTCTGTTTGATGAAATCCTAACTTTTGAATGTTTGACTTTGTAAATATAACTTTTTCATAGTGTATTCTAATATACTTGCTATGTCTTCTAAAGCAGTATTTCCATTATATGCATTCCTCCTGTGAGTTATCAAATGTGGTGTTTCAAACGAAACTAGATACCCTTCAAACTGAATTCCCAGCACACACAAACCTCTAGCCACATAGGTGATAACTGGCAATAGCAATCTCAACTGCTGCAGGCTTTTTCTGGGCTGGTCAATTAAAGAGAAGATACGGCATAGTTGCCAGTTGGTCTGTCTGAAAGCAGAGAAGTATTTTATCCTTAAAGCTGAGTCAAAAATCCTTTAGATTTTTTAGAGATTGCAGATTTTTCAAACCTGCAACCTGTTTCTCTGCCTTCTTTCTCTTAGCTTAGATTCATCTCTTACTGAATTTCTCAAATAAAACCGTATTTTGTACCTGTGTTTCAGAGCTTAGGTACATTTAATTCTTACACTTTTTCTTCCTCTTTCCAGTCTTACTGCTCTTTTTCCTTTTCATTCCTCATTTCTTAGCATTCAGATCAGATAGTTTTCTTTCTGTGTACTTCACTTTTGTATCAACAACTTGATAGAAAAAAGATATGGGGAGTCCTGCACCATGTCTTTGGCATTAATTGTGCTGAGAAGGAGGAACCTATACAAATTTAGCTGCCGAAGTCTAAGACTAAAAATGAGTTAATTCCCATGTTTTGAAACACCAAATTCAAATAGTTTTTAATATCGTGCTTATCAGGATATACTTGTTTAGTGTCTGCATTAGTGTCAAACCTGGTATAATGTATAAACTGTACAGGTATGGACACACATTAATGCCCACACAAAATAATATATTCATATGGAAATACACACTGGAAAATTAAGTTTTAGAGACTTTATATAAAATTTCTCTCTCTGGCCTCTAACATATTATGCATTTATTCCTGAATGATGACAGAAATTAAATTCTCAAAGCTTCTCAGCACATCTGAAAACTAATATTCCAATCTCTGTACATGTACTAAACTCCTCTTGATGTCTAATGGTGCTACATATGACAGCACAATACATTGAACTCCCACTGACAATAGGAGCTCAGACAATACACAGTGTTCAGAGTACTGGAGACAAGCTCTGCTGTATAAGATCTAAGAGTGGGTTTCTACTTCTGTTTTGCTAGGCACAACTATGTAATCTAGAAAGCTGCACAATATGTGGGGTTTTTAAACAAAAAGGCAAGGAGCTATACAGATCCCTTATTACCAGGTTATGAAACACTAAAAATGCAGTATCTTGATTTGATCTCTAATTGGAATGTGATGATCTGATAGTCATGATTGTAATGTGTAATGTGTCTTTTTCAGAATTTTCAAAATGTGAAAGCTTATTTATTTTACATACCTTCCTCGATGGAAGTGTTAGCATCATATTTTCTGCTATCTCTTTCATTAATGATAATCAAAGGCAGAATGGCCTATTTTGTGCATAATTAGTTATCTTTGGAAGAATAATGTAATTAATCCAGTCATGCATATATATGAGACAATTAAAATTATTGATGGTACTTGGTCATATCAAGGGCAGAGATAAGAGCTCAGTAAAACTCGGGGAACAGGTAAGCACACCCACATTTACTATCAAGACAGGTTCACAGGGAACAAACCATCTTGGTCTAAGTCATAGTTCCTTTTAGATTTCATTTTCTTTAAAGATAAATAAACTAACATTAAAAAAGTTAAGTAGTATAACTCTGAGTTTGATGCTGTGTAAAAAAGCCCCACTGCTTGAAATCAAATGCATTTCTGCTATCCTTTCAAACTCACCCCATTGTTTGTTGGTCATAAACTTTCCCGAGAGCATACATATTCTTGTTAAGATGTGTGTGTATCTGTATGTATTTTATGGTTTTAATACTTTCAAATTTGCAAATGTGCCCTTCAGAATTGAAATTACTTCTCTTATTACCTTATATTCTAAATAGCTTCTGCATTTGAGGACATTATGCAAACAAAGTCCTTTCTTAAAATAGAAAGCCAAAGAAAAAGCATGCACTGCTTTTGCCAAGGTCTGTTCCACTAGATGCTTTTGTTGACAGGTATACATCACACGTAGTGGTGTTTGGATTTTTATTTCCAGAGTCTTTTACAGTGTTTCACAAACATGCTATAACAAGTCGCTAGTAGCTACTCTAGGACAACGTGCTACGGAGACTTAGCTCTTTTCCCATAAAAGACTATTTTATTCTTTGTAAGGTTGTACTTGGATCGCAGAAAAATCACTCAAGTTCAGACTTTAAATGCAAGTGCTGCATTTTTCTTTATAAATGTTCAATTTTGCCCTAACTTGTTATTTATGAAATTAGACAAGGAGACAGGGATGCTTCACTAGCAATATTGGGAAGATAAATGCATTAGTGGCTAGGGAAGGGCTTTGGCAGCATTGTTAGGAAGAGACTGACATTTCCCCAAGACAAAACAAAATGATGTGTATTGTCATGAGTTTGTCTTAACCTACTGATGATAAAAATAGTATTTGAGACTTAAGACAGTGATTAAAGCATCAGCCATTTAAATATAGTGTTTGATGTAATGGAAAAAGCCTGTCTGGTACTTAAAAAGGACCATTTATGTGAATGTTCTGGGGAAATTATTTGCAAATAGCTGCTCCCGCCATGCAGAGCAGATGTGTCACAATACACAGCACAGCTCAGGGCTCAGGGCAGGGGCTGCCATGAGGGGAGCCAGGGCCGCCTCACGCCCGACACAGCCAGTTCCAGCCAGCTCCGACACGGCCCCACCACAGGGCAGGCACCGCCACTCAGCCCAGGTGGTGATGCCATCATTAAAATGTGTCTGAGAATGGGTCAAACAGTGCACAGATACAGGGGCGAGTGAGGAGAAAGAACAATAAAATGGAAAACAACTCTGTGAATGCCCATGTCAGTGAAGAAGGAGGGGGAGAACGTGCTCCAGGTGCTGGAGCGGGTATTCTCCTGATGCCTGTGGAACTTTTGGAAGGAACCACTCCTCAAGCCACATGGTGTGCTGTGCTGAGGACGATGTCAGAGCAGATATCTATACTGCAGCTCATGGAGGAATCCACACCGAAATTCCCTTAAGGAACTGAGGCTGTATAGAGCCCATGTGGGATCAGGGTGTCCTGCCAGGACCTGGAGCACCTGGAGCACCTGTACTAGACCCAGCTGAAAAGTGTGAGAAGGAAGGAGTGACCAAGAGCAACTGTTATGTATTGACCATAAACCCCCATTCACCTGTGCTATTTGGTGAAAGGGAGTAGGTAGAAGGAATGACAGAGTGAAATTGAGTCTGAAGAATACAGCTGGGTAGGAGGAAGGTGTTTTCGTTTTTATCCCTATTTCTCACTAATTGTCAATTATTTTCCCCAAGCTGAGTCTGTTTGACCTATGATGGTAACTGGTAAGTGATTTTCTTGTCTTTAGATCATCAGCCCATGAGCTTTTCCTTCCCATTTTCTTCCACTTTTCAGTAAAGGAGGAGTGAGGGTGTGGCTGGCTGGGTGTCTGGCAGACAGACAAATCCAACCCACAAGCTCAGCCATCTTGTTGGTTTGGTGTTCTCTAACCCCACCCCTCCAGTGATTTGTTGGAAAACTTGCTCCTGCTTCTGAATTGGCAGTGGGAAATGAAGGAAGGTGTTGGAAGACTGTAAACATTGAAATCACTTGGACCATAATCAGTGCAAAATTATCAGTTCAGCAAGCTGAGAAGAATGCTGAAGAGTCTTCTGTTTCTGATATAGATTGCAAACAGGGCAGATAATTACTGGAAATGAATGATAGCATTTGATTCTTTAAAAAGAGGAGTGATTTTAGATTTCAAGCAATCAAGCAAAACCACTGTCGTTTTCAAGCAACTGGATTAACCTTGTCTCCTTTCCCATTCCTTCACCAAAATCGCTGAAAGTAAGATTCTCTGGGTTTCTTGCTTAAAAAACATTCAAGTATTCCCAGCTATTGCTTAAGAGCTAAGGTAGCACAGTTAAATCACTCAGAGATATTAGCTGTAGTGGCAGCCATCTGATTAAACTCGCTCAAATGGAAAGGAATGTTGCCAAGTGGTAAAGGGGTGAACAGGGTTAAAGAACGACTTTTTCGTCTGCCTAACATTACAGAAATACTGGTTTGTTTTGCTAAGCAGATACATGATAAAAACCCCCAGCCCTAATTTACAGATAATTTTTTTATTTCCCCTTTTAGCAGAGTTTTTATTGTCCACTCCATTTATTTGTATTTTGATGAACCCATACTAAATGTTCTGTGAAAATGTGCTTCCAGGAAAAATGTTTCAGTCAGTAAGTATGCAACTGGAGGATATGATCAAGACGCGAAGGCTCAGTGGTAAAATAACATCTTGACTTTTCTAGCTCTGTTGAACTCATGAGATAATGTGAAGATTTTTTTATTTGTAATTGAAAATGTTTCCACCACATTTTAATGGTTCTTTCTTTTTTTAGAATTGTTTACATTTATTAAAAATAGCTTCTACATGAGCAGATAAGACAAAAAAAATCCTACGCTATTAAAATTTGAAGTACCAACAGTACAAAAATTATTAATAATATACTGCATATGATCTAAGTACAGTGGTGATTTTCCAGACTGAAAAGATTGGAGGAAGTCCTCTTGATAGCAATAACTCATTTTGGATACTATTTTAAAATGTGAAGCTTCACTCAGGAGCTCTTGCCATGTATTGTTTACAAAGAAAGTGAAAGTTATCTGGTATGAATCAAGCAGATATAAATGCAAGTAATTCTATGGAATTTAGAAGATGTACTTGTATACTCCGTATGTTTGCTGCATATACTTGCTGAAGTAATTTTAGTAAGATGTAATAAATTTTTAAAGCTAAATAAGGTTATTTCACACAATAGTATCCCAATATCTTAACTGGGTTTTCAAGCCAGGGATGGAGAGGTTCTCAAAGGTCAGAAGTGCTCAGATTTGTAGTCTTTTACTATATTCAAAGAGATATATTTAAGTTACAGTATTTCAAGGGAGAATGTACAGTAACTTTATTGTATCCAAAAAATGCACTTATTCTATATGTGGCTATAACTTGATTTTTCTTTTACTGTGTTAATTTACAATCTGATCATACTTACTGAATACATTTTTGTCTATTTTGTCATATATATTCCACTATGTGTTTGTTTTGACTTTAGTCCTTTCCTTCTGCATTTGTTATAACACAAATCAAAGCATTTAAATAAAGGAGTGAACATTAGGAATGAAGTTTAAAGAAATGAAAGTGAGAGCTTTTTTTTAATGTACATATTTTAAAAAATGGACAAGAACTTCTCACAATTTTCACCAACTAAGTTCTTTTTTATTATTTAATTAGGTAACATCTTGGTATAAGAAAAATATCAGAGATTACTTTCAAACGCAAAACTTAGGCTCATCTCTATTGGAAAACGAAGAGTTACTTCAGGAGCTTGAAGAAATGGAAGTCAAAGTGAAAGTAAGAAATACCATAATTGGTTGGTGAAGCAACTTTAAAAATGAGTAGAAAAACATTAATTTGGGCATTCAACAAGCACATATAGGAGTAGATATTTTCTATATGTACATGAGAACACTTTTTTGTCTGTTTGGTTTTTGTTTTGGTTTTTGGTTTTCTTTTTAGGGAAGATAAGTAGGCAAAGATATATTCTTCTGAACACACCTTTGGCACAAGAAAAACAGATAAACCAATAAAGGAGCAAGCTATGGGGTGTTTTCAGAGTGAGAATGACCCACAAAAATGGAGGTGTCCTAAAGTGTTGCTGAATTTTTAGCCAAGTACTCCTTACTCTTCCCCACCTTCCATTTTCAAAGGCTATGCTTGTAAGTTGCTGTCTGAATTGGAAATGATAGTGTAAGTGCTGAAAGGAGAATGATATGCATTTTCGTTTTTGTATAATTATCCTTTCCACGGTTCAGTATCCAGAAGCTAACTTGTAATAATAACACTTATTGTTACAGTTTCACCTAACAATTCTTCTCCTATACATTATGTAATAGATCCTTCATATCACTTTACTAAATTGCCTTTTTTTTAAACGAGGTCATTTAAAAGTGTTTGGCATTAAACATTTTTGTTATGCATCCATGTGAATTATGATTTAGAACATCTTATCTTTAGTCTTCTGCTTTTCTTACTAGCAGCATGTTCTAGCAGAGTGAAATGAAATTCTTGTAGGGGATGTTGGTTTTGCTTATGATGTGCAGAAGAGTGGCCAGGCTGAACTGCATACTGCAAATATAATTGAGAAAGCTGTGAGTTATGGGGCTTTGTGCCTTAGTTTTTGCAGCACTGAACTGCAGATGTTGAAAACAGAACAAAGGAGAAAGAAACCTGATCCAAAGAAGTGTAAATAAATCTTTTCAAGTAACATGTCATATGTGTACTGTATCTTTGAGGGTATAGCAAAATGTTTCTGTGTAGTAGCCATGTAGAGCAAGTTTAAGCATTCTCACAGGGAGTAAGATAGTGGAAAGTTGCAATGTCTGAACAGGTTCACACAATGTGTTTACTTACATGTATTATTTCAGTAAGTGGAACAGGAGAAATGGTTTCTTAAATTGTTCAGAGGCCAGCCTAAGAAGGGTTTACAGGCTTAGCATTTTATTTATGGGACTGGGCTGAGAGGAGAAAGGAGAAGTATTTATTATATTCTCAAGCTGGTATCATATCTTGAACTTCATCTTGCTAAGAGGTAAAACCACTGAAAATGTTATCACTAGTTTGTAAAATAATCAAGGCCAAAAATAAACCCAAGGAATTATAATTGGAAAAGAAGCCCTCAACCCTCACAAATACTAAAAGGACCCTCCTGCCCCCACTTCTGTAATGACTTTGCCAGGTCCCTCCACGCCCTTGCCCACCAAGATTGGAGAGAAGAGGCATTTAGGAACTGATGTTTCAATAAGGATATCTGCTGGCACTCATTAACTGTTTGCTGTTGTGTTTCTATGTGCATTGGAGGTGCTTGACACGGTAAAAAAGAACTTCTAGCACCACTTTGTGGTCAAATAATTTTTAACATATCTTAGCAATTTTCTAGGGGGTGATAGACTTCTTTCTCTTTCTGTGTGTTGATTTTATCAGCTTGCTGTTAAATACGCTGATATAGCCACTCACTGAACTTCCCAAAAGACAAGTCATATCACAGTTGTCATAGCATCTCATAGTCCCTTGCTGTTGCATTGGTGCACACTATTTCATTTGTAATTTGAGGGGAATAATATGATTATATTTGTAGTTATACTGCAATGTATTTCTTGAAGCCATTCAAGTATTCACAAGGGCTAAATTACCAGTGTACTGATGTGTGCAACAAATCAGTGACAGGCAGATTTGGGGCACAGAAAAAGTGCAGTTGTGAATATTTTTGCATGTGAGAGAATAAACTAATTTATCACACATTCTGAAAAGTATGTTTCTTTATATTTAATTGACTTATGGTTTAAATGCTGCTTTATCTAATATATGGATCTTGATCTGAAGTCAAATATATGTGCTTCAAAGTTTTCTAAGAATATTCCAGTGAAAGAACTTTTATACAACTTCTCAGGTTTTAATTCAAAGTTAGAATTTTTAAGTCAGAAATATTTACTATATAGACCAAAAAAAGTCAATTTATCCCACAATAATTGTTTAATAACAAAATAAATTTGTAGGTATTTCTGCTTTTTTTCCCCCAAGGCTTGTGCTGGATATTTTAGAAGGCAGAAAAAATTCAAGACTTCTACTTAAGGCTACAATTTTTTAACTCATTCGTTTTTGCACTCTTGAAAAATACCTGATTAATGAAGGAACCTAGGAAGGGCTCATTTTCCTTGAAAAATGGAATAGTGAAAGCTAATTATTAAAACAATTACTGGTGGCAGGCAAAGAATAGTGACAAGAGCTAAGGAGGCACATAAAATATAGACACATTCAACATGTCTTTAATAGGTCAAAGGAATTCATAAGCATTTCCTGATAAATTGAAAAGTCAATGTAATAGCACACTGCATGTTCCTTTCAGGGAAAATTCGTAAGAAATGTCAGTGCTGACTGACAGACTGTTATGAATTCAGCATGTTGAAGTCTGAAGAACAGAACAAACTAGCAAAGGTTTTTCCACGAAGTTTTTATGTCCTGTTGATGGAAATCCTAGACTTTTTATGTGTAGAAACTTTTGCTTATAAATAGAAAGCTGAAAATGAAGTTTTTGCTAGATATTTTATAGAAAATTTAACCAAGTTTGAGGAATGTTTAAACAGGATAGCAAATGAGTCTAACCAAATTTAATACCCTCACAGACTGTGTAAGGCTGTAATGTTCGTGGAATGTTTTAACATATAAACTATTACAGTAAATTTTGGGTTTGAGCTTGTGTGAAAATTTAAAGAAGACGGTTGCCTCAGTATAAACGAGGCAGAGTTTAAGGTCTGCTTTAAGATCACCTAAAAGCTGTTGTTGAGCTTCTTGTACCAAACAAATTTATGAATTTTGTTACAATGAAGTAGTCTTACAGGGAATAATTTTACTACAACTTGAATCATTTTCTTAAAATTAGTCTTGCCTGCTGTATTTATAATTTAAACATTGTAATACACTGGAACAATTCAGAACTTTTGTTCTTCTGTATATATTTGAGCTAATTATGGACAGTTTCCTTTCCACTTGCATTAACATGTGCATTTTTCATTCTTGCATAAAATATTATTTTTTGTTGTTATACAAATAGAACATAACAAAGTGAGGATTCACATATTCAACTGCACTTTCTTTGCCTTCTTTGTTGTGAATTATTATTAGTCCCAGTTAAAAGCTCCCAACTTCAGTGTTGTTTTCTAATTCTCATTAACATCTATATGTTTAAATGTAAGTAAAATTTCTATTAGAATCTGACCGTGAAATCTGCCCATGCAATTTGTACCAGTTATTCCAGCAGCAAGTATTGGAAGATGAAAATGTTGTGGTGCTGATATAACAGGAAATCAAGTCAGTTAAGCTGTGTGTATGGGGACACCTCCTTACAATTTTTTTTCCCCCAAGATAAATTCTTCAGGTAGAAAGGAACAGATACAGCACAGCAGACTGTTATTATCTCTAAAATCCTCCCTCTTGCTTAATATTGCTTAGAACAGAGAGACTAAAACAGGATATTATGAAAGAGGAACTGTGCATTAAATAACACAGTGCAAGGCTTAACTTAATTAAAAATACAGGCTGAAGATTATTGTATCCAGATGTTGGTAGTGGTCATTTTCTTAATTTGAAAAAGAAAAAAATCTAGAGTTTTTGCTATAGCGTTTTATCAGTAATAGACAAAATGAAATAAATGTTTTTATTGTGTTCAGGATTATTCTCTTTTGATTTTAGTAGGATGCTGAGAGTTTCCAATTCAAGTCCTTAAGGTATAGGAGGGATTTTTTTGAGTGTTTTCTTGAGAAAGTGGAGCAATTTCATTGGAGGATATTCTAAAGCAACAGTATTTTATCAAGCATAGAAGGCAATACAGTGGGCAGCATCTGGCCTTCAGGTGCTTGTTTGGGGAAGAGACAAACCTGAGAAGGCTCTTCCTAGAGGTTCCCTTATGGAGGATGAGATAAAATAAGTGAGACAGGTTTCTATCTCTGTAGGCATACAGTGCAGGTATATTGTAGTATAACCAGAACTCAGTTTTTGATGGAATTCTAGGATTCTGACGTATTTTTCTTTTTAAAAATGAAACAAAGCTAGGTGTGTTGAAGTATGTGAAAATAGTTTTTTTACTTATGGCCTTAGAGTCTGATTGAAACTATTGAATTTTCTGTGCTGACTTTTTTCTTTTTAATTGGTAATACTGTAACAAAAGTTAAAAGCAAAAGTAAATTTAATATGAAAAACAGCTAAATAAAACATTAATGTGGATCTATAGATTTTTACACTTCCTTAGGCTTTCCATGGCAGAAATGTTAGTGTGTTCATCACAGTGGAGAAATGACTTACAAATCTAGCAGTATTCTCATCATTTTGCTTTTCTTATTCATCACATTTTCATGATGAAGGGATATGCTGCATTGCACAAAAAATAAAAAAGGATATTGATCAAATAAACTTGTAATCTGAGAAATTTCTACTAGTTCAGTTTATGTGTGATCAGTACATTTATGTTTATTATCATGAAGGTGTTTTAAACTTTTTTCTCAACAAAAAGCTTACTCAATACCTAAATAATCTCTAGTGTCATTTTAAATTGGTTTTAATTTAATGTAAATTTGCTTGCTAGTATCTTGGTTAGAGTCTCTTTTATCATTTTAATTGTGCATAGTTTTTTAATTGACTTTCCTAAAATTTTGGTCTTTTTTTATAACTTACAGAAGTTAATACCATAGACTAATTCACACTGAAAGGTTCATCACTTAATATACCTTGGGAGTCTTTGAGTGAGAGGAAAGGTATTTTTATATAAATCATGATTTCTTGACTATTGCATTGGTACCTATAGACATCACATCAGGCATCACAGTCCTTATTGCCATGGGTTTTTTCTTATTTTTAAATTCTTTCTGGTACCTATGTCAATACCCTCTGTTTCAGCTTAAGTTCATGTACTATGAAGCTGCAGAAATCAATCCAAAGTTCAAGACAAGAACATACAGGCATGATAGAATGCATGTGTTTTCCATTTTTGGGTGTGGTTTCCACTGACCTGTGGGTAGTGCTAGATCTTTCTCCTGACTTGTTCAAGTTAATCTAGAGTGCAGAAAGGAAAGTAGTCCTTTCCGTTGGAATTGCCATGTACTATTTAACCTTGTTGGGCAATGGATGTGTTGGAAATTGTAGGATGCCTCTCAATAGTTAGTTGTCGAACTCCCCAACAGGGAGGGAGAGATAACTGCATCTTGTGAATTTATGTAAAATAAGTTACTAATCATTTTCAGCAGAAGTGTTTACCACACCAGTTGTTGTCAAAATGGTGAACAATGTCAGATAAAGAATGCACTGAACCACAGAGACCAAAATAGGTCTACTACTGCTTACTGTACTTCAGAGAAAGATAAAGCAGTGAGGGACTTAGAATTGCTGCTTTTTGTGAGAGAACTGTGAAAAAACAGGTTAGTTCTTTGGGGACAACTTCCAAAACCAGCAGCTTTCACTAGAAATATTTTCATATTTTCACTAAATAGAAACTACAAATGTGAGGTCCATGTTCTTTAAGCATGCTGAAAATAAAGAAGCCACCCTGTGTTCTTCTTGTGCCATATGTATACTTCAGAGTGTTTTAATGAAAAATTCTAATTTTAAAATGTTTTTGTCTTCTTTACTAGACTTTTGATACAAATTCATGGAAATGAGTGCTAAATTAATTGCAGAAAATTTTCTCTATTATTTAATCCACTACCAGAAAAAGGGGAGGGAATGAGTTCCCTAAGACATGGGAAATTGTGGTCTGGAGTCAGACACTCCTTTTGCTTTGAACAATATGATAAGGCACTGATTTTAAGTGTTCACAAGGACAGCAATGACAAAGTAAACTGTGTAACAGTTTTACTATTTTACAGTTTTCTCTATAAATACAGAGGAAAAAAAGAAGAAGCAACCAAAGCAGTAGTTCCAAGACAGGAAGAGGTGAAATGATGTTTTTCTCTTGACTCTTGAAGTAAAGATCATTTTCATTTGGGCTATTTAGTCTGATACATCTTTCAATACCACTTTATAACCTATACATGATAGGGAGACTGAATATTGTAATAGCACTCATCAGAGATGCATGTAGGGGATGAAAGTTTTGTTGTTTTGCTCATGAAGTTTTAATCCCTAAATTTCATGTATCTTTAGGTCACTACAGTAGAAGCACAACTCAGTTCAGTATGAATAGTTGAAAAAAGAAATAGGAGTTAAACAGGCAATCAGTACTCATTAACTAAATGTGTTTGCAAGTGGTGCAATGTAGACCAAACACCTGTATGCAAACTTGAACTGATTCAACAGAATCCATTTTAAAGCACCTTAGTTTTAAAGTACCTGGCTTAATTAAGTGTCAGAAATGTTTATGACTCTGTGGCTTGAAATTCTGGAGTGTGATCTCCCTTTTTTTCCTTCTATCTGTCACTGGCACTTAAAAGGTTCATAATCAAATAAGGCAGAGACATGCTTTGAGTGGGCTTACGTTTTTGTGTAGGAAATCAGGGAAACTGCAATGGAGAATATCAAGGATGATAACACACTCCACTGTAAGGGAGGGTCATTTGATTAAAGTGATTACTGGATAGATCTTAGCAGAAATTGTCTCACTGCAAGCAGCTATTAGCCAGGCAATATTTTAATTTGTTCTTGATTACATAGATGGGCTTAAGGGGCTGTTTGCCATAAGAATGTGGTCTTACCCAGAAGTTTCTTGTCTTTATGTTATCCAGACCATTTTTCCCAGCAGACACCTTGGCCTGTGAAACTGCATCAAAGAATGTAGAATGCCACGGCTGAAAACTCTTATCACTAAACCCATGATTTGCTGAGAAACCCCTACTAGTATAAACAAGGTTTTAAATCATGATAGCTTTCAGGCCTATAACAATACACATTTTCCAGTGCATATATTACTATAATCCAGTAAATTACTTTTCTATGTGTAATTGATTAAAATGGAATTTTTCCCATTAGGAATGGAATTCCACTGTAGATCAACTGGAAGATGAAGCATTTAGAATCTTGCTTTCAGAGGACTATACAGAAAAAGAACATCTAAAGCTTTCAAATCAAAAGATCTGTCTGTTGCAAGAAGAAGTGAGCTTCCATATGGAAGAAAGGAAAGCCTTGCTGCAAGAGGCCAATGACTTTTTTCATGCTGCTGGCAAGGTTAGTAAGAAGCCAAGTCTGTAATAATAACCTGATAAAACTATCAGTGTGCTCTTGAAAGTTAGTGTATGTGGGATCATGCTAACAGTGTGCTAAACAATTTGAAAATTACAAATTGAATTACCTTTTTTACATTACTTTTTGCCTCAAACTTCTGTCCAAAATGGCAAAGCCATTCAAAAAAACTCTTTTTTTTTTTTTTTTAAGTATATTGAGAAGAGCAGTTGGTTTCCAAAATAAGGTATTTGGGAAATATTTCTTTGCCAAAAGTTGGTCTTTAACGCCATGGACTTTGCCATGGCATAAAGCTGTATGAAGATACAGGAACTGCTTTGAAATACCCAAACTGTTACAAGCTAGTATGGATACCAGAAACAATGTCTATACTTGCAGTGGTCTCTACAGGCGCTAATTATAATCGGTATTATTAGTAATGCAACCTTTTTCCCAAAATCTTTCCATTAGAAGGCTATTTGGAAAAGTTTCTATTTTAAGGTTTCCAAAGACCAAATGGTCTTTTTGTATTATTTTTTCAGGCATAATTTTGTCAGATAATTTATAAAAGTTTTAAAACCAGATAATTTCCAAGCATAGCTCCACCAAGAGAAATATTGATAACAGATGCCTTTTTTTTTTTTTCCTTCAGGTATTTGATGGTCTTGAAGGTATAGAGAATTACCATAAAATCTCTGATTCAGAAGGTTTACGTTTGCCTATCTTGACGATGAAGTATGAGGAATTGCAGGAAGCAATTAAAGGTTGCACAGCAACTACCATGCAAAAGGGACAAACTTTAGTTGATAAAGCAGATTCTCACAGGTATTCCCTCCATTTGTACATGTCTGCTGCATTTTTCCATATGTATAAGTTGCTTTGTAACTCAACTAGTTAGAATCAGACTGCATTTAGAGCCAGCATAGTTTACTAAGTAGGTATGCATGTAACAGCTCAATGCTTCTGCCATACTTCTTTGTTGGTATTTATACAAATCAATCTCTTTAACAACATTTTTTAGTAATACTACTTGCTACTTGTAAGAGTGGTGTCAAACAATTAATTTGGTATAGTAGGTCAGAATTTAGAAACAGTGGTTTAGTTAACGTTTCAGAAATGTGTGTAAATAAAAATTAAAACATAGTTATGAGCACTCCCTGCTGCCCTGTGTGCTCCTTTTAGTCAGAATTACAGCAATTATAATGTGAATTCATGCAAGATAAAAATACAGATGTTAAACCCTGTACAGGAAATACGGAAATTTCTCCACTTTTTAGTAGTTTTAATTAATGAATAAATGTTGGGTTTTTTTATTCCAAAGCTTTTGATAATTACAGTGATCAGTGCACTTCACATGTGTAATTTTTACAATGATGTAAAAATTTTTACAATTATTTACTTAGGTTAAAGTCAGTCCTAGTGGCTTAATATCTCCTACTTTTCAGGTCTTAGTAGGGGGCTAGTGCAATAAGAATGAAGACTGTTTATACTAATGAGTTCTACTTCAAAGACAGAGCAGATGACTATGCCTGATGACTGTCTACTGATCAGCTTGGCTGTAACTTATGTCCCTAATGGTTAATAGTATATCAACACAACTGGAAGCATAGATCAGATTTTAATTTCATCTCATGACCTTGAAAAAAATTTCATCTTCCTTCACCTGTCACTCCAGATGTAATTGTCTTGAACCTAACAATGGGGTGAAATAGACAATTCAAATGAAAGTTGTTTTGGAAACACTTGCAGCTGTTTTTACAGCTTTTGTTACTGCTTCATGATATTTTAATTAAATACTATGGAAATGGATATTCCTCAGTGAAACTTTGATTCATAAACCAGCCATAATTCCAGAAAGCATGCTGCTGTTCTCTAAGACTTCATGGTCTGCACACTTTGCCTCAACAGAAGCAGGTGCTGTGTTTCAAAATGTCTGCACAGCATTAATTTATGTTAAGAATGCTAAAGGCTTTAGTAGAGAATGTATTCCTAAAACTACAAGTCATTAATTTTCTTCCTTCCTTATTAAGAGTTTTTTAAAAATGTTTAAATAGTCCAAGACATCAGTGGGATATTAAGATATCTTTGGTACACATTAAAAAGAATGTGATTAATTTTTTTCAAAACAACCCTCTCAGTAATTTCTTATAATATTCAATAAAACTGGGTAGTGCTGCAGGTATATCTCCTGTATGCCAGTGTTGCTCAGGATTTTCTATAAATAAGATTTCTACCTATAATTCTACACTATAATTTAAAAAAAACCCCAAAGCTTTACAACTGAAGCAGCAGTGATTTACAGAGGGCAGGTGAAACTTAATAGGCAACCTCACTAGAAATGTGTTTTGCTGTTTCTAAAGAACAGTGAAAAATTCCAGACTTTTAAATGTCTACTTGCATTATAAAAATAAATAAGTGTATTTATAAGAAAGCAAACACAACATATAGTGGCTTTTCAGTTTTTTCCCCGTTGCCTTCAGCCCTCATTGCCTGAATTTAATGAATTTACCACATACTTCAATGAGTATTACTTGTACTTCCATGCAAGTGGAGCACTTAATATTCCTAGGCATGGGCCTGAGGATTACAATCAGAAAAATTTAAACTGACAGGTAACTCTGGAGGTCATTTTGTGCAATCCCTTGCTCAAAACCTGTCCAATTATGTTGCTCAGGGCCAAGTTTTGACTATCTCCAGGCATGGAAATTCCACAATCTCTCTGGGCAACTTGTTCCATAGTTGAAGCACTCTTCTTGTGAAATATGTTTTTCTTCCACCTAGCCAAAGTTTCTGTTGTGACAACTTGTGAGCATTTTGCCTTGTCCTTTTGCTGTACAGCTCTGAAAAGAATCTGATCCTGTCTTTATGTATAATGTTCTACTTTCAAATCTTCTTGGGGTATGTTGCAACCTAATACCAAAAGATAGTACAAAGAAATGAAAATGATGAAAATGTTCATATTGAAAGAGGAATAGATGGAAGAAAAGTGAAAGAGGGAAGTTCTTGTAATTCTAGAATGTTTCAAAATTAAAATATTGATAAAGCTGGTTTTTGAGCTCTCATATTTTAAAATTGAAACCAGCAAGAAAACAGGAGCAAAAATTTATATGTATGAATTATAAAAAAATATATACAATCAGTAAGTTTTGCGTACTGAGAAAATCCTTGTTACTTTGCCAGCCGATTAGCTTATCTCCAAGTGTAAGAACTTTATTTTACTGATGTTATAAATATATTGTATTAAATCATGGCAGAACAATGATACTTTAAAAGATTTGAGATGTAAATTATCCTTTTCAAAAACTGTAAATCTTTTTCTCTTATTGCTTTTTTAAAAGGAGTGGTGCTAGTAGTTGTTTTCAAACATACGCCTTTTTAAGGCATAACGAAATAGGTGAATTACATTTTTAGAATTTAAGATTAAAGGAGAAACTAAGAGTTTGCTAATTTTTGAAAGAGTAATTTACAAAATTTGAACCACCTACTCCCTAAAAAGGACTTAAAATTTGGGTTCTCTTTGTATCCAATTCTTAGATCAAATTCAAACAGAAAAATATATTAACACCATACTTCGTATTAGTAGTGTAAACTAACGTTTTTCTGTGAGGTTGCATAATTTAACTCTCTGAGCCTTATCTGCAGAAAGAGAAAATTTCCTTTAATATTAGAGGACAGAGTAGAAAACCCAGAATAAGCACCTGTATTAACATAAGTTTATGATGAAATTTAAGTAATGAAAAAACTTATTTTTAACATGTTTGTTTTATAAGAATTCTTATGATTAATAAATTTAAGTAGTAAATCACTTGATATGTGTCTGGGGGGTTTAAAATTAAAATTTCAGTTCTTAATTGTATGACGTAACTTCTTTGCTGTCTAAAGAGGACTTCAAGTGTTCAGATTCTGAATTGCTTCCCTGATACTATGTTTTAAATTATAAGGCAAGCCATTATTTTGTAAATTGGTGGTGGGTTTTTTTTTTTTTTTATCCTGTTAAAACAACACCTTTAAGGAAAGGTTGACATTCTTTTTTCAGCTACTGTAAAAACATTAAAATATTTGAGAGTCCAAAGCAAAAATTCTTTTTAAAGTAGAAGTGATATATCATAGATCTTCTGTCTTTTTAAGATCTTCCATTTGTCATTTTAGTTTTTAGAAAGTATAGCTGGAGTGAGAAGTGAAATGAGCTATTTGTCAATGAATGAGGCTATGTGTCTTGTTAGAATTAACATATTTGTCTTGTGAATCTACCTTAGGCACTGGTGACAAATACTTTGTTTGTAAATAGCATTCCTGTGTTTATTAGTTATCAATTTTATTTGGATTAATTTTAATATTTGTCTTGGTTATTTTTTGTTTTAAAGGTTACCGTTTAAAATTCGTAAGTTACTCATCATAGAAATCAACAGAAAAGGTGTTGGTTTGATTTTTTTAAAATCATAATCATCCTCTATGTTGAGTGAAAAATGAGAAGTAAACAACAGTTCTACTTTTCAATTTTAGCTCTTGGGTGACAGGAATTCAGAAAATGATGGAGTATGTTAAAAAAAAAGTAGATCAATTAAACAGCCATTGTCCAGATTATAAAGAACTTACTTTGAAGAAACAACAATGGACTGCCTCACTTGAAGATCATCTGAATAAGGTACATCATAGAATCATAGAACGGGTTAGATTGAAAGGGACCTTAAAGATTAACTAGTTCCTATGCTTCTTCGATGGGCCAGGACACCTTCCAATAGACCAGGTTGCTCAAAGATCCATCCAGCCTGGCCTTGAACACTTTCAGGAGTGGGGCATCCACCACTTCTCTGGGAAACCTGTTCCAGTGTCTTACCACCCTCACAGTGAAGAGTTTCTTCCTTGTATCTTGCGTTAGAGAACCTTTTGGAGACTTGTTTATAAGACGTGATTTTTCATAGCAGTGAAGAGTGCTTATTGTTATATTCATACCAAGCAACACATTTCTAATGCAAAGTATCTCAAAGAATCTGGTGCTAAATTCAACTGCCCCTCAGCCTCATTATAGTAAAGTTTGAACCTCAATTAACAGCCACTTCTTAAAAAGAGAGTTACATGTGAATTCACGTGTCTAATAATAACTGTGTGTGTTATGTCTGGCATCATCTGCTCATGTTCTTCATAATCTGTTTTGTTATCATAGTGCATATATAATATCTTAGTGACAGTGGAATGGAATTCTGTATATGTATCTGCACAAAAATAGGTCTCTTGGCTTGTCAGAGAAGCTTTAAATGCATTTTCTGAAAAAAAGCCTGGAGCAGAATAAAGGTATTTCTGCCAGGGCTAAAATATCTAGATTATAATGCTTTTGTGCCATATTGAAATCACAAGCCTGAGATATTTAAGTTAAAGGAAAGTACTGTCAACAAAATGAGAGCAAACAGGAAGGGGTTTTGTTCACACCTCTTAGAATTTTCTTAGGAGAAATAGTAGAGTTTTTCCTATATAATTCCTGGCTTTTGCTGACTGTATATGGTATTAAAGTACAAGTTTTGCCATTTCTTCAATTCTTCTCTTCATTGCACCTTTTGGGACTGAGGTGGGGGGGGGGGGGTTGTGAGTCAGCAGCTGCATGGTACTTAGTTGTCAGTTGGGTTTAAACCATGACATTATGCACAAAAACTTAATCCAAACACCAACAGACAAATGTTGCTTCATTTTTTCTACACAGAGTGATATTTTATACTGATTTTATAATGTCTTCTATAAATTAACCATGTGAATAATACTTTCAAATAAAGGTGTCGCAATCAATTAAAAAACTCACCCCGATGCTTGCAGTTGGTATGGAGATTGGCTCATATTTGTGTGAGTCAGAAAGAGTTTTGAACAAACACCTTGAACTGGCTAAACAAACAAAGGTAAAAAGACCTTTCAATAATGCTAAGTACATCTAGAAACAAATGTTTGCAGTATTTATTTCTAAATAAGGTGAGAGGGTTTCTTGTAAAGAAAATAAGTCTATGATTTATTTTAAAACTGTAGTTAATGAACAAAACCACAGGTAACATTACAAGTTGGTCCTTACATCATTGTTTTTCCTTGTTGTCTCTATCTCATTGTGTTATTTGTTACTGCCTCAAGATCCTTGTACCAACACTTGACAGGAAGACTCTTCAAATGTGGAGTGCTACTCCTACGTGAGGCACCAGGTTTAATAATTTTCTAGACAGCCAGAGTCAGAGAAAAACCTTCTTGTAGTTTATTATGCCAAATAAAAGGGGTGAATTGGCAAAAAAGAAAAAAAGGATTTCCCATTTAGAGAAATTGTGAAGGGGCCTGTAAAGTTGACATCAGATATCCATCGGTCATGTGGAGAGTGCAGCCCTGGTATGAGAGCACTGCAGCACTCAGCTCTGTAACACATGTGAGGCTATTTTTAAGACACATCCAGGACCTCTCCTACTCCCGTAGTGGTACTGCAGTATCTGAAAGTGGATATTGTTTCCTATCACTTTATCAAGGATACCCCTTGAATCCCTTCCATTGCCTTGACATAGGTACATATTTCAGCTTAAGCTGAACAACATGGCAGTATGTATTTTAGGAGTATCCTATGTATTTTCAGTACTTAAAACTCCATCACTCCTGCAGAGCTCTTTTTTTTTTTGTTTCAGGCAACAGTTTAAGGGACCCAAGGGCTAGATCTGTACAGTGCCTGTGGAAATAAAATTCACTTTAAAACAATTCTGGAAAGCACATAGTAACAATATAAAAAGCCCAGCAGATGAGCAAGAACTTCTTTTTGTTCCTCATGACTTTATAATAGTTTTTAGTGTCTTTTCTGCCAAATTTTTGCATGCCAGGGCATTACTTTTGTTTGCTGTAGTGTATAATCAGCCCTGACAGATTATACATCTCTTCTCTCTATTTTTTCTGTGGATTGTGATATGCTATCTTTCAAAATAGCTGTTTTAATAACTAAATTCATCACTTTTAGAAAAGAAACTGGTATTTCCATCATATAAAGTCCATTATGAGCTCTTCTTCAAGCAAGTAATTGAATTATGCATAAGAAAGTAATCCTAAGGAAAATTAAAGGTGTGATATCAATATTCACAAGTCCTTTCCAGGCATTATACATATTTTTCTATGCTTCTACCCTCAAAGGAAACTTCCTGTGAACTGGAAGCAGCTGAGGGAATCATCAAACATATGGAAGAGTTGGAACCTGAGCAGGTGGTGGCTTTTTCTGGCAGAGCTGAGTTTCTGAATAAAGAACTGAAAAAACTTGAAAAAAATATTAGTTCAAAGATAGAAATTCTAGAAACTTATGTGGCCTTTTTAAAGTCAGCTGTAGAGGTATGGATTACTTATTTATTCTCTGACTAGTCTGTAAAAATCTTATAATAGAAAAATACGCTTCCATTGTAGGAAGTATTATTGTTCTTAATTTTTCTCCTCTGCACATGTGCACTCTCATTATATACATGATAAAAATGCTTCCTTATATGTACTCTGAATATTAAATGTACTGATTTTGCTTTGTATAACTTTTAAAAATGTGTCACATATGTTCATAAAGATATTTATAACTGTCTTGCACTACTTCCACTGATGTGCTAATTCATTTGAAAGGATTTAAAAATGCAACAAAAAACAGCTTTAGCTTAAATCATAATCAACTCAATAACAACATGATTTTGTGTAGTAGTGCTAATGGTGTCCAGGAGAGTCAATTTTTATTTTTATTTGGATTCCATTTTAAGGTTCTGCAACACTGTTCTTTCATATTTAGAAAGAAATAGAGGAAGGAATGGAACTTACCAGATAAAAATAGCTTTTGGATTTATTTATTGCATTATAAACTACCCAAAAATTGTATTACATCTACTTCTGATTATTGCTAACTTCAGTTACTTCATATTGGGCAGATCCATGAAAATCAGTGCTTTGATATACTGGTACATAAAATCCATATAATGATATGTGATAGAAATTGAGCAAATTGCTGCCACCAGTCTGCTTGCCATCTACAGGTTTGCGAGTTATTTAAAACTATTTCATTATTTGGCATTTGTAAAGATTTTAGGGACTCATGGATCTTAAAATCAGGAGAAGATTCAGAGGTTGCTATTCAAATTTTTCATATCTGTATAACTTCTGGTTATAACAGCTCAAGTTTTGATTTGTTTTTTGATGTTCATTTAATGTCTTTCTATAGGTGAATGATGATATTAAAAATCTGAAGGAATTCTATAATTCAAAACCACTACCAACAAATAGGGAGACTGAAAATAAAATTGCAATGGAGTCAGCCAATACTCAGTGGCAAAAGACTATAAAGAAGACTTTTTCCACCCAAAATATGGGTTGCAATTTTCTTAATTTAGTAACTGTGGTGAGTATAATCTGATAAAACATATTGTATCTTTTATATTTGCCTGTGATGAGGTCTAATCTTAGTTCTGTGCCTGATGGATTGTAATTTCTCCAGTACTTAGTTTTAAATGGGCTAATGCTGATATATACTTTTGCAATGTGAAAGTATTTTTTGAGTGTTTATGGCATTAGAAGTAACATAAAATGTTTTGTGGTTAGCAATGACAGAGCCTTAATGATCCAGTCTGTGCATACAAATGCAGTACATACACATATCTGTTTTGTTCATGTTGGAAAGCAGCATATATGCAAGTACAATATTAAGTCTATTTTGCTTAAACTAAAAGGCAGGCAGTCTTTACTGACTGAGTGCATGAATTCTTCTAAAGAAATGGATGTTAGAGCTGCTTCCTTATAGATAATATTTCCTGGTGTCTTTACATTCTGTCCTGGGTTCAGCTACACTGCCTAGGCATTCCTATCTAATTTTCCAACAACACTTCACGAGATAATTGTTCGAGATGTGCAATCATTCCCTCAGCTACACCTCCTAAAGTAATACAAATTAATGTAGACAGCCTGGATACCCAGCTGTTCTTTCTGGTTTTATAGGACAGACTAGGGAGCAGTTACACATTATGTTGAGAAGGGGCAGGTGGTGTTAGTAAACTACAGCAGCATGCAAGGTGAACTGGAAAAACCTCCTGACAGAGGAAAAGTGCTCAGGCTGTTACGGTGCCTGAAGTGTGTGTGTCACAGCTGGATGCAGCCAAGCACAGGTAAAATAGTGAGAGTAATGGCAAAGTCACTGAAAATCTTGACATATGTTCAGGTACTATCTCCCTAAATAACCAGAAATGTGTTGGCACCATATCTTCTGCTATGCTGTTTCCATGATATTTATAGGTTGTAGCTTTTAACTATCTGGAAGATATAGATCATTCTAGTAATTTATGAAAACAACTTCTCTAAGGAATAAAAAGGGGGATGGGAGGGGAAACCAGAAACAGCAATTCCCAGTGTTCTGGTATTTCTCATAGAGGATCCGTTGAAGAGAGGAAAAAGTACCAAATATTCAAATACTAATACTTTGCCCTCCCATGCTTTGTTTATCCGCATGCAGGAGTGGTCTTTCTTCACTGACTTTGTTTTTCAGTTGCTTTCTATTCCCCAAAAGGCCATTTTGAGTAGTTCTGTTTATTCAGAAATGATTTTATTTTGTCTGAGTGTGAAACAGTCATCAGATGACAATAATTCAGTCTTTATAAACCCATTCTAGGTTTTAACCTCTGGCTTTAGCTGTCCTCAGTATACAAATTCTGTCGATCTATACCTATTTCTAGAGAATATTGAGAGAAAAGTGGATTTAAAGGTATCAGATTTTTTGTACAAACTTACACTAGAATAGTTGGGCTTTTATTAAGCTTTGTTTAATATTATGTGTTTTAATATTAATAATATTAATAGTAGTAATTAGTAATTATATACAATTAATATTAGTATTATGTGGTTTTAATTGTATTTTATAAAAACATATGTAAAAGGAGTGTCTGTTTATTTGCCAGGTAAATGAGAGCTTAATATTAAAAGTAGAAAAATCTGTAAAAGTGACAGAAGATATCCTTTTTAATCTGAATAAAGAAAGGAAAGAGCTGACCGATCTTTGGGCAATCTGGAATTTTAAAATCACTCAAGTAAAACCCATCAAGCAACAGTGTCAGATATTTGAAGAACAACTAAAAATCGTAAGTAAAATAGTTATGAAGAAAACAACTGTGGCAAACACTTCTAAATTGTTATTAGCTTGTCTGTGACTCTCTCATCCACCAATATAGGTATTCTTTCAGAAAGAGTGATGATCAGTAAGATTTGATACTTGTTCGTAGTCTGTTCTGACAGTCACTCATAAGGAAGCATGAAATGTTTTCATCCTTTTTTTCCCTTACTAAAATGCATATTAGTCCAAGTCTCCACTTCAAATTCTAAGTTTTAACGAAGTTTATTCAATGCCTTACCACCAATAATTTTTTTTTCTTTTAAAAAACACCATTTTGTTGTGGCTGAATAGTTGCTAAACTAAACTGTGTCCTAGTGGTTACTAAACTCAAGTCCAGCCATGTTCATACAGAAAGAGGATTTAAACCTTCTTGGCACAGGGAGATCATGCAGTGGTACTTAAAAGCAACACTAGCTAGACTAGTAGCAGAACCAGAGGTTTGTAGCTGGTGTTTCTCTAGTGCAACTTATCAGTACACCACCACATCTGTTATCTCCAAAATAGTGTGTGTACAGGTCCTGCAGTCTTGGTGTCTGAATTGTTTTTCCATGCTGTCTTAAAGATTTCTTATCATGCTTGTCACTCAGAAGTTTTGCGAAAAGAGGCTGTACTGACAGCATTTGGGTATCTGTTTTGAGGAAGGTTCTTGTTACAAATTTAGATGTGAGTTTAAATTTGTTGGGTTTTTTATTTACTACAGTTAGAAATGCTGAACAACTTGGTTTTCTTTTAGACTACATGTGGATTAGAGATTCTTCAAGAGGCCCTCCAGCTTGCAGCACCTGTTGACCTTGGAAGTGACCTTTTAATTGTCCTGGAACTACAGAAAAAGCTTAACGAAATGAAACCACAGTATCAGGTGAGAAACCAAGCTTGTGGAATGAGTGGTGAGTCAGAAGTTCTTTTTGGTCCAGTAAGGATTCCCATTCATATTGACACCAGCGACTGTCTGGGGTGGAAGTGTGTTATGTTTTACCTCGGTTTTCCAGGAGGAAGGGTTTGCGTGTGTTTATAAGGTAGGGGAGAAGATATTTTGCCTTCAGTGTCCAGAGAATGTCTCGTGTGGTGTTAGCTGTGTATTAAAGTGACACACAAACATTGGGGTGGTGGAGAGCATCAGCTTCATGCTTTTGAATTTAGAGCTGGTCAGAGGCTGAGGTACATCAAAATGAACTTTCTACCTCCTGTGAATACTGTCTCCAAGTTTTAGAAATTCAGTCTGCCATCAGGCTGTAGTTATGTTTGACTTGTTTTCATTCAAAGCTGTTTCTGGGTGATAGCTGAGATTTGTGCCTAGCAAAAAGTTCAGAATATGGATATCATTGACTAAATGCTATCCATAAAATAAATAAAATGGATAGCATTGACTTTTCCTCAAGACAATTTACCATTGTAAGGTGGTTATTTCATCAAATATAAAGGAAAAATTGCAATTACATTTGTGCAATGTAACTCCTGCTATTTTTGCTAGCAACGGAATGCTGAACTTGAGTACCTGATAAAATTATTAGAATTGCCAAGCCAGAAAGGATTTCCTGTGAAAGAGAATTCTGAGAGAATAAGTGACCTTATTCATTTCCATCAAACAGTAAAGGATGCAATGATAGGATATGATGAGATTTTCAGCAAGACAGTCAAATTCCATCACATTAAAAAACAAGTGAGTATAATATTTTAACATATGCATTCTTCCCATTGTAGTTAAACTCTCTTTAGTTTTGATTCCTGTTGTCTTTATTTTACTTTTTTTTTTTCCTGAAGAAATAGTATTAATCAACCTGGTGATCAGAATTAAATTTTGGATCTAAAACTGCATGAACTTTGTAGAATTTAGAATTCAGATCTGAACCCAAATTTAATTACTTAAACTCACCACAAAAAAAAGTTTAGCTGGGTAAGGAAGAAATTGTAAACTGTTTTAAACACACACTGATTTTCATTTTTGTGTATTTCAGCTGGATTGTCTATCAAAATCAGGAGAACTGGATATTTCTGAAATACATGGGGACTCTGAAAATGTGCACCATGCTAAAGCCTACCTTATGAATTCTCAGGAGAAACATGCACATATTAGACAGCTGTATAAACTACTTATTACTCAGGGAGTGGATATTTTGTCTGCAGTGCAGAAACCTGTGAGTATGATTAGACTGATTAGTGAAATCATGGATAAATATGAAAGATTATTGGAGTTATCTGGCTGAATTTTAAATGTAAAAAATATATTAATTCTTTGAGGAAAAATAAAGAGAGAGATTTAAGGAAATTAATCTTAAAATATCATTGCTTGGAAAAAAACCCCATAACTTTCTGTTCTTTAGTATTTTTTTGTGAAGTTCAAGGTCCTGATGATGGTTTCTTGGATGCCACATCTCTATATTAGAATCTTACTACTTTGTAACCATTGCTTTGCAGGTTTATTCTCCTATGACAAAAGGATAACAGAAGAGCAAAATAGAAAATATAATAACAGTGTTACCTTATTAATGGATTCAAGATTGATTTGCATGAAAAGATAGATACCATTTTAGAAGGGAAATTCTTTTCAGGGAAGACTTGTCATTGCCCTGTATTCATTCACTTACTAAGAAAGCAAGACATTCCTTATAACTTACCTAGATTATTCACATATTGCCAGCCTGCTCTTCAGGCACTCTAAATTGCTTGAAAGCAGAAAGGAGCTATTCTCCAGGTGGTAGAGGACTAGAGTGAGTAATTTCCTCTTTGATCAGAGGAGATACCATGTTTAGATTGTGACTTTGACCCAAAACTACTCCCCAGACTAGCAGTGATTGAAACTGCTATGTTCTTGCTCTCCTTCCAGTGCAGGTTTAATAGTTTACTCTAGCCCGTTGGCTGACTATGCACATCCTGCCTCAATGATTTTCATTTTAGATTGGTTAAATCAATAAATTTCCCAAGGCTGTTAAATTTCATTGCTTATTTCCTCATTAGAATTGCTTGAATGTTTCTGTAAAGAATCTGAAGCAAGAACTTGCTAGATTTGAGTGTGATAGCATCAACTGGAGCTCCAAAGCTGATAAGTATGAGGAAGAACTCTCACAGCATTTCCAACACTGCACCACTCAAGAGGATATAAATGAGGTAAATGTGATAAATTCCAGCTCATTGAATGACTGTTAAAACAGCTGTTGTGTTCTATAATATACGTTACTGTTTACCATGCCCCTAAATGCTTCATATATGCACAGAAAAATAGACTTTCATTTTACTAGCAACCTTGAACCTATGCAGCAGCAACAGTAATCTATAGTCTGTGCCTCTGCAGTTCAGGATTCTCTCAAGCTGTTGGGCTGGCAATAAAATGCTTTCACTCTGTTTTCTTTGGCTTTCAGCTCAGTCAGCTTCATCTGAAACACAAGTTTTCCTATTTTTTCTTATGTATTTAAAGTTTAAAACAAAAGTACAATTTATACATAATGTGGTTGTCAGGCTATTAAGAAAGAACTTTCAGGATTTTAACGAAAAGTTCAGAGTAATCTAGTACTAACATTTTTTCAAAAATTCAAGATACGATACTTAAAAAACTGCCAGGAGGAAAGGAAGTGTTCATTGGCACAAGAGATTAGAATTTAGCATTATGGAAAATGTTAGGAATAATTACTCTGTTAATAGGATTATCAGCTTTTCATCTTGGTAGGCCAAATAAAAATCCATTCACAAATTAATAGTTTGCATTGAATAGATATCTCTGCAAAAAATTAATTTAGGAAAAACTTTTCAAAGAATTAATTTTCTCAGAGTGATCCAATTAAAATAGGAAGCTGATAAGCTCTATACTTGATGTTCTGTAGACTGTACTTCTCTGCATCTGTGAAGTTTTTCTGCATCTGTGAAGTACAGAAACGGGATTCTGAACTGGAAGGATTTGACACAGCATAGGTAGCAAAAATACAGAACACTGAAAGTTATACTTTCTTATTTGTATCTTTTGCCGAGTAGATCCACCCCTAAGTAAAGACAGTCTATTTTCTGAAAATCTCCAAAGAAGAGGTGACGGAAATTTTTGTCCCAAATATTTTTAGTGAGAAAATTATTGTTTGAGTTTTCTTTTCTTTTGCAAAATATTTTGTGTTTTTATAAAAAGTATCTATTTCCACAAAAATGTACTTTGAAATTTTAAAAAAGTGCATAAAAAAGGATATCTTTGAATATCAGTTGCACACGTAGTCCCTTTGCCAATTATAAGCTGTGTTTCATGTTGATCTTGATAACTCCTTGTCCGATGGTTGAGGTAATAGGAACAGCAAGTGGTTAGGAGAAGTACTCTGGCAGAGGTAACCATGCTGTAGGAAAGAACGAAAGCACACAGTATCTACACAAGAAGTCTACTTCACAGTGTTATGGCAGAATCAGAATATTTGAGGTTTGAAATAAAGTGTTACAGCTTTTTACTGATATCCCTCAAATTTGCTGAAGAAAAGGAGTCTGTATATAAGGCTGGCCATATTCAAAGACAAACTGTTAAAGCAAATGAATCTCTTGTTTCTGTCCTTTGCTTCTGGGATTACATCATGAGGGCAAGAGAATGTGACTCCTTTCTAAGAAGAATTATTTCTCTATCATTTGTTAGATTACAAAGAAAAGCAGGAAGTAAAGAGCCAATCTTCTGTCTCTCAAATTTAAACTAAAACTCACATCAGTGACCTGTTATTCACCACATGCCTGATGTGGCAAACTGTATGTTTTTATTTCTCAGAGTTATTGGACACTCTCTGTAATATAAATGCATAGCAATTACGGTGTTAATGGGTTTTATTTTATTTTTCAGTTTCATTTGGGAAAACCATGCTGATTGGTTAAGCTAAAATCCGTTATCTCCAAACCTAATTAAATCTTCCTCATTAACTAAATTATACTAATTTGACATGTAGATAGCTTTTGCTTGAGATTCCTTTTCTATTAGAGGTTAGCATAGATTAATATATTAATAGATTAATAGATTAATATAACAGAAGATTAATATATTTCCTAAACAAATATTTGGATAACGTACCTGTATGTGCATTAATATACTACCATTTTCTGCTTTTTTGTTTGTTTGGTTTTTTGTTTTGGTTTGTTTGTTTGTTTGTTTTTGTTAAGTATCTATAAATAGCTCTGTTTAGGGATGAAGAAACCAAACACCAGACTACTTCAAGAATATTATTTATGAGAATTTGCTTCGGTGTTTTAAATTCTGTTGATTTTATTATCAGGAATTCAATATTGCTAGTATGTAGCAGACCTGTCTGACCAACAATTTATTTACTATCTACTGTGTCTAAGCAAATAAATGTTTCATGTGCCAGCAGCAAGCAGCAGCTGTTCATGGCTATCACATAGTAAATAGCCAGATAAATTAATAGTGATTTACCAGTGTACAGAGCAGACTTTAAAGTTGACTGAAAATATTTGCAATTCTGCTGTAAATACTTAATTTGTGTTTAATGTGATTAATGTGTGTAGATGCAGCATGCAAATTAGGGCTTTGGTGATTAGGGCTCAGTGGTGTTTGAAGAAATACTTAGAGGACTTGGCTAGTTCCCTGTGTTTGAAACATCTTGGTGCTGCAAGGAAACAAATACTGAAATTTATAGCCAAGAGTCTATAGCCTGAGTTTTGAAACAGTCTTGGAGGACAGAAGAGTAAAATGCATGCCTTTTGTGTGCCTTCTCTAATTCAAAGAGAATTTGAAAAGGCCAAAATAAATATTTATGTCCTCTACATCTTTGAAAAATAGAAGGAAAGCTCATGTCTTCTTTGCGATCTGTATTTGCCTGTTTGGGCTTCTTGCTTCACAAGCTAATTTGGATAGCAGCTTCTGAAGAGCCACAACTCCGTGTTACACTGCAATCATTTGTGGTAGAGCTCAGCCTCAGGTAACTGTAGCTTGATAATACACTGAATCTGTTAATGGGATTAGAAGTTAATTACATACACAGTTAATTACATACAATAACTTTTGCGATGAAAAAGCCTTTTCTTTAGGTTATCACTTTAAAAAATAACCTTTGTGCATGTCTGTATAAAACTTGCCACAGAAGAGCTACAGATCCTGAATTAGATTCACAGCTCTCCCCAGTTGTCTCATTTGTTCTTCACCATGGCATTTTTTATAAACTTATGGAAAGATTATTTTAACCATAAAAGGTAATGAGCTATCTTTATTCACAAGTCAGTAGGAACAAATATGTAGCCACATCTCTCACCTTGTAATTTATTTTGATTGTTGCCTCAGGAATAAAACAGTCATTAATGACTTGAACAGCACCTTGCTTTTCTTCCCACTTTCTGTCTGACTGCTTCTTAGTCTTTGTTACTTTGAAAATCTATTTTCAGCAACGTGCTTTCATGGGGAGTTTTGATTATTAATGCTACTAAAATTTGTGTATGAATAGAAAGAGAAGGTAAAGGGTTAACAACACTGAAGTCCCTCCTAGAGTGGCTCACATAGGAATCAAAGTATTTACTGGAACCGCACTGTTAACAAAACATGTTTAAAGCACCTTTATAACTTGATTTTTCCGTTCATTTTGTGGTCATGTGATACATTGAAGCACTCAGTAGTTAAACCCCTCTCCTCCACTGTCATTCTCCATTCATGACAGGGCAGCTATAGTTAGGAACAGCTGCCTGACTAAAGACTAACACAATAGACAAGTTGCAAAGATTTATTAAAGCAGTGGGCTGGAGTAACTGAAACATATTTGGATGCATAGTTCCTTTTGTATTTCTCATTTCATCTTGTAAAACTGAGATATGTTTAGATATCTAAAAATTGGAAGCTATACATTGTCCTTGGTACAATTGCTGATGATAACAGGAGTTGTGTACATGCACTCTGAGGGGATGATATAGAAGTCAGAGCTGAATCTGTTTTTTCCACTGAGGCTAAAAGAGAAGAGTGACAGCAGCTGCAGAACTTAGACACATAAGCCATCATATCTGAAACAAGGAGATCTAATTTCACATACTGATATGAGAAGAGCCTCTGGCCTTATAAATTATCACTACCAGTCTGTGTATGTGCATAAGCCAGTGAAATAAGCTAAAATAAACTCTTATTAATCTTTTCTTTCCCACAAAATTGAAGCAGCAAATAAGTCTCTGGTGTTCTGAATAAAAAAAACATTGTTCTGCAGAAGTGATTATATTAATAGAGGGCTTTTAGGTAGACTTTATTATTCTACATACTTAGGTGAGATAAAGAGCTTAAACTAATTGGTGATCACAGGGCCAGTGATAGAATTCCCTTCCTTTCCATTACACTGAGTGAGCACCATCTGTTTATTCACTGCTGAAATAATGTGGCAGCATCCCACTAGATGAAATTAAAATGAAAAATATATCCCTTGATGGATTAACATTAGTATATAATAATAATAATAATAATGATTGATTGTTAGCTGTTCCAATAACAGTAGCTGCAAAATAAGCATTCATAACTCCCTGGATTCTTTAGCAAGGAGGAGGAGGGGAATGGGGTGAAGTCTGTATGACTTTTTAATACTAAAAAAGCCTCAAAAATATATTTTGATACCACATTGTGGATGTGACCTGAACTTGTTAACACTATTTAAGTAAGTTCTTTTCATTTGTGTGTCTGGAGGAACAGATCCTAAAGCACTAGAACTGCTACATTTCTTTTATATCAGTGTCTTTAAATAAATATAATTTGACATATTCTATATTATCATACGCAAAATATTATTGACCTAAACGATCTAAAATTCTTAAAATCAATATTTTCATCATTTTATATTATTCCATTTAAAATTTTATGAATTAATTATAAATAATTTGAAAATGTGATAATGGAATTGCGAGGCAATTAAAATCATACCGATTTTAAGCAGGTTTTCTACTTGTCTGATTCTTGTACCTCTTGCTAAAAGAAATTAAACAGTAATTGTAATATCTGAAAGGATTCTTTTACGTTGTAAAAAAAATTGAAAGTTGCTTTCAGAAAAGAAAATGAAAACTATGACTGAAAATTTCATAGTCCTTTAACAATAATTTATCTAAGTGTTTTTTATATGCTTATTTATATAAGACTGATAATGAAAAAAAATTACATATGGTTTATTAAGGGCCCCCTTGCAAAAGAACATCAAGCAAACATCATTGTCATTGGAAAACAAAATACTAAGAGTATAACAACCCTATATTATAACTAGTTCCCATGGTAAATAAACACTGGGTTTAAAATTATGTTCATCATATATGACCCTTCTTGCTGGTAAACTGGCAATGCTTCTGATCTGTATGTATGTAAATGAAATTGTAGCTTTCTAGAGTTTCATCGGTGTCATTCCTATAATTCTGGCTCTTTATAACATTTTCTTGTAGATTAAAGGAAGTATAGCTGTATTCCATCTCATTAAAATTAGTTTTTGAAAAAAAATAATATAACTAGATTTAATAATAGTTAGCTGATATAAGTTCATCTGAAAACTCTTGAAAGGCATGGGCACTTCATAATTGGACCTACTAGTTCATTTTAATTTATATTATTGTAAGAATAATTTTCCCCAATGTTGGGCTTGCTGCACCAAGTCAGTGCTGACTGGTAATAATATTCTTGCATGGTACCAAATCTATCTGGCAGTTGTTAGGTCAGGCTTTCTGTATCTGTTAGGCAGAGTCTCTCTGCTACCATACTCATGGCATAGTTATTTGGAAGTCAGGTGTTCATACAGTGTAAATCCCGTATTCCTCTTCATATGCTGTGAATAATTGTACTAAGAAGTTTGGAGTAGTACAGTGTATAACATTAATCCCATGTGTAACTTCTTTTCAGAAGCAGGACTTTTGAAAAAGGAATGGGGAATGGGATGATACACCACCAAAAAAATAATCTTAACTAAAGTAAATGTTGTATTGTAGAAGAAAGGTACTATGAATAACTACAAATCTACTTGCCCAGACCCAGTAAAACAATGTTTTTTTGGAAACTAAGGATGGGTATACATTTACATGGCTACCACTTCTACTAAATGGACTAAAGTATGTGAAGGATACCTACGTCTAGTTAAAATCAGTGGAAGCTCCTGGACAGGATTTTTCATAGATTGTCGGAGCAATGATCTCGTCCTTTGCGTCAGTCATTTTTTTTTTGCCCCAGCCATTCTGTAAACAGTACTCTGCAATCAGAATGCAAAAATGTTGGTTTAGCAAGATAATGAGTTTCCACTACTGTAAAGAAATTCTGAGAAACTAAGGATGCTTTATGAGATGGCATAGTATTATTAATTTCTGTATTAAATTTTCAGTTTACAAACTGTCCATTTAACAGCTCTTGGAAAAGTCTTAATCAATGTGAGCTGATTTTTTCCTTTTTTTTACAAACAAATATGCTTACTCTGTTGCAGCTCAGAGAATCATTTAAGGATCTCAAAAAGAAATTCAACAATTTGAAGTTTAACTATATGAAGAAAACTGAAAAAGCTCGAAATTTAAAAGTAATAAAAATACAAATTCAGCAAGTTGATACATATGCAGAGAAAACACAGGTAATAAAAATTCAAGGCTTAGTAAAATTTTTGCTGTTTGAATTATTTGCCCTATGCCAAGCACATCAGAGGAGATGCAAAAATATGTATTGTACATTTCCCTGTTAATCAACTTTATATCCTTCTATCTTAGTCATAGACTGAGACATTTTTCATTGTTCTGTTTCCATTATTCTTCGACTTCAGTTAAATGATCTTATCTCAATTCCTGACTTCTCTCCTTTTAATCGCTTATTATTTTTCTATTTAATCTTTTATTCTTCTTGCCTCTGTTACTTCACAATATGTGTGACCCAGTCTTTCTTCTCCTTAAAAAAAAAACCAAAATAATTACCACTTGCGTCAAGCTACTTTCCTGTCTTTCTCATTTCACCATGTAACATGAATCTTCTTCAGAAACTTTTGCTATATCCATTGCCTGGAGTTGACACGCTTGTTTGCCCTTAGAACCCTGCTAGCCTTGCCCATTTTTTGCATTCACAAAAAAGTCTTCCTTCAATGGCCTTTTTAGTTGCAAGTCATGCATGACCATGTTTTATTACTACAGATATTTGTTTATTTTTAAGCTGAAAAAAATTTAACTCAATTAGACCTTTAATAAATATAATTTACAAGCATTTTAATCAGCATTGTAGAGGCCCTCCACTTTCCTTTGATTTTTGAAAGAGCAGCTTGTAGTTTTTAAAACACAGAAGAAGAAATATGTTTGTATGATTTTTCCAAACTTTTTTACATTAAATTTCTAAAGATAGAAACATTTTTTTTTTAGTATTTAACATTGCTACATCTCTTAAACAGATTCTTAAAAAGAAGATGGATAATTTAGAGAAGAAAGTCATTGACTCTTTTGAAAATGAACCTAATGCTAAACTTAGAGTTCTCTTGGGGTCAATCAGTGACTTACAAAAACAGTTGAAAGACTTTAACATGGTTGTGGAAGATTTCAAGCAAAATCTGGATCTCATGGAGCATCTGCAACAGATGATGAAAGAGGTACTAGTAAACCTGAAATCCCCACTGTGGCTGTGAGAATGATCCAGGACAGGATAGAAAAAAGTGCGTTAACTTCCTCAAAGTTAATCTGTGCCTTCTGAAAGTAATAATTGGTAAAAAAACTTATTTTCCTTGATTGCTTCTTTCTAAGTTTGTGGTGGAAGGGGAAAATAAATGTGCAATGTGACCATGTTCATGCAGCTGGGGTCTCCACCTACATATGACTTTCATAGTCATTCAGCATGTCTATGATCATACTTATGAGCTCATTTTTCCTAAGTAAGCTCTGAGGCAACACAGAAAGTGCCACAGAAAGTCTTCTTTGATAGCTGTTAAACTATGAGAGGCAACTTATCACCATACCCACTATGGTTTATGTAATGATGGAAGTGGAATGTAAAATACTCCATTCCTTAACAGACGCATATAAATTTTTTTAATAGACTAAATTGTTAAATACATGTATAATATTTTTTTCTGAACTGCAGTCTGTCTTTTTTGATACTTTCATAACTTTATTTTAATGTGTCTGAGATCTGCCTCATGCTTTGTCTTTTTTAAAAGAAAAAAATAGTTTATAACAATATCATAACAGTATTTTTCCTCTTGCTGTATTTTGTTGGTGCTATTGCTGTGGGGCAAGCACATTCTGGTCATCATTGTTTATTTTTAGAAATAACATTGTTCATCTTTCTAAAGGAATCTAACTGCATGACAAATTCACTTAATGATGAATCATGATAAAGTTTTGTTTAAAATATGTTTTCAGTGTGCAGTGACCTGATCAACGTGTTCCTGCATATACCATTAGCAAAGCAATTTGTTACATTTTGTTGCACATTTACATTTTCAAACTCTTACTTAACAGGGAAAAAATTGTTTTCTAGAGCTAATAAGACTGTTTTGGTTTTTTTTACTCAGTATAAAGTATCACTTTTTACTCAAAACTTTACTGTCATCAGATAGGCACAGTCTTAAATGCTGATTTCAACAGTGGCTAAAAATGGTGATTATTAGCTACTTCGTGTAATGATGCAATACTGATGATACCAGCGTGAACACCAGATTCTGTTCTATTCTGTGTGTTGTCAACCAAAGACGTTTATTATGGGTAGGTTCTAAAGCCCATTCTTGCCAGTAGAAAGATTCCTGGCAACTTTAGCGATTGCTGAGACCAAAAATCCCATTTGCTAGTATGTTAAATTTAAAGACCCCTTCTGCCCTTGCATAGTATAACTGTGGCCATAATATGAAGTTTTTGAAATTAGTCAATTGATATACAAAGTGGAAAGAACACAGATATAAAAACCGTATTTGCTGAACCATTAAATAATAACCTCACCATGCTTTTCAGACATGAATGGGCGTAGCGTTTAATGAAAATATAACAGCTACTAAGGAAGTACCACTAGTAATGAGCAAATATTTTTCAGTTTAAATTAAAGTCAGAATATTTAAGACATAGTGTATGCCAGTGATTATGGAAACTCTAAGAATAATCCAGTCTATTCTACAACAAGTTGAACAACAGATAGTAATTCATTATAATGCAGGCTTTTTATCCCTCAGTGTCAATTTTGGTTTGAAGATGTGAGTGCAACAGTGATTAGAGTTGGCAACTATTGTGCAGAATGCAAAACAAGAGAAGCCATAGAAACCCTCTATAAGCAATTCAATAAGTTTATTGAGCCTACAGTGCCTGAACAAGAAGAAAAAATTCAGCAGATTATGGACCTCGCTAAACGATTATACGGTGAGGAGATATCTGGTAATGTACTGTGGGGAAAAATACAGTAACTTGGGATGGAAGTAAGCAGATTCCTGTATTTGTTCATTTAAGAAGAAAATCCCATGAATTTTAAAAAATAAATGTTTCAAAGTGTTGATTGGAAGAGGTGAAGGATTTCAGAACAAGTATTTACAAAAAAAATAAAAATATGAATGTACTCAGCAGTCTCATATTTATTTAGTTTCTGTATACAGTCCATGTTCACCTTGAAATCAAAATGTCCTTGTCATATTCAAGAGTTAAGACTTCATGGCTTAAGCTATCTCATAAGAGGCAGGCCTTTGCAATCAGAGGATATTAGAGTGATATACCTCAGTGATGAATTATTATTTTGCATTAATACTGTGAAGAACTGGTAGGATTTGATTGCAAAATTTGCATTAGTAAGCAAATTAGATGCTATTTAGATACTGTATTTACAATTGTATTGATTTACAGTATTGTTGACCAAAACCACCAAAAGTCAAAAGCTTCATATTTCGCTTATTTTTCACTTGTAATTTTTATATACCAAAGGTAAGGCGACCATCCAAATGTGCAAGGATTTTGCGTAGCCTAACAATGCAAGTAGTAACCTGAAAAAAATTTCAAGAGTCAAACTGGGCTTTTAAATTCCTCTAATTTAGTGCTGGAAAAAATATTTAGAGAGCACAGATAACTTCTTTTTTCTTCTCTCTCTTTTATTTTTTTTTTAAGCTTTCTCAATATTTTAAACATTCCTGTCTCTAGGAAAGGAGATGACAGAATGGATTTTTGGCAGCAGCTGATTAGGAACACCAGGAGAAAGAAGTTGCTTGGTGTTCTTTAAGTCACTACATGGGAAAAAGCATCTCCATCCTGCCTTTGTTTTGTATTTCTTATACCAGGGATCTAAGTGCCTCCTAGTTGTATAATATGGCAACTAGTTTAGGAGACACTTTATGAGATCAACATCTTTTAAAGTAGTATTACTAACCAAGTAGACAACCTGCAGAAACTACAAAGGTTCTTCTCAAGTAAGCTACTAAGAGGTAGGAAAGCACATTAGTATGAATCACAAAATTCCTTCAGCAAAACAACATGCAGAAAAACATAATTATTGTAGTATGTTGGGATTACAAAGTCCACTGACTGTTACACATCTGTTTGAGGCATTCTGTTCTACTTTCATGCTGTTTTGTCTTTGTAGGTATTGAAGAAGGACAGAAGTATGTTGAAAAAACTGTATTAAAGTACAAAGAAATAATGAATTCTGTTGATGGGATGTGTAGATCTCTGAGAGAACTGAAGGAGATAAAGGTATTTTTTTTAACTGAAGAATGTATTGCATCTGCATCAATTTATTTGGTTTTAGTGTCTGAATCCATGCTTTTAAATGAGGATATAGTATGAAGTACTTAATTGCTCACTGTTCTGTTACCTTAGGTAATGGTTGTAATAAATCAATTAAGTGCTGTTTGTTTGGGCAGTAGATATTTCTTTTAAGTTTCTTTTTCTTTGCTTCTTTCAGAACTCGTTTCAAGTAACCGTTAGGAGAAAATGTCAAATTTTCTTTGACTTTGTTTTTTTTTTTTTTTTTTTTTTTTTTTTATTTTTTTTTTTNTTGGTATTTCTTCTTCCTTTGATATTGTAGTATAAGTAACTGCTATATCTACAAAATGCCAAAAAAACTAGCTTGGCTTCCTTTTGGAAAAGACATCCTAAAAAACCAAGTTGTGTTAAAAACAAAGTAATTTGAGTTAGAAAAGACTTGCTTTTACATCAGTATTAAAGAGAACAACAACATTTTTAGTTTCACATTCTGATAAACTGTTTTAAGTGTAATGAAGTATAATATATTAATTTAAGAGGAATTATATAAGACAGCTGATAGGGGTAAATAATGAATACTGTGTATACTTTACTCCCCCCTTCATTCTCAAAGTAAAATATAAAACATCTTCCACATGCAGCAGAAGCTGATCAGTTAATTCTTCTGTGAAGATGGAAAAATTAAGATGCTTAAATATCCTGCTTTTTTGGTACTGACTCTTGTTTCACTTTTCTTTGATGAAATTACAATATAAAATTGACAAACACTCAAAGTATCCATAGATACACTCAAAAGCAGTAAGAGATAGCTAAACTAGAAATTAATTCCAAAGGTCATTAGGAGAATGCTTTGTCTCGAACTGTGACCATATAGAAACCTCAGCATAAATGCCCATTCATTTTTTCTAAGTTTTTCTCACAGTCCGTGTATTACATAAACACTATTGTGTGCAGGACAGCATCCCCAGGTTTTGTCAGAACAGGGCTTGAACCTTTAATATTTTCTGCTAGCTCAACATAGTATGATCTTTTCAAGACAAGTGGAATTTCAAACTAATTTTGACTTTCAAACTTATTTTGACTAATTTCCATAAAATTATTGATTTTTTTACAGTATAGTTCTGCAAATTTTTACATGGAAAGTTTTTGCATTTTTTTTTTTACAATATGCAGTATTCTGAGATTTAAAAATTATTATTCTTATTGAATATTTTCAGAATATGTCAATAGTCAATGTCTGTATCTTATGAGCAATAAATAATTCAGCACAGATATGTGCCATCAGTATGGAATGCCATGACTATAAATTGAGTTTCACTTCCAGTCATTTTTAAAGCATGACAAATTAAGGGCAAATGTATTGCATGGTTTTTCCTAATTTTACATGGCTGTTGAATATAAAAAAAAACTTTGTTTTTTTGAAGTGCAAAGTAAAGACTACTTTTTCTTCCTTAAAAAAAAAATAGATAGAAAAGATGACACAGAATTTTTCACTTTTTTAATGATAGAATGGAAAATTCATAATGCGGCATTTTCTTATAAAAAACTTGTTTAAGGATGTAACTTTTGTCTAGGCAGATAAATTTGTGAAAGACACAAAACTGTAACTATAGAACTTTTAGTTTTCTTTATCTTGTGTCATTATGTTCTTTGAAGTCTGTGGAATTCTCCCATGACAGTTTTTTAGGATTTATCAAGTCTTCATAAAACACATTATGCTTGTCCAGATTTCTGTTATGCTATGTTTTATGCTTAGAGCATTCTTCCTTTTCCATCTTTTAGAGAAATTTGAACAGTATAGAGACTCACAAGTGTTTCTTTCCTCTCTAGAACTGTTTTTCTGAAATCCTGATATTGTTTTTGATTTGTTGTTTATCCTTGTTTTTTCTCCTAGCAGAGTTACTTTCTTAATCCTTTATTTCCCCCTACTGAGGCTGGGTACAAATTGGTTAATATTCCTCAGATTCTTGACTAGTCACTGGAATTCTTCAGTATTACTTACTGAAGAATTATATTCTTCTATACTTTCCCTGCCTCAGAAAAGATCCCATCAGCTTTGAAAGATGTTGTCTTTGCTTTTCTAGGAATGAATTAGTTAGGTTTTGCTGCATTTTTTTTTACCATAAGCAATTTACACCTGTGCTGATGACAAGTTTTAGGTAAGATTTCACTTTGCTTTTTCACTCTGCTGTACAGAGCATGTCAGTGTGTAGCTAACAATTGCTATCTTCTGTTGTGCATTAACTTACTAAATTTTCCCTTCACATGGCAGAAAGTTGAGTTTTCTGAAGGGTTGATTACTGTTCAAAAAGAAGGAATAAATGGTCAAGAAGCGTGTGAGACTGTTAAAGACAAAGAAATAGGGCAAAAGTGGCAGGTGAGTTTGATTGTTTGGGTTTTTTAATAACTAGAACTGTTTTTTAAAAGACTTTGTGTATTGCTGGAATTGCATTGTTTTTTAAAAGGCTTTATGTATTTGTGTATTGTTTCTTGGTTTTGAGTCTTGAAGCCTCCCTTTGTATGGGTCTTATCAATGTAGTCTTGGTCAATTGTTTTTCAGTTTTTTTCAGTTACCCCTTTTCCCTCTATCCAACCAACATGTTCTTCCTTATGACTTTATCTCCTGCATATCTCCTTTTCTAAAATAATATTCCTTTCTTAACCTTTTAACATTTTTTTTAGGTCCTATTGCCAAAATATTCTTAATGTAGATGTCCTCTTTGTGACCATTCCTCCTTCTTGAAAAAAGAGTACATTCTGATCTTTCCTTTAAGAATAAAACTTAAGGGAATATAGGAAGTAATAGTGGAGACTGCTGTTAGTATTCCCAGAGCTCTGGTGTTCCTATGATGCCTAGATACACATTATTAAAGTATTTGATTTATAAATAATATTCTATGAGAAAAACCTTAGAGCTCAGAGTTTGAACTGAATAATGGTGGAAATCATGATTATTTGTTGTATAATTAAGGTCTTAATCAGGAAAAAAAGTGGAGTTTTAAAATATTTTTCTTTCAGATGGCATCAGGTGAATTGCTTACAAATTCAGAAAGCATTGCTGAGAAGAGAAGCAATACTCTGTCTCCTACCAACACTAAAAAGGTATCTGTTGTTCATGTCAACTTATTTTTAATCAGATTGTTGGGCATTGTTGGGTACTCTAAAGGAAATTCTACTCCTTAATTTGCTGTGTCTCAAAAGTGAGGACTATTGTTATAGATTGGTAAATTTTGATTATATTCTCATTTACAGTATTACCAAAAAAACTGAAAAAACCAAACACATTGATTCAGTTTAACAACAGTGTGAATAACAGGAAACAGTCAGAGCCACAAGGATGTACACAACTACAGCTGTCAGCAGCTCAGTATGACATCATGTCACAGAAAATTTGGTGTAATATTGGTATGACACTATACATCAAATAACAGAACTTAGCATCAAATACTCTTTACCCTCATCTCAAGTTCCATTTCAGTTGCCAAAATTTTATGCAGTGGAGATCATAAATAATCCAAAGTAGGATTGCATGTTGAGGACAAAGTACAAAAGTAAATTCGATAAGGAAAGACTGAGCGTGCATTTAGAATGATGAAAATCCAAGCAGACAAACTTGTTTTATTCATAGATAGGCAATAAAAGAATATGAAAGTTTCCAAATCATCAATAAATGAAATCTTAGAGGCAGTGCAAAGCAAGACCTGTATTTTATGAGATTAATTACTTTAATTTAAAGAATATTTTGAAAGCTTGGGATCCTGGATGTAAATGTAAATAATTTGCGATGTAAAATAGCCTGGTAAATTGAAGTGGGTGGTAATATATTTAAGTCCTTAGAAAGGTAGGATGCATTGGTAATTGATTTAGACATCTAAAAATTCCATTTTGCAAGCTGATAACATAGACCACTACTACAAGATATTACATTTTGATGTTTTGTAGAAATTCAGCTAATCATGCTATTACCTTCAGTTCAATACAGAACATCCTGTAATCTGCTGATAAGCCAAAATTAAGCCTAACTAATTTTCTTACCTCCATTCCAAGTCAGTGGGAGTTTCAGCATTGACTTGGAGCCCAGATTTCACTCAGAATTTTGTGACTGTTCCAAAGAGTTTCCCTCAGGAGAATCACTTCACCCAGCAGATGTCCATAGCTCTATTTTGCTAAGCCATGGCTTTCTCTGTCCTCACCAGACTATCTCAGCTTCCAAGGAGAGAAGTCAAGGGCATGCAAAACTGCAAATGTGAATTGTGGCAACTATGATTCCTCTACCCTTTTCGTCACTCCATACTTCACCTAAAAATGTAGCAGGTTCTCACTAGAGCTTTTCTGACTTCCATTTCCCCCTTGTACAGTGGGAGAGCAATCTCTAATTTTGTCTGTACATCTGCAAACTACTTTCGCAGTATTAATTTGCTTTAAACATAACCCTCTAAAAAGTGTACTGGACCTTCTTATGCCACATTGATCCTCCTGCTTTTTTGATCCCCTGCTGCTAAAGCCTATTTGGCAGCTTGCTCACTCACTGCTCACCTGTCATTCTCTTCAACAGCATTTTCCCCAGAGTCATTTTTCATCTCTTCACAGGTCAGAGTTCATCAGGGGATGCTTGTGGAAAAGAGTTTTATAGTAAAATTTGAACTTCATCTTAGAACTGAATGGAATTGTTTAGTAAAATAGACACAGTATAATCCCAACCTTCTTCCAGTAATTTATTCCTAGATCTGGCATGAGTGACATTGCTTTGAAATAACAAATGTAATAACTTGAAAAAGCATCTTTATTAAAACTAACATATCTAAAGGACCAAGGCATGTATGAGGTTCCGTTACTTTTGTTTGTTTGTTTCTTGGTTGGTTGGTTTTTTGTTGTTGTTGTTTTGTTTTGGTTGTGGGTTGGTTTTTGTTTGTTTGTTTGTTGTTGTTTTTTTTTTGGTGCACTAATTATTAGATTATATTTAGAGCAGTAAAGCAAAAAGAAAACTGAAACAAATTTTCCACTGTACTTTTGTACTGGATACTGCCAAAAAGATCTGTTTTGGAAAGCAATGACATCCAGGGGATCACTCTGGATTTGAGTTGATTTGAGTTGATTTGAGTGGAGACTTTATAGTGCTCAGTAGATTACATTTTTTTTGTATAGAAGTCAGCAATGAAAGAGTAGCTTAAGAAAACGTTATGAACACTTTTGCTGAGAGCCTTTGCACAAATGAAATCAATCTGAATATGTGATTATATTCATATAAAAATCAAGGGGCAGAGAAGTAATTAAGAAATCAGATAATGTCTTTGATGCTTCATAATTAAAATTAATGCACTTATGTCTCACCCAATTCTCTTTGGAACATGATAAGAGGGATTTCTTTTTTTCTGGATCCAAGTTAACATAAAAATAATTTTAACATTTCTTTTAATGTTTGGCAGGATCTTGGAACAGCTGGCAAAACTTTAAAAAATGAAGGAAATATAAAGTGTTTGGAAAATGTTATAGAGATGTTTGTTTAATTATTTAACCCTTGAGCATGACTGATGACTCTTTTTCTCAAAGAAACAAGTCCAGCAACTTGGCTGTTAAAACATTTTTATCACTGTGTAACTGTTTCCTATTTGTATGTAATTAGGCTACCTCCTCCTCCACCTTCCCCTTGCAAATACTCATATAAACAGAACTTACAGGAAATCCACAGGTTGCCCTTTGTTTATAGAAAGGTACTTTTTGTTTCATTGCTACTGTTTTAATAAAAGCTTATACATAGTTATAATAATATTTTCTAGATTGTCTTTGAATAGTTTGAAATTCCAGTAAGTTGCTGCAACATTTTCTGGTAAACTATCATCTTCTAAATTTTTTTCTGCTTCTCAGAATATGTTAAGCTTAATTAGAAGAAATATTTTTGCTAGACAAGGGGACTTACTGAATGGTAACTCTTTCTTTGTTTTCCTTTTTCTTCTTTCCTATCTCTTCTTTCCCCTCCCAGTTCATGGAGCGGAATATATTGGCTGATATTTCAGTTATCTGTCCAGCTGGTGAGGATCTTGTTTCACAGGATACAGAGCTGTCATCTTCAGCCAAAGAGGATAGTTTGCAGACTGAATTCCTGGCAGAAGAAATACTCTCTGAAGATGAATATGAGTGTATATCACCTGATGATATCTCTTTGCCACCACTTTCTGAGACACCAGAATCCAATCTTTTACATTCTGAAACAGAGCTAGAAGAGCAGTGCTGTTGTAGTTCTCATAATATGCATGTCAGCTCCTATAGCTTGCAAGTGCAGAAAACCACTAGTATGATAAAACTGATGGAAGAATCTGACCTCTTAACAAATTCTGCTTTTGCTAATGCTAAAAATAATAGACTGGAAAGCCCATCAGATCACTTTGAGAAGTTTTGTGTCTCTTTAACAGATTCTGGTCCAAAAGTCAGAGCAATATCTCCTTTGGCTTGCAGCTTAAAAGAAACACCTGAAACTAGCACTGCTTCCAGCCCTATAAAAGCCAAACCAGTACACAGCATGATGACTGAAGTGTGCAAAACGCATTTAAGACACCTTGAAGTTCATAAAAGCATGGCAGGAACACAAGAACAATTGCATGACTTGAATAACTATACTAAAACCCAGGACAGGCTGCATGCTTTGCCTGATGCATTCTCAGGTTTTGTGTTTCAATCAGACGCCACCAGAAGCTGTCAGAGGCAAATGGTTACCCGAGAAGAGATTAAAAGTTCTTCAGAAAAGAACAGCATGGCCAGCCTAACTGGACAGGCGCCTAACTTCTCCCAACTTCTCTCTAACAAAACCGTCATGGAAGGTTCTCCAGTAACTTTGGAAGTAGAAGTAACGGGATTCCCAGAGCCTACACTGACATGGTGGGTAGCTTACAATGAGAAGTAGTAAACATACCTAGTAGAGAGCCACCATGAACCACTTAGAACCAAATCAATTAATCTATAGTCTAGAATAAATGGCTTGTATGCTTTCTACTCCACACTTCTGCATGATTTTCACCTCCAAAATTGTTTTTGAAAATTAACCAACTTGAAATAATCTTCTCTGGATCTGATTTTATATCTGAACTATAGTATCAAACTACTGCAAACATATCCCACGTTTTTTAAGCAAATGCATCATATAGTGTTTATATTCTGGAATATGGCATTATACTTGTTCAATGCCTTCTTAAAATAGTTACACACTTCAGATTTACCATAAACAAATTCACCTGCATTTTCTCAGGCTCTGGGCATTTTGTATGGACAGGCACATAGATGCGCATGCACAGTGAAATATTTATATTGTTACTACATATAGATGGAGAAACATGTTTACACATATGTGAAAGTCAGTTATCAAAACCAGGAGAGGTTACAGGTTAAAAAACCCCACCTAACTATCTGCACTAAGAGAATCAGTTTTATAACATATATTGGTGTGCATGGTCAATCCCTTTCTTAATTGCTATGTGTCTATTTAGATTACTTTATATTGTACTTGTGAGAAATACAGATGGTGTAATACAAACATCTAAACTAAAAATTCCCTGCTAAAATGCCTGAAAGAAGGGCAGGATTTCAAGGTTTCTGTAGTATTTCTACATGTTGTGGCATGTATTCCTCCAATTTTACCTCATTTGTCTTTTCTCCACTTACTCCATTAGTCTTTCACAATGGAGGCCTTTCTTTCAATGTATAAATATGCCTCTTACTGGAAAAAAAAAATTATGTTAATATTATTACACTTTTAAAGATTTAAACTATAACCTTTTGTTAAACTGAAATTTTTTGGTGGCACTGAGAAAAATACTGGACACTGCAACCGTGGTGCTATACTGTGTTGGTATCAATAAAGTTACCTTGTTTTAAATACAAGTATTGTACAGATTGAGGAGTATTATTGATGAAACAAGAAGTTCATTTTTTTGTAAGAAAGCATTAATTTAGCTTGAAAATATATACACTGTTGATATATTGTCTTCCCAAAAAATGACATTCAAGTGGAATAATTTTGCAAATTAGAAATTAATGAAAACAGAAAACAATATGTGTTTTTTAATTAAAAATTCACCAATAACGTGTTTTGTGCTGGTGTAGAATTTTTTTTTGATATACATGTGGAAAAATATTTTTGTTTTGTGTTAGGCTAAATGTAGCTATTGCTGAAACATCATGAGGCAAGGTGAGCCAGAATTTTCTCTAATTTGTAAATTAGGAGTCAATGCCAATACCTCATGACAGATACTCAAATGTTAGAATATGACACCAGTTCCCTGAAGTAACTCCTGATGTATTGTTCTATCATGTTTGATGATGTGAGCTAAGTATGTTATCTAGGCTGGGATTGAGGAAGGTCCTTGACTGTGTCTTATACTGAAGACACAAGATTAGAAAGTTTGTATGTTGGTCCTTAAGAGTCTATTCATGAGTTGGATGTGGATTGAATCAAAACCTTATTGGCAAAAAAGTTTCTACACAGAACTGAGCGCTCAGGCCATCATGTTACCTCTTTAATACTGCAGTGAGATAACTGTGAATTGTCCATTGCAAACTATGTTCAGAACAACATTATCCAGTAATTTGCATTGTTTAACTGTTTATACATATTGTCAGATTAACTTTAAAACTGAGAAATGAGAGCACAGCAGGGTTGTCTCTCTCTTGCTGTTAATGTAGTGTTACAGTGATTGTCTGAATTTGTGAAGTTCTGTGTGCCATATAAGTCTGACTTGAAAACTGACTCTCTGCTTCAGGTACAAGAAGGGCCAGAAACTGACTGCAGATGAGCGCTTAAAGCTTTTACAAAAGGAGACAAAGCATATTTTGTTCATTCAGAAGGTGTGTGATAAAGATGCTGGCCTCTATGTTGTTCGGGCTAAAAATTTGAACGGCACTGTCTCATCAAGTGCCATTCTTCACGTGAAAGGTAACAGGCCACCTATTGCAAGAATAGACTGGATAATGCTGTGTGTCATCTATATTAGCATATCACTAATGTACTGGCTATTCACGAAATAAGTACAATATTGACTGCACCAGACTTAATTCTCACTTGCTAAGACAATGTTAAATTTATTTTCTTACACTGCATCTTTCACAGTATGTACCAAACCACTTTTATGGCAAAATGGATATCTTGCTTGTTTCTTTATTGACAGTATTATGTGCTTATTGTACTTTCTCATAGGGATGTTCAGATAAAAATTTATGAAGATTTTTCTAGAATGTGAGGCTGAGTTCTGCTTTCTAAAAATGTAGGCATTGCAAAGTGTTGGAAACAGTTTGAATGGTCATAGTTTTTGAATGTCAATATAGACCCAGTTAGAGTGCTCAGATCAATGTATATTTTATGATGTGTCTTGCCTTGGGATGGAGTGTGGAGGGTGTTGAAATTTTTTTTAAACATAAAATGTATTATTTGCAACTACATGTTTTCTTGTATGCTTACAAAAAATATTATTTATAGGACAAAGCTTCTTAGTAAAGGTATCATACCACTAATGATTGAACTAACATAGATCAGATTTAAATCTGTCTCAGCCCAGTATACAGTCTCCACAAAGGAAAGCTGCAGTAATTCCAATATAGTTGTGATTGTTTGTGCTACAGAATTGACCCAGAACCATCAGGATTTGAGTCAGTGGAATCTAGCACACAAAAGAACAAATGTTTACAAAACAAAACATTCCAACATACCAATCTGCTTAAATAGATGCCTGTGATACTTTCTCTGCCTTCTTATAAAATTAAACATGCAAATATTTCTAATAATCCTCTGAATTGCTCGTATAAGAAAGTTACTGATTTATTAAGTGAGCATTTGTGCATGTTTAAATTTTTTAACACACTGATTTCAATCAACCACACTGAGGAAACATTCAAAAGTGTATGCAAATTTAAAAAAAAAGAAAAATCAGTCAAAGAGAAATATCCTATAACTTCAAAGCAGTAAATCCAAACCAGAACTTTGTTCACCTACAGTTTGCGCTTCCTTCTTGACAAGGACAATGATAAATTTCTTTTTTATTAAAGTTCTAATTCGTTTAAATATTTCATAACAATGATGTAACTGTGCCAGTGGAAGACTCAATTTATAAATCTTCAAATATAACTTCATTCTTCAGCCTCAGTATTTGTTGTATTTATACAGTAAAAAGAGTTGACAAAGAGCTACATGATTTTTCCTGCATCTTTTGATTTCCAGCTTTCATATCACAACTGCATTGCTGTGGGAAATTTTTAGAGAGGAAGTATTTGCATTCTCTTGCATAATTTATTGAAATGAAGTAAACCTTTTACTGTGTAGCATGCTATGAAAAGAATATATATTGCAATTGCCAAGTGTCAGATATTTTGGCCCAGTGACTGCAACTTTTAAGAAATTCCTGTAACTTTGAAACAGGAGAAGTTCTCAAGATGATAGAACCTCACAGCAGTATGAGAGGGACAAGGAAGAGGAAGTGGTGAGCAGATGGGGGAAGAAAATAAGTCCAAGCTAACTTAGTATTACCCTTAATGAACCACTTTCTAAGTTCAGTCATCTCTCAAAAATGTAGAGTCATAAAAATTTTCTCAGGTATAAAGTTCACCTGTTTTCCTAAAGTGTATTTTCCATTTCACAGTAATGGTAATTTAGATCTTAATAAATCATTGTAGAAGTATATAATAACTTTGTTTGTTTCTTTGTTAAAACCTTCCTCTGAGAATTTGAACATTTCTGTGAATTTTGGGTAAACAAAACTTAATTTTGTTAGTGTGGTATTGCATCTACTCTCAGCCAGGTACGGTTTTAAATGCACGGTTTTTAATGGATATGTGGATATCAGCCACAATTTTAACTGCTGCAAGAAACAAGATTTCAAAAAGTGACTAAAGATACTGAATGTGCAGCAGAACCCTGAAAGTTTCCCCGTTTTAATTTTTTTGCTTTATGAGCAAAGACATAATCAACACTGATTATTGCTGTGCTGGCAATCTGAGTTTAAATACCCTTTATTTAATGACTCAAACGAATATTCAAAAATTTTTGCTGGAAAATTTCTGCTGTTTTCTGTTTATATAATCTAAAAGAAAAAAGGGGAATGACAGTGATGTAGTCTTATGATGCACTAAAATTTCTTTGAAGGAAAAAAAACACTCATTCTGTTTCAGTAATAATTTTAACATAATGATTCCCCCCCTCATGTTGGGTTGTTTGTTTGGTTTTTTTAATAGTTTATGTTACACATGCTTTATTTCCTCCTTCCTTTAACCATACTGCAGAACAGGGAATACATCTGGTGTTTTGTATTGTTCTGGTTCTGTTTTGGTTTACAGTGTTAATTTCCCCTCATCACAGTCACAGTTTTGAGCCCATAGTTACTTCAAGATTCCAAAATATTTAAATTTTCCTGATGATTCCCTTACAGAGCAGATTTAAGCTTCAGTCCCACCATCCTTTCAAGAAAGACATCAGGCATATAACTAACCTACACTCCCTTCCTCCTTCTGTATATGCAGACACCCATTAAGGAACCGGTGAAAGATATTGCCTGACTACAAGGGGTGTTTACACAAGCTACATAAGTTTGGAGGGGGAAAGGGATTGATTATTTCCATTTTTCAAGAGAAGCAGCCTGTCTGAGGTGCAGGTTTGAGTCAGTAGGCAAAGGGAGGATAAGTCATTACCCAGATTGGCTTTGGATCAGATGTGGCTGGAGCTGCACTGGAGAAAGTGACTTCCTCTCAAATGACTGGTAATGTACGCTTACTTCTGCACCTTTCTCTGGAGACTTTTCAAGGGTAAAATAGCAACTTCTGTGTATTATTGTCTGTGGTCCAGAGGAACTGTGTCTTGAAGAATTACTGCCAAGACTTTTAAGAGGTTACACATGGTATTCAAGGAGACTGGAGCTCTGGATTATGGATATTTCAGGTCAGTTGGGTCATGAGCCTAATAAAGGAATCCTTCTATTTGTGTTAGGTGCTTGACTGAGACTCTAAACAATAAAGTGCAGTCTTAATTTAGAGCAATGCTGAGCAAATCCAAAGTCTCTAAGCAGCATGGTGGGCATCTGCCTAGCCTAAGTTTATAGAGAAGACAGGGGATGTTCATGAAGTTGCTAATATTGCATTTCAAGACATCAGAGATTGGAAATTAAATGCTTAGAGTAAATAGATTAATAATAACTGTGAAGCAAATTAATTAAATAAGACATCTGTTAAAACCAATTTGGTTTGACCTGGTACTACCTGAGTATGAGAGAGACTTGGGGCAGAGGTGAAAGCTGTGTGCTAGACAGATGATCTTTCCTCCTGCAGATTTTGCATTGCTCCGGGTTGATGATTTTTCTGTGCTTGTTCACCATTTTGCAACATAACTCTACTGGTTCCTACAAATAACTCATAGAATACTTAATATTTGACAAACTTATTGTCTGAAGCTTTAAGAGTGCTATTTCAGTACCACTGACTACCTGATTTTTTCCCCACAATGCAGGAAAAGATCTGTTCTTTCTAAAGTTTGTGGTTCATGGGATATCCAGCCAAGAAATCATTTGCAATGAACAAGTTGTCTTAGGAGTTTTTGTTATGATCTCATGGGAAAACCATTGATGAAATATAACCATTCTGTTTTGGAGGTTGCTGTCAGAGGATGGAATCTTCTTTTACGGCACACTTTGTTTTCCTGTTGATCCTGAGCCTGTGCCTGAAAGAGTTGTAGGAACTGTCACTTCATGGTTTTATTTGTACATACTTTTCCATGTGCTCTCTAGAAACTGGTCATATTAGTTTTTATGTTCTGCTGCCTTACTGATATAAAGTCAAGATGGGGTCTGATCATTATCACTATCACCATCACCATTCCACTCAGATGTTTCTTTGTTTTTTTTAATGGTAAAAACTATTCTGGTATGAGACGCAACATGACTTCACAAGGTAATCCAAACTGCACATATAATGGAATCCAGCCAAAATTATCACAAGGGGTGGCTGATGGCCACTTAATGTTTTCCACTGCATAACAAGGTAATCATCTTCTGTTTGTGACCTGATGCTAACTGCCTGCAAGGAGTAGGCAGGCAGAGCTGTAAACTTGGTTCTCTTGCTTGAAGCAAAGCTGCGGGTCTCCAGCTTCTGGGCTTCAGGTGCATGCAATGCAATGGGGGTGGCAGCTTGCACATGCTAACTTTCAAAAGCTAAGAATTGAGTTGTCTGAGCTGCTCTGACTGGCTAATACAAAGGTTACACAAGGTTGGCACAAGTTTGGAAGAGTAAAAGTTATATTCTTCTGCTTTCCATGGTGGCCTCAGTCCTACAATACACAGGAAGAATAGAAAAGCAGCTAAACTTGAAACCTTATTGTGACTAAGAGCTCACCTAAGAAGTGAATTAATTAATACAATGGTCAAAATGTCTGCCTCATCATGTCAGCAGGCCCACATTTGGCAAAAATAGCTTTGGGCTCAATATATTTGGGTTTGATGGCACCTGTGTGAGATAAGCTGATTTTTGTTTCATAATAGCATAAAGAAAAAAATTTTCATCCTTAAAGAGTGGAGTAGTGCTGGCATGAGTTCCAAACGCTGTAATTTAGCACACAGTTCAGTAACTTTCTCTTTCTGAGAAGGCCAGTGATACCTTTTGTTAAATATTATGCAAACATGGTACAATTTATATAAAACTGGTACAATTTATATTTATGTGATAGCGATGCAAAATGTTTATTTTTGCTGCACTATATATCTTTGTGTGTTCTTCTGTGCATTAACATCTGCTCCTTTGTATTCCCTATGACAAGAATACTTAGTCTGAATTCTGAGGTTGCTGCCTTTTTTTAATGTAGCCCTGTAGGTGGACTGTAAGTGGAACCTCAGGTAGTAGTACAGTGATGCAGTAAATCCAGCTTTACAGCTCATTAAGTTGCAAGCCACAGTAAGCAATGCTTTTATTCGGTACAAACTGATGCTGATGATTACAATTTCTTCTGTTTTGATGGGTTAATTTGTATTGATCAGTCCTTGTAGCAGCTCAGGTGTCATCTGTCCTTCCACAGTTGACATGAAGCTAGCACAAAATCAATCTCATGTGCTTTGGGTATTGCAATAGAAAAGCAATGACTTGCCCATCCTTCATCTGAATCAAATTTGTTCTGGATGATGTGGTACATAGTTTCAGTATTAATGATGGCCAAAATAATGATTTGGTTGAAGTGGTAGAGAGGCTCCATTCTGCCCTTCATTTTTGTAGCAAATATAGATCAATTTTTTTTTTAATCACTTCAATAACTTTTTTTTTTTAACTTAAAATAATGGGTCGGGGGGTAAACGAAGAAAGCACGATATGCAACAATGCACTAATGAAAAAAAAATTCTGTCATGACTTTGTCACTTTAAATTTGTGTGGAATATTTACTCTTCCACCTTCACTGAAACATAATAATTCACATAGAATTTCCTAATACCTTAGAGAACAACATGATTCTTTAGAATTTTCATGGAGCTAATATCACTATGCATGAAATTCTTGGGTGCTTAATGTTTTTCAACAAATTTTATTAGATGTGAGCGATATCTACCTACTGTCTTGCAAACAAGTTATCCTGAGTTCCAGGTATCAATAAAGGCTCTCTTTGTCTTTCAATGTGAAGAACTTTATGAGAAAACATCTTTTTCTTCAATTGCTTTAGTTGTTTCTTTTAAAACACAGTGAATATTGATTTGATTAAATTTTGTTTCAGTACAGGGAAAACAGCCAAACTTCATACAGAAGTTTGGACATAGAACTCTGCAAGAAGGAGAAGATTTAATCTTGCATTGCACTATACTTGGGAAGCCAAAACCACACGTCTGCTGGACAAAGGATGATATCCAAGTGGTATCTGAAGATATCAGTGTATGTTATAATGTTCTTTAAATTTTTATTGGGAGAAAGGTAACTTATATTGCTTTATGCTACTAATAATTTCCTATGTGCATTCTCTTGTTTTACAGATGGAGAAATTAGGAAATACCTACTACCTTTTAAAAAGAAATGTAGTTCTTGCTGATACTGGGAAATATATCTGTGTTGCCAGCAATGAAATTGGAAAGGCACACTGTTCTGCTTTCGTAACTGTGATAGGTGATTCGTCCCACCAGCTGCATGCTTTTGGGCGCCTTGTTGCCCTATTACATGAGCAATTTGTTTCCATTAATATACATATTTTGTTTCAGAGAAAAATAAACCCCCACAAACTTCCAGTGTAACTCAGGCTAAACCAGAATGGGAAGATGGATATTTTTCAGAAGTGAATGTCACCACAACTGAGCTAGTACAAGTCCATGACACACAACGTGAGAGAGGTCAAAGGCCAGTGGCTAAACATTTTCCAGTAAGGTAAATTGTAAATTGCATCTTACTCTATGCTACAACTTGTACTGCTGCAATAACTGTAAGGACCTTAATTTACAAAGCACTAATCAAACACTTAATATCTATGAATTTTGGTGTAATGTAATTATGTGCAAAATATGTGACTCCGTTTTCACTTAATTCTTCATCGAAAGATACGTAATTTTTAGATGAAAGACCTTTTGTTATATTAGAAAGTTTAGTCTGTGAAAGGTATTTGCATTTAGTGAAATATTTTTTTTTTAAATCTAGGCATCTTAATCTAGAAATTAATATAAGATTGAAGATTCAACAAAGTATTCCAGAAGTTCAAGTTGGTGGAGAAGAATAAATAGCAGTCCTAATAACACAGAAACAGTCATTTTGCATAAATTGATTAAAGATTACAATACTTCCCACTGTGCAATTTTAGATTAAATAAATGAGATACTTTAAGTCACCAGTCTCTGTGGTGACTTCTAGCATAAGATGAAATTCTGCCTCATGAGTTTCAGCTCTGATAAAAAAGAAAGAGCAGTGTTATTTTGTTTTTAGGTTCCTGAGGTTTGTCTATGTAGATGTAGGGCAACATGTAAGCATAAAGGAAAGTTTTTGCATATGTTGATTCAAAATCTTTGTCTGTTGTATCATGAGCTGCCTTCACACTTTTCCTCATGTCCAGCTGACAAAGCATTGATCCCACATATTTTGTTCAGGTTTTTTTTCTGTATTGATGTGATATGGCAGATATTCCTAGGCTATAAAAATGATATGCAGGATCATCGTAATTTTACTTAAGGCACATAGAGAATTCAGTGTGATTAAAAGTGTGATGTAGACCATAGAGAAATGTTGGATTTATCCTAATTTTTTTCTCTTATCTTCTGTTGTTCATAAATAAAGTGCCTTCTGGTCAGTAAAATGAGATTTAGAATATTTTATGGTCTGTCCGTAATTACTCCTTATTTTATCTCTAATCTTGTATTTTCTCAAGACCACAAAGAACCATCTATGTCGCTATTAAAAATATGGGCAATATTAACCGACCCTTTTCAAACAGATTTAAAGAGAAACTCTGGCTTCAAGGGGTGTATCTTGAACTTGAGAGGCCACAGGAGATTAACTTCAATTTGAGACATGATCCCATTCCTCTGCCTGATGCATTGGAACAGAAGATGGACTGAACTGCAAGATGCCTTTTTCCTGAGCATGGTTGTGTTGTTTGCTGTGTCCATCAGGTAGATATTGGCCATGGGTGAGGAAAAAATGAATCTTTGAGTGTTATCCAATATCTAAATTAAAATTTGTATTTTGTTTCTTTACAAATAAATCATCATTAAAATTCAGCTGTGCACAGTATTTATTAGACAGTGGTTTATAATTTCTTGTGGTTTTGCTCTGTTTTGTTGGACAAATCTAATAGAAGATGATGATGATGAAAAAAAGAAACATTCATCTTCAAAATTACAGACGTCCTTGGTGATTCACCAATACCTACTATTGTATTCCACAAATTCCATCTATTTTATTAATTCCATCAATGTCTTTCTCCTAGCTTATATAGAGAATTAGGATTTAAAACAAAATAGGCTTAGAATTAGAGAATTCTTCAGTTTATTAAATATAATATTAATTGTTATATTTCTAACAGATTTGAGATATTTTGCAGAGGCCAGGCTCCAAAAAGAGTGGTTAATAATATCAGCAAACCTTGTCTAATGCGTGCTTAGTACCAAGAATGTCTTCAGGAAGAGAGAGGCTCTCTCTAAGGCAGCTTAATGGAGAAAAGTTTTTCTGCATTGCTTCTGCTTTCAGGACTATATTAGTGTAACAATACAGTCCATCTCTAGTTGGTGTACGTCATTACAGTCCAAAGGAGTGGATTATGAAGTGATACTAGTGCTAGTTTCAAAGCACATTTTGAGCTTAGCCAAGGACTTTTCTATAATAGAATTCCTCAAGAACCACAGCAGCAGTTCAGAGTATTAAAAAAAACCCCTGAACTGAAAGTAAATATTTTGGATTGTAGAGCAGTCATTAGCATGACAAAATCTTTGTCTCTATCTCTTGAATTCAGAGTTCAGGTGTTTTTTTAATTCACTGCAGAGCTCCTTGTGGAGAAAGACAAGTGTCATCCATTTGCAGTATGGAAAAAGGTAGTTCAGAAAATGTTCCATTTTGGATGTCTGTTTGACTGTCACAACAGCCAACAGAAGAGTTACACTTGCGAGTAACAATTCTCCAGCTTGATTGGTCTGATTCAGATTTTCTAAGTCCTACCTTTCAAATGATTCATGCTACCCAGACTTCTCCTTCAGTGCACTCTCAATGGCTCAGCCAATACCACAGATACACGTGTTGTGCAATTCCTTGTTGTCCAACATTCTGTCATTCTGTATATGCACATATGCACACCTACTCTGATTTTGCATACCACAGCAGTGCACTCACAGTTCTCACAGAGAGCAGATAGGGATTTAACCAGTGCACCATTTTTGTGTTTCATCCAAGTAGATGTCATCCGTGCAAAATTGACACTGAAATAACATATTTAAGAATTGCTTAAATCATGATACCAAAACATTAAACATTTGTCTCCATCAAGTTGCAGGCTGGATAGAAGAAATTTGAATTTATCTCCAAGTTAAAGTACAGGCAGAGAGAGGAAATGAGCTGAAAAATAATATCATGTACATGTCTTCACCTGATCACATAAATCACTGGCTTGACGTTATGGAAAAGTCAATGGCATCCTGCCCACAGAAGAGTCACAAGGCTATGTATATGTGCACATAAATATAGTAGCTGCAGACTGAGGTACTGGGTCTGCATATTTATCCTGTATCTCTCACAAACATTTTTTTCCAAAATGGAATGAAGACAAATATCAAACATCTTATGGATCCTATACAATTACCTTTCCCAACTAAGTCCCTCCTTTGCACATGTTATTTAGATTTAAAGATGTCACAGAAAATATTGTGTTTCTAACTGTACTCACACTCAGAGGACTGACAAAGTACATAGCAGATGTCCATCCCCCCCCCCCCCCAGATTATAAAACCCCTAAAATTTATGTTCTTTTCTCAGCTGGAATCTGTTAGTATGGCATATATGATTTCCTACTTAGAAATTCGTTCTATAAAAATTAAGGTGTAGAATTCAGTGCTTGCTGATCTTGGATGCTCATCAAATTTAAGGTATTGGATTCTTTAAGCTTTTCCTCAATTGTTAGGCTGTGAGAAAAACTTTAATATTTGAGGCTTTTTTCCTCTTGCTTCACAAAACACAACTTAGGGAAAAAAGCATTCATACTTTTCTAAATAATACACGGGGAAAACCAGAAATCTATGTATCTGTTCTTGACAATGGTTTTCTTGCAAAATAGTAAAAAGTGTTTCTTATGAATATATAAAAAATCCAGCAACCTTCTTTTGCAAAGAGGAACACAACTATTGCTCCCAGTGTTCCCAGAGAATGGATTCTTTATGAAAAATGGTAAGTGTGTTTGTTTCTTTTCATTTTACAAATAGATGTCCATAGATTTGTTACAAGGTTTTAAAAATTGACAGCATATATATATATCTGTTTAATGCTCAGGACTGTCTCAATGTTAGATAAAACTTGTCCCCAGTACAATGATGTTAATTACTGTTTTATGGAAGGAAATGGAACAGTTAATAAATATATTCTTCACTCAGGGGCCAGGTTTTGTTAGTAGGGCCTTGCTTTCTAAGGTGAAGTGCTGAGTAAGTAAATGTGTCTCTTTCTTCCTTGTTCCACATATGTGAAAGGGTCAAGAAGATACATAAAAAATAATATCTATATAAAACCTGTCAAAAGTGACACCTGTAAATCCCCTTCTTAGGTATTTCCAAGGAAATTATATTAGTGTCACCTATCAACATGAAGTTGGTATATAGGGACCCTGATAATGTGCAGTTTCCAGCAAGCTGTTCCCATATGAAACATCAAAAGTAAAAGGTTGGTTGTGCCTTAGTTATATTTTCTACTTTGGAAGCAACTGCCAGTGCCTTCTTCAGTAACAATTTTTGGCAAACAAATTTTAGTTTGTATTGAAAAAGATTAATGTATTCTGCATATTCAATTACAGTGGCTCAGGTAAGAGTTGTTAACACCTCAAAATGCTGCAGCCTTTCAGAAGCCAGCTGCAGGAGACAAATGTGGATAGTCTCATGAATACAATTCAATTTATAGCCTGTATTTAAGGTTCTAAAGGTTTTGTTACAAAGTGCTCTTTCTAGTATTTGTAGGGAAATGGGAGTTGATAAAAGTGATGGAAATGTGTTTTGATTTCAAGTCAGGATTTAGTTGTTTAACAATGAAGAATTTTTTAGATATTTCTAAGCTTAAAGAAAGAAAATGGGTGGGAGAAGGTAAATTAATTTTTTTTTCAAAAGTATACTTGGAAAACTGTAAATTCAGCAAGGATATTGTATATAAATACATTTTTGGTTCTGGTTTACTGGTTCTGTAACAATTTAGGACAGCATTTTATCAGTGAGAAGTTTTATGTAAAGTGACCAAATTATTTTATGACTCACTTGGTTTGCATGTTTGATTGGGGGACAGAGTGAAATGAAAATAGTAAATCAAAGGACATAATAGTTATTGTACAGGAAAGAAAAGGACAAAGATGTAAGGAAGTGAGGGAAAATGGAAGTAGAGAAGGAAATTCAAAAGGTATACTAAAGGTTTTTGCATAGTTTTCAAATCAACATGTATAAATAGACTAAGGGACCAGGAAAGAAAACAGGATTTGTGCTACATTGGCTGTGCAGCACAGTACACTACTAGTCATACACTATTACTGTTTGAAAAATAATGAAGAAAAGTAAAGATTGTGAATTTAAAAAAAAAAAAATATTAGGAAATTCCACTAAAAAAAAAAAAAACACAGTAAAATCTTGCCTAGGTTGCACTTTGAAGTTTTAAGTGTTCAAAAATGAATGAATTTTATCTTTAAGCTCTGAGTAGAGTCTTCAGCTTTCAAGCCATCTTCATGTGGGCCTATTAAAGCAGCTCCACTGATCAAGTCATTAGGATTATTACAATTAGTCAAAGTGAATCTCATGCAAGAGATTGCAGCTATCCACACCACAATGTTTCACTGTGTTATCACCTGCTATCCTTTAAATGTGTTGTGGCCTACAATGTAGTACATATAGTAACATTGGCAATACATAGTTTATACTTTAATCAGTAGTAGACTGAAGCAGACATTGAAATTTTCATAACTATTCCAAATTTAAATCTCTATCTGAAAAAAAAGTTTTTGTCATTATGTGGATCCAACTTTTGTTCAATCCCGGAGCAATGAAATAATGTAATTTTTCCAGCATTGTCTTTGCTACACAATAAGACTGAAGTAATTGTTCTGCTTTTTATTGAGGATACACTATGTGTCACTGAACATGTAGAATTCATGTGAGATGAATGTGACAAAAGTCATGCAATATAAATAATTCATATTTTCTTGACGACACAAGATATTCCACTGTTCAATTTCTTTTCTGTATTCAAAGCAAAAAGTTGAGAAAGTATAAACTTTTGTTGGAATGGAAACAGATGATGAAAAGCAAATGTAAAAGTTAAAAAAAAAAGGAACTTACTTTTAAAAACAAAATATATTAGGTTTATATATTTGAATACAGGAATTTTTTTCCTTGTAACTTTGTCTTAGTGTCATCAGTCATTGCTGACTTCATGGAAATAGAAAAATTTGAACTTCTGACCATCTCATAACTGCAAAAGTGACAGATTTACATTTCTGTCATTTAAAAATTATCACATATTCATATAATTTTTCATTGTTTATTTGACTTACACATCACCATTGTTGATTTTTTAAGGTTGAAACTACTAGCCTATGGTTTTTTTCTTTTGATTTTTCACTGACTAAAGTGTTTAACTACAGAGAAAAACAGCTGTCTGCAAATTTAGCAGCTCTCCATTTAGAAATAGAAATTTTATACCTTTGCACAACTTTCTTTAGACATTTTGTGTTTTTTGGTACAACCTTGAGCTTCCCCCTCATTGCACAGTTTCTTTTGCTATTATGCTAAGTCTCGTACAGAGTGTTTAGGCTCTCTGATTTCTCTTTTCAACGAGAAGCTAAAAATGACTCATAGTACTCTGACTTTCAACCTCTGTGAGAGTCCAAGTAGTACCAGTGTAGAGACTGTTCCTCCACTTTGTGTTGCTGTTGATACTGCTACATGTCAAAGTAGTGATGAAGTTGACACTTTATGAGATGGATAAATTAAAGGGCAAATCAAATTTCTGAAGTTATTTTATGAGATCATAGCAATATGTCTTTTCTTATTTCTTTCAGATCTGCAAACTATAGTGTTAAGACTCCCTTGCAGGAATCATAGCAGAGGAACTCTCTCCTTGGCATTTTCTGTCTCTCTTGCTGAAGGTTTCCTACAGGTTGTTTTCAAACACACATGCAGCTGATAGTACAAAAGTCCAGTCTGTGTTTACTTATCTAGGTGTCCTCAGGGAGGTTCTTTTCAATGTGGAACTTGGTAACAGCTGACTGAACTCCTCCATTTACCAAACCAGCTAAGCATATGCTTGATTTTAAGCAAGAATTTTTAAGTAAGCAGTCTAACAAGCTTGTTATGTGCTTGAAGAGTTTGCTAGATAGGCAGGAATAGAAACAGGCAGATGTGGTGGTTGTTAAAACACCTCCCATTCCAGCCATAAACAAGAGTCGTCTTCTAACTCTGATATCTGTTTCAGAAGCAACCATTCTATTGGCACAATTAGTGTGTAGTGACAAAACTGAGCTAATGGAAGTTCACAAACTAATATGCTATTCCATGGCCAGTAGTCTGCACAAGGCCTACACAGGTCTAGAAAAAAAGCTCTTAGACTCAAAATCTTCTTTTTTTAAAAATTACAATATTTTTCTGTAAATCTGTCAAATTACTTTCACAAAATTTGTATTTCTGCACGTTATATGCTACTGTTTGTTAAGCTTAACTGCTTGGAACATCAAGCCGAAAAATTGTGAAGGAAGCAAAAACAACCCTAGAGCACCAAATCTATATATTACCAAACACAATTTTAGAATTCAAAGTTATGGAAAAAAAAGTTTAAACAGTGCATTTGAATAGTGTGCAGCCACATGTCTGAGCTCAGCTTACTTTTTTAGCCTGGTGATTGACATATGCATTTGGTGTAGCCTCTTGGATGTTTTATATTGAAAGAAAGTAAGACTGAATCTCACTGATATGATGACTTCTGACTCGTCCATATGCCCTACTAAAATGTTTCTTTGTTGCTTTCTTTGTCTTGTGATTTAGGAAATTTGGAGTGGCTTGTAAACTGCACTTTATAAATGAAATTGAATTATAAATCAAAAGCTTTGGAAGGGCTGAGATTTCCTCAGTGAATCCCTTTTGTGCCTCTAAAATTAGCATTGTCAATCAAAACCAACAGGTGGTGTATGGTTACAGGGAGTGAATCCCCTCTCACAAGATACTTTCTTTCAGGAAGCCAATCAGAACTGGCACTGACATGATGAGGCAGACCTGTCAGAAGAGCTGGGGTATATAAAGCGAAACAACTATGTTAGCACTTCTGAGCAGTCGTGCATTCCCCGCCTCGCCTCGGGTGTAGGGATTGCAAAAAAACAAAACTACACTGTCAAGACCGTGTAGTTTTGTTTTTATGATTAGAGGCTCTACAATTCTCATGCTGGGATTGTCTAAAAAAATCTTACTCTGGATAAGGACGTCGTTCAAGAAGATTTCGTTGGGCTTAGCCCACTCTTGCAGACACTTTGAGAGATCAGGTTAGTAGCATTTTTCTCCTGGTGTATTAAGTGTTTTATCAGGCATTTATAATCCTGATACAATTTATTATTTCTAAATTTGCTCACAGGGGGGTATATATTTCGGAGTACAGATGTGAAGCACTTCAGTTCTCTGTCAAGATTATATCTTAAATTTCTGGAGTAAGCTTTGATAACTCTCAGCAAAAAGGTTTTTTCCCAGTATGTTTTATTGCTAAAGACTATATAAATTAGGATTTTAAAGTGCATGGAAAATGGTGCCTAACTTAAAAACTCCTTTCTGTTGGGAGTGTTCAAGGTTATGCTACTGAGAGATAAACTGAGAAGCTCCAAGAATAGCTCTGATAAAATGCATATGGTATCAGCTAAGCACTGATGACTTTTTAAGGGAAACAACTGCTAAGGTATCAGTTACATGGCAGCTCTGGAACACTTGTCTGCTGTCATTCATAGCTGTAAAGGTTATTTCTGGAACATGACATTTTAGATGCATACTTTCAATTCTAATTATACAAGAAGCCTTATAAGATCAGATCTTCATTACCAGAATTTGCCTGGATAATGAAATATATAAACTTTGTGGGAACTCGATGATAATTCTAATTAATTAAATTATTTGTGATCTATTTGGAAGTCAGAAACTATATATAGATACAAGATTTCATAATGTTTAATTGTATTGTAAAATTATTTCCATTTATTTTAGCTAAAATTTAAAACATAGTCGTAGCTGATATTGAAAATCCCAGTACATTGTAGAGTTCTGCCCTTATGCACTTATTGCACCTATGCATCAGGCCCTGATTTCTGTGAAGGAACTCATGTAATGAAGAATTTTCACCCCTGTGGGAGGTAGAATAAATTTGACTAATAGTGATTGAAACTTCATTCTCTTATTTTTGAGTTAAGCTTGGGACTGTCACAAAATCAGGCACAAAAGCCAAAGTAAACTGAAGTAAATATGTGAGTAAGACTGGCTTGAAAAAATTCTGGGCTTAAAACTTGTTTGTTAAGACCTGATGTGCTCTCAGTGAAATTTTTTAATGAGAAAAAATGTACCTTTAATAGATGTATAAGATTAAGATACTAACTCCATTTTAAAGAACTGCAAAATTCAATATCAGTAAATAAATAGGTCATATAAATATAAAATACTGACACAGAAGCTTTTCTATTGGCAGTGTGTTATTTCAAAGTAGGATCTTGTGGCATAGCAAGAGAAAGCAAACTTTCAGATTTCACATGGCTTTGCAGTTGTTCAAGCCATCAGTGTCAGTGGCTACCTTATATCCTAGCTCACATTTCGAAGGTGGCTGTCTTCCCATATTCAAAATTCCACTGAGATACTTTCTAAGAAAGAGGAGAATTTTATCTGCATCTTTAATGCCAATATGCTTCTGCAAAGTGAAATTATTCACTACTTTCAGACTGTTTTTAAAACAGAGTCTCTTGGTGTTTTGTTAATTATTACAAGCTAAATACATTGTAGACCTTCACATTTTTTTCAGTTGCTACTGAGTGACCTAGTTGTCTTCTCATTGGAATATGAAAATATTTTCCACCAACAAAATATTTTTTAAAATTACATAGATTATTTTCTCATCAGATAAAATAGTTAATGGACAAAGAGAGGCTAAATGACCTATGGAAGGTCACACAGTGAGTCAAGCAGAATTTTGTTACCTAATGCATACCTGCAATGCCAAAGCATTTATACAACTTTTTCAAAACCTACAATCTTTACATTTCATCAGATCATTCTGATTTAAAACTGAGAAGAGTAAATTGTTCAGAGAATAATTACAAATATTCCTAAAATCTTGCCAGAAGTGTGTGCATATAATAATATTTTCACCATTCATTTCTAATTATGGGGTTTTTTTGCTTGCAGAGTGCCTGTAAAGATGACGACAAAAGCACCAACATTTACACAGCCATTACAAAGTGTTGTGGCACTGGAGGGTAGTGCCGCAACCTTTGAGGCTCATATTAGTGGTAAGGTTTTGATTCATTCTTCCAAGATTTATTACTGTTTATCATTAATTTATTTTCTAATATTTATGCTAAGAAAAATGATAACACTTTTCATAGATCATAATCTGATCTGAATGGGTAAAGATGAGTGCTGAAATGTGGATATATATATCCGTATCATACAGTACTGATTAGTACTGTGAGGTGCTGTCAAATATCTGTAAATATATTGCATAAACTTAAATAGTTTCCCAAGCTGTAGCAAATTGCCCTGCCATACCACTGGTGTCTGACTCTCATGTATGGTAGAACCATCAAAACTGGAGGGAAATACCTTTAAATGTATATACATAAAATTATAAACTGAGCTAATAAGGGAACTTCATGTGGATACAGAGAGAGTAATCTCATTTAGATGATGATTAGACAGAATTAGAAGTCAAGGTGCAAAAAGCAAGGCTTAGGCCAATTGTTCCAAGACCTTTTGATAAGCTTTACTCTAGCTAATCTGTATTTCTACTTTCTGTGCCCTTAATTTTACTTAAATTCAGAGTTCTAAGAGGGGAATTAAAAGCACAAAATCTAGGCCCACCTGGTCACTGAAGAGGGTAGAAAACCCTAGTATGCTAAATAATAGATATGTACTGTGATCATAATGGTAGCACAAGGCTGGATTAATATAATATAAGCAGTTGAAGCAATTTAAAGGATTCTTTATTTCTCCAGTCTACATACTACTAAAACACTCTATCTTGTCCAAAACCCTGTGTAAACCCCTGAGGTAACGTTACCAGATAACCAACACCCTGTTCTAAGAGTGTCTCTGACCTCGACAGTGACTAAGGATAAATGACATGTGTTCCTGCTGGTGGAATTATATTGTCTTACAAGCATTAGCGATGTGATGATCCACATACCATAAAGCACTACTCATAAGCTCTGTGACAGGTGCAAACACATGATCTGTTCAATTATAAAGATCTCTGACATCTATGGTCCATGTATTTCATCCCTTGGTCCCTTTGCATAACTCTAGCTCACACAAGGTGTTTGAACATGTCCTGCAGCCCATAATACTTGGCCCTTACTCTTCCATTAATTGCCCTGATTTTCTCTTCTTACTTCTACACTGTGAAAAGTTTTGTCCACTGATGATTACAATACTTATTATCATTATGAATACATAAATATATAATCAGAAAAAGTCAGGATGCTCATATTGAGATTCAATGTGTGATTTTTGGCTAATTTCATTTGTGTGATATCACGGAGTACTTGGGAGGGGAACTTGATTTCTTACTAAGTGAAGATACAGCAGTTTTTCTAAGATCATATGCCGTACTTGTATGTTTTGTATGCCATATATTTGTATGTTATGATATTTGTATCTCAAATATCTCATGAGTCAATCTCTTTTTTCACATTGTGAGGTATGTCTTTCCTGCCCTAAAAATATCCACCAAGGTTGAAAGATCTGACAGTGGTATGGCATTTAGCTTTTCTACATCATAAAAAATAGGAAAGTTTTTTTACTATAACTAATTTCATAAATAAAGGATTACACGGTTTTATTCTGCCATGATGTCTGCCTCTTCTATCTGTCATGAGTTATTATGCATTTGGAATTTAGAATTTCTCTCTACCTCTAATAACACTACTCTTTTATATACAAGTCAAGTATTAATACAGAGCTACTTTTCAAATGTGAAGATCTCAATTAATCTAAAGACCTTAATCCAGAAGACCTTAGCAACCACCTGAGATGCAATTTTGCTTGTGTGTAAACTAGAACAAAAGAATTGTGCTGTTGTATTATACTGTGAATTGTGCCACATTACAAAGGGTTGATATCAGATGAATATACCCAGCACATAACGGAAAGGACAGAACATACAAACCCTGCTATTAAAAGCAGTAAATGCCAGAACAGCCAGGACACCATCACAGGGGAATCCTACTGGGTCACCAATGACAGAGGGGTCATGAGACAAGAAAGTCAGAAGTGTTGCTGGCATTAAAACAGTGCCAATCCTCATGTCTCCACAGTACTGATCAAGTTTGAATTTTTTCATAAAGAGCTAACTTGTACCCTGCTTACCTTTTTTGAACTGATATTTTCAGGTGTTACCCAGTGCAAGACAGCGTTTACACAGTGCATAGCGTTGAAAGCAGCACACAAATCATACACGTGTTGGTAGATCCTCTCACATCACTGTCAGGAAAATCTCATTTAATTCAATTGCTTAAGATGTGAATTTGAGGCACTTCAGGTTGATATTCTTCTTTTTGGTATTGAAGTTCAAAAAATTTCAAGGACAGTTTTCAAATTTAAAAAATTGTCCTAATAATTCATAGTCAAATCATAGTGACATTTGGGACTTGTAGAAGTAAATCCCTACTCCAAATAGACCAGGCACAAATATCTATAATCTGAGTTAGATCTTACCTAGCCCTATGACACAGGACTAGCAGACTGGTAGTAAATTGTGAAGTTGAGGGTATTTTTATATAAACTTGGGCTCAGATTTTCAAAATGGCTTCTAACTTTGGATCCCTTGGACATAGCATTTGAGACATCAAAATAGACTCCATTTTAAAAATGCAGACCTTTTTCAATCTGTCACAGAAACCCCCATGTTTGCTGATCATCATATAATACCACTGCAAAAAAATAGAAATTTTGACAGTGTTTCAAGAAATTCACTATTGAGGACATGTTTTTGGTTGCCTAGCTTAAAACATTTTTAAACTAATTTTCACAAATATTGAAGACACTCAGCTCTGAATGGAATCACTGGGGTCTGTTGCATATTCTATATTTATGGTGATAATGCCCAAGTTGCCCTACACTAATAGTACAAAATTGAATTATACCATCCCATCTGGGCTGTTTGATAACTTCCATCTGTGAAATTAACAATGCTTAAATGTACTTTTACCCTTTTGATTTCAAATCCTCCCTAATACGTCCAAATTCTCTGTCTATGTGAGTTTCTTTTTTACATATATCTAAATATCAGTGCTTTAATATAAGTAAGATTTTAAACTTTGCTAACCAGGTCTGGTGGGATCACAGTCAAACAGCAAAAGCTTCAATCTACATATCTCAGCTTCTCTTTTATTTTAGTCTCACACAGGCATTTTCCTCACACATTAAAATCCCTAGTAATTTATTCAGTTAATAGGCAGGATACTCTAGGAAGGAAGCAGAATTCTGTGTACCTGGGGTTTTCCAAACCACTGAGATTAGAACTGGGAAAATTAATTCCTCTGTAAACTCAGTCTCAGATCTCATTCCAGAGACTCTGTACAGTCCAACTGATGATTTGGGTTGAGTGGAGATGTACACGAAGTGAATTTGTAGGGATTTTAATTTTAAAGAAATGGTGTTCTATGACTACAAAAAAGACTTTGAGCTGGAACCATATCCTTAAATTAGCTGTTCTACTTATGTGTCTCATATAACAATTCTATATGTTCATCAAATGGATTTAAGTTGCTCAGTAAATTCGGCTGATTAGAACACTGGGCATAGAATTTCCACAGGGAATCTAAAATCACAATTTAAAATCTAAAATCAGCTCCAGAGGCAATTGAAATTTTTCTGACCAAAAGACTCTTGCTCATGACCCTGACAACAAAAGAGTAATATATTTGAACAACAGCTGATTCCAGATGATGGCTGTCGATCAAACTCAGAGAATTCCAGAAAAAGAAATCCCCAACCCCCCCCAAAAGCACTTAATTTTAATGTCTACAGCAATCATTTTTTGTGTCACTTCATTATCTAAAGCTATGTAGTGTTAGAGCAAATGCTTAACCTGGTTGGAAATACTGATCTTTACATTGTCTCCAAACTGTTGGACTGGATAAAGTTTTTAGCAATAAGCAATCCCACTTAGATACTAGCAAATAAATTTTAAAAATACCTCACATGCATTCATTCATCCCCCTCATGATTTTGATGAGCTTCTATTCCTTAACAGGATTGGCAAACAATACAGTCCTTTCATTATTCAAGTGATTTCCTAAATACAAGAGCCAGTGCAGTTGCCTTATTGCTCTGTGCAGTTTAGAGACCTTTCTAAAAGTAAATTCATTTGCCACTGGGCCACTGGACATATAATCATATATCTGTGCCTATGCCATTAAGCTCCACTATAACTGTGTATACATGAGTGTGTATTCTGTTAATTTTTTATATCTGGCATTTCATAATGTCTTAATCTCCATTTGTTTTCCTTTTTCTGTAGGTTTCCCAGTTCCTGAGGTGAACTGGTATCGGGATGGCCAGGTTCTCTCTGCTGCAACTCTGCCCGGTGTGCAGATCTCGTTTAGTGATGGCCGCGCTAAACTGGTGATCCCCACCGTGACAGAAGCAAACAGCGGGAGATACACTGTCCAAGCGACCAATGGATCTGGGCAAGCAACTAGTACTGCTGAGCTACTTGTCACAGGTACAAAGCAGCTAAAGAAAGGCACCTCTGGCTGCTAGCAATGTGAGAGAATGATAGAACAAGATAATGAAACACATAATGAAAATAGTTCAGATTTCATATACTTAATCGGCAAAAAAAAAAAGAAAAACACATTCCTTTTCCTAAAGCAATCCAGAATTCAGCATATGTTCTTGCCAGTAATGTCTAGGAGTGTCCTTTACATCTTAACTGTAGAAAGTTTAATCTTGATCTTACAAACTCTTATTCATAATTATGAGCTTCTGGCTTAGCCCTGCCTACCTCCTCTCATGTGATCTGTCACACTGGCTACATTCAAACTGCTCATTAAAGAAAGGACAAAGTTCTGCAGGATGGAGCCATTAATGATATCGAAGAGTATCAATTATATTTAACAGAATACCTCACATAAAGGCCCATACCAAGAGACTGTGCTTAATGCCTATGGTTATAAACAACGTATCTGTAATTCTGGAAATGTTTGCAATCATGGGTATAATCAGAAATATCAGAAATTTTAAACACTTGAATAAAGTTAAAGATACTTGCATTTTGGTATATCAACTCCAAACATTTTGAATGTATCAGAAGGTACTATCATCTGTCAACAGCTTATGAAGAAGAAATAGACCCCATGCACTTCCAGTAATGAAAGTATATCGTCTTACAGTTCTTTTTAATAGACACCATTGTATTTCTATTTACTTCTTCAATAAAAATGCAGCTGGAACAGCACCACCAAACTTCTCACAACGACTACAAAGCATGACTGCAAGACAGGGAAGTCAAGTTCGACTTGACGTGAGAGTGACTGGAATCCCTACACCTGTGGTGAAGTTCTATCGGGATGGAGTAGAAATCAAAAGTTCCCCCGATTTCAAAATTTTACAAGAAGGAGACCTTTACAGCTTAATAATTGCAGAAGCATATCCTGAAGACTCCGGCACATATTCAGTAAATGCCACAAATAACGTGGGACGTGCTACTTCAACAGCTGAATTGCTAATTCAAGGTAACAGAGTTGAAGTTGCAGGCCATGAAAATGAAAGCATTAATTCTAGTGGTACAATATGCACCATTTCATCAAAGTTCTATCAACAAGTTAATTTATAACTTTTTCCTCAAGGGTTATTAACTTGCTGTGAAAAAAAGCAGTGTCTTTGATGAAATTTGCCAAAGATTTTTGTCTGAGATTTAAAAGGACCTTTTCTCCAGAAGGAGTCTTCTTAAATGGAGGATACAGTAGAAACAAAAAAGTGTGGGATACATTGAGTTGTTCTTATTTTGGTCTGTAGATCTCTCTAAGTTTTATTTGTAAGCTGACTTTGATAGAATAGAATACATATATTAGACTGCATAAGTGTACACAGTCTTGTAAATGAGGCTGGTAAGGACAAAGACAGTCCTTAGAGAATTGTAGCAGGGAATCATGCTACCTGTCACAGTCTTGCTTGGATTTCACTTCAGTCAGGCTTACAGACTCTGTAATAATTTCAGACCCAGGGCTGATATGAAGAATTTACAATGAATGTATTTTGGTTTGATTTGTTTGAGTTTTTTTCTAATGACCTGGTAATGCAGTAATATTGTTTCAATTGTTTTCATGGTTATCTGTCTATAGATATTGATGGCAAAACAGATGGTTCCTTAACTATTTTTCTGTTGTTTATATAAATTTTTATATAATTGAAGTTGACCATTCATGTGTTTCTCCAACTTGTTATTGATTGTTGCCATATTCAATTCTTCTGACCATGCTTTCTCTTCCAAAAGGCGAGGAAGAAGCCGTTCCTGCTAAAAAAACAAAGACAATTGTTTCGACTGCTCAGATTTCACAAACAAGACAAGCCAGAATTGAAAAGGTATAATCTTCAAAAACAAAGCAGGTATGGCTAAAATGTGGATGATTGCTTCAACACTATCTCATCATAGGTTTCTTTTTTTTGTTTTTCGTTGTAGAAGACTGAAGCCCACTTTGACGCCAGATCACTTACAAGTGTTGAAATGATTATAGAAGGTGCAACCACCCAACAGCTCCCACACAAGGCACCTCCACGAATGCCTCCTAGACCTACATCAAAATCACCAACCCCAGCAACAACTGCTGCAAAAGCACAAATGGCACGACAGCAGTCACCATCACCTGTTAGACAATCACCATCACCTGTAAGACACGTCAGAGCACCAACACCCTCACCAGTAAGGTAAAATTACTATTTTTTCAAATAATGTTGCTTTTGGAATCACTTTCAGATATAGCAGTAATGCTATAGAATGAGACCATATTATAAAATGAAAGAATGCACTGACTTATTGCTGACTGAGTTTATTCTGATGGTGTTATAATGTGCTATATTTACCACTGCTGTAGAAGTATGTCCCTCCTATGTAGACTTCTATACCCTATTGTAGAAAATCCCATTTTCTCTACATAGAGCCAAAGAAGGACTCAAAGCTCCATTTCACGATGAAAGAGAAAAAAACAGTAGAGCAGTTGGCCCTTGATTATTTTAGATGAACAGAGAAAGGAGCAATGACACTGATGAGTGGCAAACAGAATAAAAGAATATGTAAAAAAGATTGAGCTCATGTTCCATGCATGCTGGTAATGACTACAGAAATCATGTTTTGAAGGTAGGCAAGCTAAATTTGATAATGGAAAAATTAAGTTTAGCTCTGCTGTGTAGAGGGTCTAGAGAGGGAAAGTGAGTGATTTGAAGAGCAGAGCTCGTGGTCTGGGAGACCCCATGAGATCTGAGCAGGTAAAAAGAAGAGTGCTTTGAAAGTCCTCCAGTTTCAGTATCCTGAAGCACCAGCATCACGGAAGGAATGTCTTCAAGGTGAGTGCTCGGAAGAGCCCCATTTAAGTTGCCAGAGCTGGATATGCTGCTGAATTTTGCCCCACTGAGAACAACTTGCAAGGACAGAAATAAATGCATCAATAGCAACTAGCAGTAACTAACAAACTGCATATATGAAAAAAGAATTCAGTAGTGCCATCTAGAGCACATATGGAACCAGAAGTTTGTGCTTCCTCGCTAGTCAGACCACTTTTAGACACACAACACATTAGAAACTAAATCTGAAAATAAGTATGATGAGGCTGCCCCCTACTGCTGCTATTTGTTAACGTTCTCTGGGAAATACAGCACAAAAATTTCCACCCAAAGACACTCTAAGTTACAAAGCCTGTTTAAGAATCTTGGTAAATGCTTTAAAACTAGCTGCTGGGATTAGAATTGAATTTTTGGAATGCCAAAATTTAGAAATCAGAACTTTCCAAGTGGCTACCAATTATCGTGTCTGAGATTTGTAAACATAAGCGTGGGGGAAAATATAGGCACTGATAAGAAAATTGCCTGGATTATGAGGATTTATATGGATGACACACGAAAATAAGATGTGGTACAGGAGTACATACAGTTGTTTTGCTAGGTGGTTGGCACATGATATTTTTACAAAAATTGGCTGCATTAATCATTTTGTCTCTCTATAGAGACTGGACCATGAATGTAACATGTAGTATTTACAACCTGTAAAGCTTTAATGTAATTCTGATCAGTAGAATCAGGATAGACCAAATGCAAAGTCATGGCATATTTTTATATTTCAAATATATTTGGTGGAGTGAAATTTATTTTATCTTTTTCTTATTTCTTTTTGGAAAGTAAGCTACTACAAAGATAAATTACAGTTATGAAAATGACAAAAACACATTAAGCATGTTAAAAGGCAGTTAGTGTAATTTACAAGTAGAACACCTCAAAATCTTCTTTTAAAAATCAAACTACACATTACCGAAGATACCCCAAATGGGGAGTGAGTTCAAGTTCAGGCTGAAGTTGTTTATACAGGTATCACTGTATGGCAGTAGATTAATGATATTAATACTCTGTCTTTTTCAATAGGTCAGTTTCTCCTGCTGGGAGAATCTCCACCTCACCTATTAGACCAGTGAAGTCTCCATCTCCAATCCGTAAACCACATGTAGTGACAACAGTTGGGGCTGAAGTCCTTCCTCCTTGGAAACAGGAAGGATATGCTGCCACCATGGAAGCTCAGATGAAGGAAACAAGAGTCTCTACAAGCACTACCCAAGTGACTGAAGAAAGATGGGAGGGGAGATATGGAGTCCAAGAACAAGTTACTGTTACTGGCGCTACTGCTGGCGAGGTGGCCACTGGTGCTAGAGAGGTAAAGTCTATTTTTGGAAAAAACGTGGTTTGCTTTATGTAGGGTCTCACCACTGCTGGATAGATCTGCTAAATGGAATCTGAGAGGCTGTGTGTAAAAACATGTGTGCATCTGCTGTTGAGAGACTTCTGCTCCATATACAGAAATGCTTCTTTGCAACATTCTGTCTCTGTACTTGTTTTGTGCTTCTTCTGAATGTATGCAAAATATGAAAAAATGTCTTTTGATGTGACTAATATAGGTGAGAAAGGACAGTGAAAAAACAGCAGCTATTGCTACGGTTGTTGCTGCTGTGGATCAAGCCATGGTGAGAGAACCAGCTTCAGGTGTAGAGCAAACTGCTAAAAGGACAGCAATGACTGCAGTCCACGTTCAGCCTGTTCATGAGCAGGTAGAAATAGAACACAGACATTCTATGATTTCTTTTTTATCCCTTCATCCAACATGCAGACAAGGCATGATTTACTGTGAGGAATTAACAAGATATTACCCAGTGCACTGCAAAAGCATGCATACTCATCTAGGGCATCCAGATTGTAAAGGAATGCTCAGGTTCACTTTTGTCATTGCTTTCCATCATAACAGGATTGAACTAATTATTCTTTTTAAGTTTAAGAATGCTTTCTCTGAAAGTGATCCTCTATTCTCTCTTCTCATTTATTCTCTAACATTATTCTTATGGTGATGAATTTCTTTTCTCTAATATCTCATTTATAATTTCCCTGCTGTGAATAAAATAATTCTCCCTTAGTGATTTTCCTGTGCTTCCATTCCTCTCTTATTTTTCCTTCTCCTCTTATTTTGATTATCAATTTGTTAATATGAATTTTAAGGCTTTGGTTTTTTTTGTTTGTTGCTATAAAAATCAGATGAAAAAGGAGGCAATGGTAGTAATTACCAGCGATAAAGCCACAAAACAAACAGTGATATCGAGAACTAGCGAAGGAATTGTCACTTCACAGGAACAAAGGCATATCTCTCATGAAAAGGTGAATACAGATTTTACCTATGATTGCTATACCCTACCTTGTTCAAAAATCTAATATCTCATAGAAAAGACAAGCCTATGAACAACACAAATAAGATACTGTCATATTATTTTTCCCTTTTATGTACATTCACTCTTTCAGGTTACAGTTCTGTCATTCTCCTCTCTCTTCTCTATGATGACTGTCTTCCCTTTTACATTTGACTTCCACTATTAATACCTAAGTATGTGATAGATAAAGTAACAAAACATTAACCTAGAAAAAACTCTCTTTTTTATCTGTTATTAGACAGTATTCTCAATCATTTAAAGAATTGACATGTAGAAACTGGCTCTTAAATTTTGTTCCATTTTTTTTTTTTCTTATTTTGTCTCTAAGCTTGCTATTTGTAGTCTGCTTTGTTTGTTGGCAGCACAGTGGGTCAGAAAAAAAAGGAGGAAAAACTCATTCTGCATTGAAATCTATTTTGAAAATACCTAGAAGTGCTTTGAAATGAGATTATTTTAGCATGTGTTTTATCAGACAAATGTGATTTAAAGGAAGACCAGCTTTTACACAGAATGTTACATTCACATTGTGGTTGAAATGCATGAGGAAGAAAGTGTAACCTGTCTTTAAGGCACTGACAAATGGAAATCCAGCTGGCCATTACATCTGAACATGGCATCTGAAGTCTTGTCAAAATGAAAGTTTCCTGATACTTATTTTTAATATCCTACACTTTCTCAAAGTGATTGTAATGCAGGACAGTTTTTCTCTGAGCTATTTTTTTATTACTGCTTTCAGCAGCAAAACAAGCATTTGTGGAGCATTTAATTATTTTTATGTTAAATGTTTTATACAAAGTCCATTTATGTTGGTTTTGTTGTTTCTAGACTAGATGATTTCAAAACTTAACATCTTTGCTTCCTTTGATTTCTATGGTTTTGTCCAAATTGGAAATCACATATGTCATATAATATATCATATAAAGTTCTTTATTTATAAATGTCCAGGTGAGAAAAGAACCGGAGAAACCTCCAGCACCCAAAGTAGTAATTGCCACAGACAAAGCCAAAGAACAAGAAAGAATAACAAGAGCTAGAGAAGAAATATCTACCACTCATGAGCAAGTGCACATTGCTCATGAAAAGGTAAATAAATGTTACAATGTTTAGCTCATTGTGATACTCTAATTTATAAAACCTCATTCTTCATCAAATGTGTTACAGAACTGTACTGCCCTTTTTTTTGCAAAGAGAAGATTACAAAATAAAAACTTTATAAAACCAGGTATTCCAGAGATAGGTCCTGTATTGCAGGTCCAGTTCTACTGACCTCATAGCAGCTCTGTCTACAGAGAAGTGCAGCTGCCCTTCTTACAGATCCTTTGAGTGTTATGGCTTTTATTGCCATGGTAAACAGAATTTTATCTGATGTTTAATGACCATTTAATCTCTGAAGGTAGATTTCTGAGTATAAATTTTGAGGTTATTTTTCATCATAGGATATGTAGTATGGACTTTGATTTAATGAAGTTCATATCCATGTAAGGACTGAATACATCTGTTGGATCATATTGTGGAAACTCTCTACTGATGGGAATAGCTATTAAGTCAGTAGTACTCATTTCTATGCAAACAGTTTCTACAAAACATAATGACAGATCACAAATTAGGAAGTACAAAGATTCTTTTCTCATTAACACACAAATTAATGGAATACATAAATGACTTTACTTGAACTTCTCTCAGCTAACATATAAGATGGGCAACAACTTGGTTACAAAGGAATTACTCCAGTTCATGTCATGTTTCTCTCTTACTGATATACATTCTGAAACATTATCCTGCTTTCCAAAAAAGTTGTGTAATCTTGACAACAGGCATAATTAATTACTGTTATTTTTCTTTATCATAAAAACTAGATAACAAAGGAAGATATGAAACCTTCTGTACCTAAGGTAGTAATTACTACCGATAAACCTAAACCACCAGTCACAATATCGAAAAGTAAAGAAAGAGTTGCTACCAAACAAGAACAAGTGAGCATAATACATGAAAAGGTGAATAGCACTGTTATAACCGTATTTGGTTGTTATCCCTTCTTCTTTACAAATCTCATGTTTTCCTCAAAAATTACTAACTGTACATTTCCAACTCATTTTTTTCTAAGACTATTCCACTTACAAACTTTTAGACCTACTGCTAATTAGACTAAATTATTTCACCTTTATTTTCTTCTCCTGTTTTCATTAATAGGATGCTCATAATTAGCTCTTGGCTGACCTTGCAATGGACTGACTGACTCCCGAAATGCATTTTAACTTTTTTTTTTTATCATTCCTTTTATTTAAATAGGTGTGAGGGTATAACAATACTTATCAGTATACATATAACACAGAGATGTGTGCAGTGCACAAGGATCTAACCCTTCAATTCTCCTTCCCTGTTCCCATTTCAAAATTTCAAAATCTTTTCTCATTGTTCAAATATTTTTCAAGACCAAATGTAACAGAAACTTTTATTTCTGCTATAAAAGCTAGATTAAAAAGGAAGCTGAGAAAACTACTATAGTTCCAAAAAGAATTGTCATTGTTAAAACCAATGCACCAGTCACAGTGTCCAGAACTGGAGAAGAAATTACAGTCTATTACACTGTTACAATTTGGTTTATCTGCAAATTACACTGTTACAATTTGGTTTATCTGCAAACCTCACTTTTTAAGAGCTACTTTGGTACAACAGAATGCTGTCTAGTTAATTCCTGACAATACACCCATTAAGTGGGATGTTTGTCAAGTAACAAAATCAGTATGATTAAGTTTCTAGTCATGGGTATATGCCACTCTGCTAGGAAATGTCACACTTTAGCCTACAGTCTGATTTCTCTGTGACAGCTTCCTCTCTAGCAATGACTTTCAAGTAATGTTTACCAGTTCAAATTTCTGACTCTGAAATATTTTTTTCTACCTGAAAATTACGTGTAACTTTATGGTTCTCAGATGAAACAATCTCTCTTTATTATGGTGTGATCTGTCCTTTATACAATAGAAACTTTAACATCCATTCAGGTCGTTGTAGTTTGTTACTTATGGCAATCACTTGTTGGCACTGCTTTGTTCCAACAGGACTCCCACAGTAGAAAAGATCTACAATACAGCCAGGAACTCTTATATGTGGAAGCATAGCATAGTTGCTAACACCTGTTATTTAAAATCTATCTATGTACACTGTAATACATTAATAAAATACTTTTATAAAATGTAAGTAAATGAGCTTAGCATATAAAACTCAGAGCAGTCAGACTGCTAAGCAATTTCAGTTGCTTGTTAGAGGATGTAAATTTAGGGCCAAATTCAAGTCACTATAAACAACTACTTTGAAATTGACAGTGATACTGAATAAGAGGTCCTTGTTACCTAAACTCTACTTTAATAAGAAAACAAAATCTCTCTAAATGATCACATTTTGGCCTTACCTAAGTGCCGCAGTAACGACACAAAAGAAGAGACGGAGACACCTGTTACCAGCAAGGAGGAGAGAGCAGGAAGGGCGAGCAAGACTCGCCTTCTTTATTTTATATACATTTAGAAATCACTAATCATTGGAGGAAATGAGTTCTTCCTCCCTCAATCACAGTGGTAAGGAAATGTTCATCAAAGTTCTGTGTCCAGGAGAAAGGAATGTAAATGATAAGACACAGTTACAATAACATGGCCATGTTTACATAGAAGAGTGTGAGAAACTAGCTACAAAAGAATGACAACATCTAGAAATGCAAAAGTCAGGGCAACACCTAAGTTATTTTAGTTTAAGCTGATAATGATTTTAAAATCAGTATGAAATTATCTATTAGGTTTTTTTCCTATTTACGAGGTATACGTATCATATGCTCTGTTGGTATATCCAGATCTGTCATGACAGTAAACACTAGTAGTAGTCATCCTGTTATCTAGTGTTGGCTGACTGGGCAGAAGTTAGGACCCTGATAACATAGAAACTGACAGTATTTATGAGTTATTAGAAACAAATAGAAGTTCTGATACAAAATCATTATTCCTAAATGATCAGGCATCTTAGTCTTCCTTCCTTTGTAAAATTCTTTAAAATGGATTAGCACTGAATTAACAGATATACCCATCATAAAAATTTTTATGGATGTGTTTCTTAATAAATGCATTCATGTCAGATCCTAGATGTGTTCTTTGCATTTTTTGATAGCATCTCAGATTTATATGGAGCTAATGAGCATATTTTAAAATTGTGCACATTTACATACCTTCACACTCTTAGACAAGTGGCCACAAATGTGACTGTAAAGTATTAAAAGTGGGCTTGCAGACAAACATTGATATGCATAAAACACAGAATCATAGATATATTGTGAATGTGCAGATATAGTACTTGGAGAATATATATGCATTTGAGTCTACTGACGTGTATTTACAGGTGCATACTTTTGATCTTTTCATTGTTGCTTTTGCATAACTATAGACCCTCTCTTTGGGGTATACTAAGCATTATAACTATTTGTCATATATGCAAGTTTTCAATATAATGATGAATATCTGTATAAATTTGGTTGATGTTTTTTGTAGACTCAAGCTGGAAAAAAGGCTGAAGCTGTAGCTACAGTCGTTGCAGCAGTTGATCAGGCACGTGTTCGATCACCCTGGCAACCAGAACAAGCAGATGAAACTTACGTAAAGCAGAAAACTTTGGAATATGGCTATAAAGAGCACACTGTAACAGACCATGTTTCTGAGGCCCCGACAGAACGTCATGTTGTCACTAAAGAAGTTAAAACAGTCTATGTTCCTCCTGAGAAACATATCTCAGCTGCTGAAAAGCAGGAAGTTCATATATCAAAAGAGGTTAGACTCAGTTTACATTGCATTCTTTTCCGGAAACTATGTCCCAGTGAAAACTGTGTCAGTTTAACAAACAGCATCACTTTCAACAACTTTTTTCATTACTTTGTGTAGATAAAAAGAACAACAGAAACGGAGAAAATAATTCATGTTGAACACCCGCGACCTCGCACAGCAAGTCCTCACTTCACAGTCTCTAAAGTTGCTGTTCCTAAACCAGATCATACGTATGAGGTAAGCTGAAGTTGTATCCAAGAGGAATAGCATGTTCCTTTTCAATAACCAGTAGGTCACCCATTTCTTTTGTTTTTTCATCCCACACTCCAGTGTGGTGCTTCCCTAAGAGGAAGAATTTTATGCTCCTTATAGTTATTTTTGGTGACTTTTTGACTAATAAATAACACTGCTGTAAACAGACAAATGAATTGTTCAAATGTGAATTGTAGTTATTATTTGCTATTTAACTAATCTTATAATCTTGAGGATGCAGCTTCAGTACTTCATGAATACTAGTGAAATTGTAGATATTTGTCATGCAAGTTATTTTTTCTAAGGAGCAGAAATATCCCTCCTTGATCTTATGATGTGCCTCAGTTTATTAAAATTGCCCAATTAACTAATTTTCTCATTCAAGTATAGTTTCTCTTTTCACTTGGAATTTAATTTTTTTCCTCTCAAACACAATTAAACACATAATTATTTTATTATAAATATTTTTATTTAAATATTTATGTATTTTTTCTAAAAGTTATTTCATCTATAATAAGATTTGGAAATCTCTCTAGTTATTTTAATCAGTGACAGTTAAATAATTGGTAGTATTCTTTACGGCAGTATTAGACTGATTAAATGGAAATCTAAGGCTTCTAGTGAAGAAATGGAGAGAATATTTCTTGTGCTTCACTAAAGGGCTTCTTCACCATTTAAAGATCAAATTCTAAAGTTAAAAAAAAAATTCAAACGACAGATCTTTATTTTATATATAGATTTTATATCTAACTTTTGTTGTGTCAAAACCAAGTAGCTGAGGAAGCAACTGCTGCATATGCAATCTGCTCAAGAAATACACTCTCTCCTTTGAAAATAAGACAACAAAGCTGTAGCTCTTTCTCTTCTGTTCCCTAGGTTTCCATAGCTGGATCTGCCATGGCTACTCTGGAGAAAGAGTTGTCAGCTACTTCTGCTGTGCAAAAGATCACCAAGCCTGTGAAACCACCTCAGCTAAAGCCTCACGAAGTCAGGATAAAAGCAGAGCCAGTTGCCTCCCCACAATTTCCCTTTGGAGAGGCTGCTGAGACATATAAAAGTCACTATGATATTGAGACTAAAAAGGAGACAAGCATTAAAAGTGAAGAGGTGCGGAAAGAACACTTGATGATGCATAAAGAAGGTGAAGCAAAGGTAAGCTTTTAATCACATTTCTGTCACTTTGACTCAGTTCCATTTTAAAAATATTAAATAGCCTCACTTTTTTGCTGTTGTCTTATTGCAATTTTCTACTTTTAAAGCATTCTGCTGCCTTTTATCTTTTCATTGTTTTATTCAAATCCTTGTAAGGACATATTTACCTATGACATGCAAAGAGTTCATATTACTTGATGTATTTTTTTGTTTAAATTATGCTGTTTATACCTTTGACTTTGTTAGGTGTTTACTAATTTTCCTCTAAACAACCTAGGTGACAGAAACTGCCAGAGTTCCAGTGCCTGCAGAAATCCCTGCTACTCCACCCACCTTAGTCTCAGTAAGTAATTTGTATGTAATTTAGGAAAATTACACTAGATTTTCACCCATTCGATTTTTCAGTTTTATCACTGAAAACCTAACCATTAAAAGTTGTCTTCATCTAATTAGATTTACTCAGCCATGTAATTTATCTCTGATACAAACTCTACTTGATGTCTTTTACGGGAGCGAGTCTTCACAATCATGTCACATAGTAGGTTGACCTAATGTGAACCTACTTTTTCATTTTGTTAATAACAGTAATGTTCAGAGATCCTAAAATTCAATTTCAAATACTTCCAATTTGAAAATGTCTTCTTTTATTCCTCCATACATTACTTCACAGAACAGTTTTGAACTAGACATTTTCCATTCAAATAGGTTTTAGATATTTAAGCGTCTGTTTAGTACTGAAAATGTATCTTGACTGCGATACTTATATTTCGTCACACAGGGCCTCAAAAATAAGACTGTGACTGAAGGTGAGTCTGTCACTCTGGAGTGCCATATATCCGGTCATCCTCAGCCTACAGTGACATGGTACAGGGAAGACTACAAAATTGAGAGCTCAATGGACTTCCAGATCACTTTCAAGGCAGGACTTGCTCGCCTTGTGATTCGTGAAGCCTTTGCAGAGGACAGTGGAAGATTTACCTGCACTGCTACCAATAAGGCTGGGAGTGTCAGCACTTCTTGCCAATTATATGTGAAAGGTGAATATTTTTTTTAAAATTATAGAACTTTTTAAGTTGGAAAAGACCTTTAAGAGCACTGATTTCAACAATTAGCCCAAAACTGCCAAGTCCACCACTAAACCATGTCCCTAAGAGCCATATCTATAAGTCTTTTAAATACCATCTCCAGGGTGGAGATCGTATATGTGAGTCAGGCCCAGGTGACTCCTGGGCAACCTGTTCCAATGCTTGATAACTCTTGTTAACCCTTTAGGCGAAAGGTTTCCTAATATTCAAACTAAACCTCCCTTGGTGCAACTCAAGGACAGTTTCTCTTGTCACTGTAGGAAGTTAATAATTTTGTTGACTGTATGTTACTTGCAATGTATCTTAGACACTTAAAACATATGGCTAGAGTTGTATTCTGGGGTTATTAAGTAAAAGGCCTGCAAGAATATGAGGAAAAGGCCGATAATGGGCAGATGGAGTCTCTTAACTTGCTTCCTCAATGGAATTACCTCTGAGCCAACTAACTACTTACTCTTTTTATGTGAACTAAACTCATTGCTTAAGGCCTATTAAGGTGTATTAAAATCCACTATATCAAATTTGCCTTGTAGCTACTGAAGAAATTGAGACTCGAGAAACCATTTCTGAGAAGGCTGTTACAGAAGAGAAACGGTAAAGTTACTTCTCTAAACAGACTGCTCCTACTGCAGTCATTAGGCTCTTGCATTCTGTTTTATGAGTTTCAGATATCAGCTCACTCACCTGCACTGAAATTTTATTTCAGCTATGTGGAGACAAAGGACATTGTAATGGAAGATGTCTCTGCTGCAGCAGAGGAAGTATTGGGAGAACCCATACCTCCTTTCTTCATAAGAAAACCCACAGTGCATAAATTAATTGAAGGTGGGAGCATTATTTTTGAATGTCAGGTAGGGGGCAACCCAAAGCCACATGTCTACTGGAAAAAAGGCGGAGTTCCTCTAACGACTGGCTACAGGTACCTTGAATACAATGCACAAAAACTATCTTAACATAATTTTTATGAATATTTAACCTGCAGTGTCATAATTTTGATTCCTTCACTTATGTTGAGCCAAGTAACATTTATGTGAAATTTTCATTTTTTTTATGTGAAAGTTAGAGGATCATGTCTTAATGTGTGACTTCAAGTTTTAAAATATAAATATTCAAAAGATTATAAAATTAGATATGCTATTTATCCTTATTAAAAAATCAGGAAGAAGTTTTGCATTTGTTTTATTCTATCTGTGCCATATTTGTGTTCTGTCTATGCAAGTGTTGCCTGTAGAAAGCAACACATTTCTAGCTGAGAAAAAAAATTACATTTGTAGCATTCTTGAAATAATTATGCTGTGATGATCCACACTTGGAAAATTCTGTGTGCACACAGAATATACCATTATATTGTGTCTGATAACTAGACCTCTGATATTTCAGTACCGGTGTTTGGATCCTGTTTATTTAGTGACAACAAAAGGAAAGTAGACCATCATTCTAGTTTTGGTATGGTTATTTTTCATATGCTGCTGTGCAGGTTCATTGAGGGAGAATTGCCTGCAAAAGTTTCTCTTTTTCTGCCTTGTACAAGTTAGGAGTGTGTCTCACAACCTGTATAACTAAAAGCAAATTGAATACAAGTCTGTCCAGAATTAAATACACTTTGTACTTTTATGTTTCCTATAGATACAAAGTGAGTTACAAAAAAGAAACCGGGGAATGCAAACTTGAAATTTCCATGACTTTTGCTGACGATGCCGGAGAATACACTATTGTTGTTCGAAATAAACTTGGAGAAGCTTCTGCAACGGTCTCCTTACTAGAAGAAGGTACATTTTATAATCTTAAAGGGAAAGAAACTAGTTTCATTTTTCATAATTGTCCTGTAAAAATGTACAAAAATTCCCAAGAGACAGAGTCATGGTGAAGAAATTGTTAATCTCTAAAGGTGCTTCCACTTTGAGAAACGACACCTAAATAGTACAGGAAGACTTTTACCTGTTTATAAAGCTCATCTGATTACATCAGTCTGTGCTTTTTATTGCTGTCTGTATGTATTGGCTAGAAGAAAACCTGCTTGAATCAGCAAACCCAGTAAAATAAGTTTGTACTTGTTTTTTTCCTTTGAATCCAGTGAAAAGCAAAAAACTTATAAAAATTAATATGTTCTCAATTCTTAGCTGATTACGAAGCTTACATAAAATCGCAACAAGAAATGATGTACCAAACTCAAATGACTGCATATGTACAGGAACCTAAAGTGGCTGAGGTAGCCCCACCTATTTCCTATGGTGACTTTGAAAAAGAGTATGAAAAAGAACAAGCTCTGATTAGGAAGAAAATGGCAAAAGATACAGTTATGGTCAGGACTTTTGTAGAAGATGAGGTATGTCTACCACTCCATACTAATTTTGTGTATTGACATTTTACCATATGAATTCTTTATTTGCAAGGTCATTATTTGACATGGGAAAATAATGCTCTTGCTTTTCTATATAGGAACTCCATATTTCTTCTTTTGAAGAAAGACTTATCAAGGAAATTGAACTCAGAATTATTAAGACTACCTTACATGAACTTCTTGAAGAAGATGGAGAGGAGATGATGGTTGATATTTCTGAATCTGAAGCTGTAGAAGCAGGATTTGATTTAAGATTAAAGAATTACAGAACCTTTGAAGGGACGGGAGTTACTTTCCATTGCAAGACATCTGGATATCCATTGCCAAAGGTACACCGAATCTGTATAATTTTTTTAAATCATGTGGTACTCTACTTGAAAAAAATCCCTTCATGTCTCATTATTAGATATTCTACATTCTGCATAGAAAACAGGAACTCTCAAAAGAAATCCAATATTCTGTTTTGATATCAAGCTGAATTTTCCTTTGTCCCTTAATAGAATAGAGTTAGGTTGGTTAGCCAGTTCAGAGGTAGGTTGGATTTACCAAATAAGTTGGTCTTGCTTCTGAGTATCTGAGGTAGCCCAGACAAGTGGGGAATACAGCAGCAGTCCAGGCTAGGTTATTTTGTTCTTCATCAAAGTAGGCTTTATATTTGTTTCTAGCTCCAAAGTTTACGTTTCAGGTTGCTGTGTAAGCATGTTACTTTAATCTTACCTATTTCAAGCAAAAAATATTAATGTTTAACGCATATACATGGGCTGTGGTATTTTTCAGCTGAAAAATAGGTAGCTGTAATATGTTGTATGTATGAGTCACTACTGGATATTTGTCTTTAGGGGAGTTCACATAGCAGCCTACTCTTTCTTTCCATGCAGGTTGCATGGTACAAAGATGGTAAACGCATAAGACATGGAGAGCACTACCACATGGAAGTTCTGCAAGATGGCAGTGCCACTCTGCGTTTGCCAGTTGTTTTACCTGAAGATGAAGGAATTTATACTGTCTTTGCCAGTAATATGAAAGGAAATGCCATTTGCTCAGCAAAACTCTATGTTGAGCCAGTTGCACCTACAGCAACTCCAGGTTACATGCCAGGACCCGAAGTTATGAGAAGATATAGGTAGGTACACTAATATAACTTTATAGGACTTCAATCTGCTGTGATAGACAGTCCAAAAACTCATTACACAACAGTTAAACAGCTTAAGTTATTGGCATTTGTAGACCTCTAGAAAAGTTCTAAATGCTGTTTTCATGACTCATATTGATTTATGTGCTAACACTTTGACTGATTTGACTTCTTAGTGAGCAGTGCAGTTCCCAGAGTTCACATGCATATCCAGCCACAGTATGAGATTTACAACCTCAATAACCATATTTATTTGTTAAAGTACTCATGTTTTGGAAAAAATATCTTCTATCATTTTTTTCTGCCCTTGAAGCAGCTGTATCTCTATGACAGAAAAAATTAAGCGTTGCCATGTCCTGTGTTCAGTCTCCATAGACATACACAAACATAAACACAGATATGCACAAACATAAACATGATTACATCCATATCTGTGAGGTATCCAAAACCCAAAAATTTCCCTGGCATCTTAATAATGCATCCTAATAGTATTCAGCTCTACAAATTCCTGTCAAAAACCTAAAGAAAATTGACTAAAAACAAAAATTTATTTTGTCCCAATTTCTCACATAGATAAATTGGTCAACCTCTTTAAATTATGAGAAAGGTAAAAGTTGATATCTGTTTATCATGTGAGCCCACTGCTATATGACACTGTCATACACATCTGTCTTATCTTTTCCTTCCAGGTCTATTTCTCCACGCTCTCCGAGCCGGTCTCCTGCCCGCAGTTCTCCTTCTCGTTCTCCTGCTCGGAGATTAGAAGAAACTGATGAAGGGCAACTAGAAAGACTATATAAGCCAGTTTTTGTGCTGAAACCGACATCATTTAAATGTTCACAGGGGCAGACAGCGAGATTTGACTTAAAAGTTGTTGGCAGACCTATGCCAGAGACATATTGGTTCCATAATGGTACATCAGCCTCATTTTCATCAACAAATAATCTTCAAAAAAGTCTTTTATATCTTGTTAAGACTGTTTTGATTGCAACTGTTTTCATGTGTATCTGCAGGTCAACAGGTGGTTAATGACTACACCCATAAAATAGTGATTAAAGAAGATGGCACCCAGTCATTGATCATTGTTCCTGCAATGCCTGATGACTCTGGAGAATGGGCTGTAATTGCTCAGAATAGGGCAGGCAAAGCTTCAGTCTCAATGACACTGACTGTGGAAGGTATCTTCTTTACATGCTATTTTTAGCATTCTCATAAACGTTTTCTATTAAAAACCATGGCTGTGTTATTTCCTCTTGTGATAACTTACCCTTCCTCTTTCAGCTAAGGAAGACCTAGTCAGACCACACTTTGTGCAAAGGTTGAGAAATGTCAGCGTGAAGGAGGGCTCTAGACTGGAGATGGCAGTGAAAGCTACTGGGAACCCTAATCCTGACATTGTATGGCTGAAGAACAGTGACATCATTGTGCCTCATAAATACCCCAAAATAAAGTAAGAATTTTGTTATACTTACATATATTTTATTTAAATTTTATCTAAATTTTCTTTTATTTAAAACACTTTATTTAAGTGAAGTGGTTAATAATCACTGTCCTGCAAAATGCCTCCTACAGTGTGCTGAATACCCTTCCTTTCACAGAAAGGATTCACTGAAGGCTTTTGCATTGCAGCGAGGATTACAGATATGAAATATCTTGTAGGATTCACTCTGGTTTTTTCCAGCTTGTGTTTTTGTATAGTTTATATTCTGCAATGCCAATGCTTTTACAACAGAGATTTAGTGAACTTTTCTCTGTCTCTGATTTTGAAGACCTGTGAAGGCAAAACTGCCATTGAAATCAAGACTGACTTTTATTATCCTTATCTGTTTGATTCTTAGGCACTGCACTCCTAAACATGAATAAACATAAACAACAGTTCTATTACCTCCAGAGATTTCACTTTGGAGGCTTGGATCTAATTTGCAAGAAGGACAAAAATGAATGACAGAGAAGTGAAAAATAGTTAATTTTTTTTTCTTTTCCCGTATTTCAGGATTGAGGGAACCAAAGGGGCAGCTGCCCTTAAAATTGAATCTACTGCCAGACAAGATGCTGCATGGTATACTGCTACTGCTATCAATAAAGCTGGGCGGGACACTACCCGCTGCAAAGTAAATGTTGAAGTTGAACATACAGAACCTGAACCAGAAAAGAGATTAATAATTCCAAAAGGAACTTACAAAGCCAAGGAGATTGCAGCACCAGAGTTAGAACCTCTCCATCTGCGTTATGGTCAAGAGCAATGGGAAGAAGGGGATCTCTATGACAAAGAAAAGCAACAGAAACCATTTTTTAAGAAGAAGCTCACATCTTTAAGGCTCAAACAATTTGGACCAGCACACTTTGAATGCAGGCTTACACCAATTGGTGACCCAACTATGGTGGTGGAGTGGTTGCATGATGGCAAACCTTTGGAAGCAGCTAACAGACTACGCATGATCAATGAGTTTGGGTACTGTAGCCTGGACTATGGAGTAGCCTATTCCAGAGACAGTGGAGTAATTACTTGCAGAGCAACTAACAAATATGGTACAGACCACACATCTGCTACTCTGATTGTGAAGGATGAGAAAAGTCTTGTGGAAGAATCCCAGCTGCCAGAAGGCAGAAGAGGACTGCAGCGAATTGAAGAGTTAGAAAGAATGGCCCATGAGGGTGCTCTACCTGCAGTTGCACTGGACCAAAAGGAAAAACAAAAACCAGAAATTGTTTTAGTTCCTGAACCTGCAAGAGTCCTTGAAGGTGAAACAGCACGATTCCGCTGCCGTGTGACTGGCTATCCTATGCCCAAGGTCAACTGGTACCTCAATGGACAACTCATCCGTAAAAGCAAAAGGTTTAGACTCCGTTATGATGGAATCTACTACCTGGATATTGTGGACTGCAAATCATATGACACAGGAGAGGTGAGAGTCACTGCAGAGAATCCAGAAGGCTTTATTGAACATAAGGTGAGACTTGAGATCCAGCAGAGAGAAGACTTCAGATCTGTTCTTCGTCGTGCTCCTGAACCCAAACATGAGCCTGTAGTGACAGAACCTGGGAAACTTCTCTTTGAGGTACAGAAGGTAGATAAACCTGCAGAGGCAACAACCAAAGAAGTGGTGAAGCTGAAAAGGGCTGAAAGAATCACTCATGAGAAACTTTCAGAGGAATCTGAAGAGCTGCGTAGTAAATTCAAGCGTAGGACAGAAGAGGGCTACTATGAAGCCATCACAGCTGTGGAACTGAAGTCTCGCAAAAAAGATGAATCATATGAAGAAATGCTAAAAAAGACAAAAGAAGAACTTCTTCACTGGACCAAAGAGATCCCAGAGGAAGAGAAGAAAGCACTTCCTCCTGAAGGCAAAATCACTATTCCGACATTCAAACCAGAGAAGGTGGAGCTTAGTCCAAGCATGGAGGCTCCCAAGATACTTGAACGAATTCAAAGCCAGACTGTAGCCCAAGGAACAGATGTACACTTCCGTGTGAGAGTGGTGGGAAAACCAGACCCTGAATGCCAGTGGTTCAAAAATGGTGTGCAAATTGAAAGGACTGATCGTGTGTATTGGTACTGGCCTGAAGATAATGTTTGTGAATTAGTCATCAGAGATGTGACTTCTGATGATTCCGCCAGCATCATGGTGAAAGCAGTCAATATAGCTGGTGAAACTTCTAGCCATGCTTTCCTGTTAGTACAAGGTAATTTCAATTCTCTTACTCATCCTATTACTTGTCATAGTGTGTTAAGTCTGTTTGGTCAGTGCACTGTTGATTTATTATATATTGTTTTGCAGCCAAGCAGTTAATCAACTTCACACAGAAGTTACAAGATGTTGTTGCTAAAGCAAGAGACTCCATGGCAACATTCGAATGTGAAACATCAGAACCCTTTGTCAAAGTGAAATGGTTTAAGGATGGAATTGAGATCCATTCTGGAGACAAGTACAGGATGCACTCAGACAGAAAGGCTCACTTTCTTTCTGTATTAACGATTGATATGTCTGATGCTGATGATTACAGCTGTGCACTGGTAGAAGATGAATCCATAAAAACTACTGCAAAACTTACTGTTGAAGGTGAGAAGCATGCAGCTCAGTACCATGCAATACTGTTAAAGTGAAATCAGCTTCAGAAAGAAATAAAACTACTTAAACAGATGCCTAACACCCTAAGAAATGTCAAACTGCTTTCATATTTCCAGAATCCTGTATAAAAGTTAGGGGAGGTATTTACATATATTGGTTACACTATATACACATATATATTTCCTTAGGCACATTTAATAACAATTTTTTCTTCAAGAGTATCTAATGTAATTGCTTTTGCCTTTAGGTGCTGTAGTTGAATTTGTTAAAGAACTTGAGGATATTGAAGTGCCAGAATCCTTCTCAGGTGAACTTGAATGTGAGGTTTTCCCAGAAGACGTGGAGGGGAAATGGTATCATGGGGATGTTGAACTCACTTCTAATCTTAAATATGTGATTGCATCCCGCCGTGGTCGCCAAATCCTCACTATTAAAGATGTTAATAAAGATGACCAAGGAGAGTATAGTTTTGTCGTCGATGGAAAAAGGACTCACTGCAAACTGAAGATGAAGCGTAAGCATTTCTAATACTTATACTGTCTTTGTATTATAAATTTTCTAATTATAGCATATATTATAGCTATATTGTTGTATCCCATAATTCTTTACTGTATAATATTCTGTTTACCTCTTATAAGTATTAATTAACTTCATTTAATTCCACAGCTCGTCCCATGGTTATTCTTCAAGGACTTACTGATCAAAAAGTCTGTGAGGGAGATATTGTGCAACTTGAAGTTAAAGTCTCCCTAGAAAATGCAGAAGGTGTCTGGATGAAAGATGGCCAAGAAATACAATCAAGTGATCGTATTCATGTTGTGTTGGATAAACAGTCACATATGTTGCTCATAGAAGATGCCACAAAGGAAGATAGTGGAACTTACTCTTTTAGTGTTCCTGATCTTGAACTGTCAACCACTGGACAGATCACAGTGTACAGTAAGTCACTAGCATGATTTTGAAGGTGTGTTTGACTTTTGGCTCTTTTCAGATTACTTTTTAAAAGCATAGTTTTTCTCATGATGAATATTTTTTTAACTTGACAGGTGTGGAAATAGTGGTGCCTCTAAAAGATCTTCACGTAGTTGAAGGAACAAAAGCTATCCTCGAATGCAAAGTTTCAGCACCTGATGTGTCTTCCTCCAAATGGTACCTAAACAATAATCAAATAAAGCCTGATGAACGTGTACAAGCTGTATGTAAAGGCACTAAACAGAGGCTAGTGCTTACCAGAACCCATGCATCAGATGAAGGACATTATAAACTAATGGTTGGCAAAGTTGAAACAAGCTGCAATGTCACAGTTGAACGTAGGTGTTGTTTAAGATGTACCGTTCTTTGTGAAATAGCTTCTTTAAAAACAAAACTCTGGAAACAACTAATAAATTCATAATTTATTCTTTTTATAGAAATTGAGATTATTAGAGGTCTTCATGACATCACCTGCACTGAAACACAGAACGTGTCCTTTGAGGTTGAGCTCTCCCATTCAGGGATTGATGTAATTTGGCATTTCAAAGGCCAACACATAAAGGCTGGTCCTAAATATAAAATTGAAGCACATGGCAAAATATATAAATTGACAGTGGTGAAGATGATGAAAGACGATGAAGGAGAATATGTATTTTATGCCGGAGAGAAGAAAACATCTGGGAAGCTTATAGTAGCAGGTTAGTAGGGTTAAAGTCCAAGGTTTTTATTTTACTGTGATTTAAAAACTGATCAATGTACTGTATTTTGTACTTGTAGCAATTGTGCTGTTCATTGGGGGAGAGGGGTGTCTTTAATTTTTTTTTATGTTCTCCTTACCCTTCTCCTTATCTTTTGTGATAAGTATAATTTGAATTCTCAAAGCTTTTAAGTAAGTGTTGATATATTTTGCTAGATCAGAACAATAGTATGAAATTCTGAATTATACTTTTGATGTAATTAATGTAAAAAAGAGGGATTTTTTTCTTGAGTGTTTTCAGCATACCTGTGCCAATGATAAAAAAAAAATAAAGGTGAATAACTAGGATAGATTTTAAAAACATCTTTTTGTAATGTTCAGATCACATTCAAATCTTGATTTTTCTGAGAGCTCAGAATGTCTGTGGGGCATGTTGCAAATTAGGGCAAAGTATTCCAGCATCTACTTTTCATTTCTGTGTGGGGGAAAACTGAATAGCAACACAACAGAACAACGTGCTTTCTCTTCCCAACAGGTGGTGCCATTTCAAAGCCTCTCAGTGACCTGACTGTGGCTGAGTCCCAAATAGCTGTTTTTGAATGTGAGGTGGCAAATCCTGAATCAGAGGGTCAGTGGCTAAAAAATGGTAGACCATTAGCTACGACAGATCAGTACCGTGCTGAATCTGATGGTGTAAAGAGGAGGTTTATTATCCCTGTGACGAAACTGGATGATATGGGTGAATATAGCTACGAAATAGCAAGCTCAAAGACATCTGCCAAACTGAAGGTCGAAGGTCAGTATTTTTTATAACTGATGTCTTTGAGACTTATTCCAGCATTGTGATGGTTTGACTCTGTCT